>JAOVVF010000022.1:3056740-3067210 GCA_028565595.1 Duopalatinus emarginatus
CCAATTATTGTGGGTTCTTTGTAGAACCTTCAGTAATGGTGAAACACCCAATTATTGTGGGTTCTATGTAGAACCTTAAGTAATAAAGTAAAGACCTTCAGTAATGGTGAGACACCCAATTATTATGGGACTTTCAGTAATGGTGAAACATTTAATTATTGTGGCTTCTATGTAGAACCTTTAGTAATGGTGAGACATTTTAATTGGGTGACACTCAGTTCTATGTAGGGTATTCAGTAATGGGAAACACTGAGTTATTGGGTGTTTTATGTAGGACCTTTGGTAATGGGGAAACACTCCATGATTGGGGGCTCTACATAGAACCTATTTAGATCCTTTAGTAATGGGGACTCATTGATGGAGTGTTTTGTCTAGACTTCTCATTAGAAACAAACCAAACCAAAGAAACACATTAGGAGTGTACAGATATGAGAAATAAATGATGTATCATGTGTTGACTTTATGAGAGACTTGTGTAGAACCATTCAATCAGGAATCACAGACAGAATTCTATCATGAACCTGGAATTAGATATATGCCCCCCCCAAACCCCCCCCCCCTCTCCCCCTGGGTTATCCTGGGAGAATCTTTTCATTATCTCACCTTCAAAGCAAAAACACATGGTGTAAAAGCATCTAAATCCAGCTCCTTCCCAAAAGACAGGCGTTTCCCTCCATCAGAGTAGACTGTTTTTATAAAAGCAGGCCTCTCCTATGAGACGAGGACAGACACTATTCCCTGCCTATTCAAAACCTGTTTCAGGAACAGGCTCCGGATGAGAAAAACACCACTGGGTCAGTGTGTAAAGATAAAAAGACAAGAGAGAAAGAGAAGGCAACAGGAACAAGCCGTTCTCTCAGATCACAGACATTTTTTTTAAGATTATAGAAATCGAGACGTTACAGATGGAGACAGTGACTGTGAGCAGCAGTCATTTCTGCTGAGGGTCAGAGATCTTTATCAGCTTCGGTGGTTCACTCGAGAAGTGTTTGACGCACTACGGTCTGTTATCTCTGACTCTGTCTTTCTCTCGTTCGTTGTGTGAGGTGTAGAGATGATTATAGGAAATAATGTAGGTAAACATGAGTGATTTTTTTGGGGCTCATAAAAAAACATAACAAAAATAAAAGTAATTGTTGTTTTAATTTTTTGCATGTTAGAACTAACGTTTATAATTTACATAAAGGAATAATTACTTTAAATAAATATATATATATATATATCATTTGATAATACTTTGTAATCAAAGATCCAGATTTGAAAATAAAAAAACAAAAAATAAAATAAAATAAAATAAAAAATAAACAAGACATAAGTCACAACTAAAGAAGAACATAAACTCCATCCCAATGACTTTCACATGGAAGAAAACATAAAAATTTGAACAGCTTTACACTGACTGTTATACAGTGCTGGCACTGGTGACTCCTTCCAACAGAGGAGAGGCTAATCTTATCCAGAAAGGGCCAGTGCAGGTTTTCACTGTAGTCAAGCAGAAGCCACATTTGATTCCACCTGTTTAATTAGTCAGCTGTGGCTTTCAGTAGGTGTGGCTTCTGCTTGGCTGGAATGAACATCTGACAACCATTTCTGGATAAGATTGGACATTCTTGGCATGAGCTTGTGTAAGAGAAACAATAAAGTACCAGGATATAAAGGGGAATTAATATAATTCTTCCCCATATCTTGGCAGAACGTTGCACAGTCCTCATGCAAGTTGAAATGTTTGTTGAGGCTCCAGCATTGAATTCCAATTATTCCTGAGGCAATGTTGCACGCCTATCACATAGAACAATTCTTGCCAACCGATGCGGGTCGAGTTAAGCCAGTCTTTTAACGGTCACTCTGCTGTCGTAGGTTCGAGGTTTTGCCAAAGTTCTTGTAGTCACAGTACACCCTTGAAATAGTCCTATGTAAAAAATCCACTCCTTCCTTCTATGACCCATCTCATGAGCTCACTCTATTAAACTACGTTGGAATTTGCTTAAATAATGATAAATTGCCGTTCTCATGGCAGAAACATCTCAAAAACATTCCACAGATGTCTATCGCTTCATGACATGTATTCTTGCATAGGCTCGTCTATACCACTTTTTTTGGCACTTTATGTGTATACATGCACATACCCATATACCTGCAGGCACACATGACTGACAGCTGGTATTGTCTTTGTGTGTAAATGTATACACATGAATATACCTCTGTAGGTGTGTAATAATGGTTCTTGAGAGCGTACACAAAGAGCTTATGGTGCAGAGAGAGAGAGAGAGAGAGAGAGAGAGTGCACTCGTTCATTACTGATCAATCTCAATCCCGGGTGATGCATCAGGCTGATCACAGAGATGACATGTGAATGAAGAGTGCAGTGTTCCTCTTGTGCGTCAGCTAAATGCTCTGCTGTCATTGTATTGTTAATGGACTTATGGGAAATGTGTTTAGAGGCGTCCTGCTACTCAGCTTAATCGAACACTACAGAGTCGAAAAGCCTTAACCAGGGATTGAGGAAAGCACTTGTAGTAGTTTAACTTATGATAATAATAATAATAATAATAATAATAACAATGACAATGACAATAATAATAATCATAATAAAAATAAAATAATAATAATAATGATAATAATAATTATTATTATCATTATTATTATTATTATTATTATTATTATAAATATGATAATAATAATAATAATAATAATAATAATAATAATAATAAACTGATAAAAATAAATAAAAAACTGATGGAAAGAGTGAAACTGAATGGTAACAAAGCACATAAGCTTAAGACCCGTAATAGTCTTTAAGTGTTGCTAACGCTGCTAGTATTCAAATGTCATCATGCTTCGCATGTTTTTCTTTACTAGGAAGCAAAATGTAGAGTTCACAGAAGTTTAGCTAGCAGCTACAGTGTAATTTTAGTCATAGCTTGCTTTCGTGATAATTTTGTTCCAGTACATTCGAGAGAAATGTTGATATTTCTAAGACCTCAGTCTCACTTCCACTGTCACTCTGCTTTTCCATAGCTCATAAAAGACTTAACAGCTGTGTATCAGCTTGCTATAACATTAGCTTCAGTCATTAGCTCATTGATTAGCTTGTTTATATGTTTTCCAGTTGCCTCACAGCAGTGTTTTACCAACCTTAAATACCACGTGACCTCTATCGTGCTATCGTGTTTGGAAACGTTTTGCTACCTTAAAATCATTAGCTAGGATTAGCATCAGAATGTGATTCTGTTTAATTATGTACGTATGATTATGTGGAATATACAACATTCGGTAGAAACCCTCAGTAAAAATCATTCTTTATGTTTCTGTGTTGCCACAGGAGGAAATATAAGAAGACATCACAGAGGTAAGGCGACCTGGAGCGTCCGATGGCTGAAACATTGATTCCTTGCTGAAATTTATTTATTTATTTAATTGAGCAACCTGTTACTTGATTGTTGAATTGTATCTGTGCAGTCATGAAATAAAGACATCTTTTGACCAGTACCAGTACCAGTATACTTTATCAGTAGTATGTCTACCTTAATACCAGTGTAGCTACTGGTGTAGCATGGCTAGCATGGAAACAGTAACTAATACCCAGTCATACCCAATAACTTCAATGTGGGCTGGAGTATCAGGACTACCATAAAACTCTAACAACTGGCTAACAACTAGACATCTACTGTTTCTTCATGAGTAGCATATATATGTCTACCATAATACCAGGATCTTTTAGACTAATGTAGGTAATTGCTGGAGTAGCATAGCTAGCACACTAAGAGTAAGAAAAGGTCAAATTATGATAAGCACTGTGGTAATGCCACTAACAAATAGATACACCAATACAATTTTAGAACTAGTACAGCTACTCTAATGGCAGTAACAAATGGACAAAGAAACAAAACAATCCGCAATGGACAAAGCATGACTGAAGTGCCCTTGAGCACGGAACTGACCCCCCCTCCCCCAACTCCTCCCTGTGCACTATGGTTTGGGGCTGCCCCCTGCTCTGGGCAAGTGTGCTTACTGCCCCCTAGTGTTCACTAGTGTGTGTATCACTGCACAGATGGTGTAAATGATGCAGAGGTCACATTCCTCAAATTGTTAATGCTATCTTATATTTATTTTACTTGCCCGGAGCGAGGGGCAGCCCTGAACTACGGCGTCTGGGTTAGGTGCGTTGCTCAAGGGCACTTCAGTCATGTCCTGACCTATGTGGGGATCGAACCCTGGATCTTCCGATTACAAGATCACTTCACTAACCACAAGGTCAAGCTAACCCAGATGTGGGTATCTATGGTTACTCTGTGGTAGCTTGACCACTGTAATAACAGTAATAAATGGGTGAACTAATATTGCTGGGAGCAACTATATTTAATAAAGACTACTCTAATAAATATAAATATTGTAATGGGACTAATATGTGAACGTTTTTATATGTATCATTAATGTATTAGATGTGAGATTTGAGGCATCCTGTAAACAGTTGGGGGATTAGGTGCTCTAGGCTGGGATGGAGCCAGCATCCTTCCAGTTCTCTAACCTCGAGCCAGGGGTGCATATGTTGTATATGTCACAGCATTTGTCCTGCATTGTTTAACCTCTTAGAAAGCTGGTGATTAGATTGTTTTTCACTGTATTCCATCCTCCTGTCTTTGACATGAACTCACTAACCCTTTTTTACCTGCCTACTCTGAAGATAAAAGCAAGACTTGTGCTTTTGTTCATGTGGTTTTTTTGGGACACTAAGTGGATCAGCACTCAGTTTTGTGTAGTTGTGCGATCCTGTTGTGAACATGCCAAATGGTTTCCTCCTGCACTCAATGCACACTGGAAATATCTGTGTCTGTATCTGATTAGTGCTGAAAGTCTTTTTTTAAATCTGAATCGGTATTTGGTTTCAAACCCAAATTGGGTGTGATCTTGTTCATTGATGGTTTTGATAAAAGACCGGTACACCAGTCTAATATTTGGTAGGTCCCCCATGGGGCATGGACTCCATAAGCTCGTGCAAATATTCTTTAAGCAGTAAAAGTAAAATATTTGCTGACTGTGCTTGCACACAGAGGAATGTGACCTCTGCAGTTAAACCATCTGTGCAGTAAAACACACACACACTAGTGGGGCAGTAAACACACTTGCCTGGAGCAGGGGGCAGCCCCAAAGCTTGGGCCTGGGGAGTTGTTTGGGGGGTTAGGTGCCTTGCTGCTTCAGTTGCATCTTGTCTGTTGTGGGGATCGAACCAGGGACCTTCCAGTTACATGACCAGTTTCCTAACCACAAATTCTATTGAATTCCGAGGCGTATGATTTCTGTGTTCCGCAGTGCGTTACATGGCATCCGAGATGTGTTCGATAATGTGCCAGCTACACAAACCCCAGGTAAACAAACCCCATACTGTTATGGAGCCACCATCAGCCTAGGCAAAAATCACACGTCAGTATGTGATGAAATAGTTGATGTGTTAATGAACTGTAAAATAGTTGGTTCCCAAAATACAAAATAAATAACCTACTAGCATAACGCAATCCATCGTTCTCCAACCTACTTCTGACTCCAGTCCTAATAAAGACCCGTTTCATCCCAGATACCCGGCAAACCCTTTTTTATAGAACCACGTTTAAGCTTTTGTTTTAGCTAGTGAACCTCCATTCTGTATATGCATTTCTGTATATAGACTACGCTATTGGCTCAATCAGAACCCTCTACTTGTATTCGGTTACATCCCTAACACAACTCTCATTAAGTCTTTCCTTGCTGTGTTGCACAACAGATTAGATGCATCAGGTTCAGTGGAAGAGAGGGGACACTAATCGCAGCCCATATGTTCTTTATGTGTCATGTTGTTTTAAAGGGACATCTGTTGGGAACAAAAATGTGGTGGCTGTTACCAAGAGCTCCACTATTGTTGACAGGGAGAGAAAAAGAGAGAGAGAGAGAGAGAGAGAAAGAGAGAGACAGGGGTGAGCCTGGACTAATATTAGAGAACAGGAGTGGGTTTAATTGGTTGGGCTGCAGAGGGCGGGCTCAGCGGCGAGTCCCTTCTGCCGACTTCCTGTGCCGCTCGGCTCTGATTGACAGCTCAATGGGGCTGTGGGTAATTATGGCAGGCTAATTGGCTGCAGAGAAGGCTGGGACTGTGTTATTACTGACACGAATGTAACAAGACAAATACAGTATCTGTGTGTGAGTGGACCCGTGCACTCAAGTACAGCCAGAGGGAGGCTGTGGAGGATGACGGCGAGGTCGGGATCGACTGGAAATCGGCAGATCTAGAATGAAATAAATGAACGTCCTCAGAGGCGCTCAGACAGGACGAGCAAGCTGAGGTCTGGATCACAGCTGTTGTCTGACCAAAGAACACACTGATATAATCTCTCGGGTCATTTCCTGACACCGACGCCATCTGCAGAACGGATTTACATCTTGGTACAAGTTGTAGATTTGTATACTTGGTGGTTGTGGTTGTTTGATGTAGTTGGTATTAAAGCAAAAATATTTTTATAGACATATAAAACTTCACACATCTCGTCTGAATGTTTGGCCAGTTTCACAATCCTCTATATAACTGACTCAAGTTACAGCAAGGGAAAGAAGTAGTGGGTAGGAAGTTGGACGCCTAATCAGAAGGTCATGAGTTCAAATTCTACCATGAACAAGCTGCCATTGCTAAACTGCTCTGGTTGTATACACTGAAGTACCTGACAAACTGGTACGCCAGTGTAATATTTGGTAGGGGTCCCATTGGGCCATGGACTCCATGAGCTTGCAGAAATATTCTGTATGCAATGAACACCATACTTACAGCAGACTGGTCCATTATTCTGTTGCATTCTGGGGTGTAGGATTTTCCACAGCGTGTTGTATGTCATTCCGTGTGATAATGTTGAGATCTGGTGACTTGCAACCGCTGGGAAAAATGATGGAATCACCACTCTTGGAGAAGGAGGGTTCTTTCGATTGTTTAATTTTGTAAAAAAAAAAAAAAATCACAGAGACATGCCACAAAACTAACTTAAAAAATACAACCTTGTGCCATTAAGACACTATAAAAAAGAAAGAAATATAATTGTTGTAGTCAGTCAGAATTGTTGTTTTTTTTTTTCAGATCAAGTTGAGGAAAAAAATATGGAATCAAATGTATGGAAAATATTAAAACATTAAAACTTTGGTGCGTCACCTCTGGCTTTTATAACAGCTTGAGTCATCATTAACACCTAAACAGAAAAGACCAAGGTCACAGTGGGCTAAAGAAAGCCATCATGGACTGTGGGTGACTGGATGGAACTGATCATCAGTGAGGAATCGTGAATCTACATTGGACAAGGCGATGACGCTGGAACTTTTGGTTGGTGCCGGTCCAATGAAATTTATGAAAATGACTGCCGTCCCGACATTTTTAGCAGTGCATTAAATCACTACTATTAAACCATGTTGAAAGGTGCTTGATGACTTGACATTGTCATGACGGAAAACAGCTCTAGAAGCTTCCGTGAATGTCTAATCGTTTTACGTACGCATTGCAGTGCATTTTGCTTAGGCTCGTCTGTACCAGTTTTTCTGGCACTTCAGTGTATATGTTTTATATTTTCCCCCAAATATCATGTGGCACAACCATCTGTACAAAAGAACAAACTAAATACTAATAAGTATTTAAAAGTGTTTTAATGGTAAAATTTTGGAATTAAAATATATTTTTTTTTATTTTACTTTAGAAACATTTGAAATAAAATACAAAAAATTGAAAAAAAAACCCATAATATTTGTTGGGATCATTGAAAAAACATTTGTCCAGAAAATCTGCGTTTTCAAATGTCAGCGTGACACAACTGTAACTATGGGACTTTTATTCTGAAGTAAAGAGGTAGTAACAGTAAACATTATATTGCATTATTCAGACCCCAGGCGATATTTACGGCTGAGCGAAAAGGTTTGTAGATCTATTTTGACCGCTGTGCATTTGAACTGACCTCCGCATTTGACCCATCTGTGCAGTAAAACACACACAAACACACTAGTGAACACTAGGTTGCAGTGAGCACACATGCCCAGAGTGGTGGCCAGCCCCTGTCTGCAGGGTCCAGAGAACAGGGGTCTTGCTCGAGGGCACTTTACTCTAGTCTTGGCATTTACAGGGCTCGAAGTTAAAGGCAGGTTTCTCAACCACAAGCAGACAGCTGCTACTAATAATAGAAGTACAGTTAGTCAGATATAATTGAGATATAATTTGAATGAAACACTTCACAGCAAAGTAATCAAGCACTTCAAGCTCTACTACAGATAAAGCCTTGTGCTCTAGAATTACTTTTCAGACCTGCACCTTCGGACATCCGAATTGAAATCACGACTCGTGTCGGTTTGTCCTGGGGTGAAACTAATCCAGATTCGCTAGGGCTACATAGTAGAGGAAATACGGTAGTCAGTAATTTGAAAAGAGGCTGTGTCAGGCTTGGGGGCGTTCAGTAATCATCCTTCCTGAATTCAGAGTTGATGAGGCAAGGCCTGCGAAAGTAGAAACTCTCTACCGCTAAATTGAGTGAAAAAAAAGAGGTTGTGAAACGTTTTTTTTTTTTTTTTTTTTTTTCCCAAACAGCTGGCGGCGGTTTCTATAAGTGGTCCATTAACGTGTCCAAATAAGAGCCTGTAGAACTTTCAGGTGCAGAACAAGCTGTCCACCCGCAAACACACCTGGACGTCTTTTACCCTCTTGAATAAACAGCACTCTGGAAATTATACAAGCTTTATACAAGAGTTGAGTGGAGAACATTGTGCTAATGGAGACAGGTGCTTCGCACAGCTGCATGTAAATCATACAAGCAATCAAGGGTTAGGCATATTGCACAGACACACACACATGCATGCACACACACGCACACACACGTGTATACACTTAACATAATCAAGTGACACTCTCCTTGTTCATTGATGCTAATAGGGCTAATTGAAGGCGTGACAGTAAGTAAACGGGTATAACAGAGATCAAGGCAGAGCCGCAAGTGCAACCGAACTGTACTTGCAGGACTTAATCAGTCTGCGAGGTTTCAACGTGAAGTACATTAATAGCAGAAAGCCGAGCCAGAAGTAAGCCGAGCCAGGGAAAACATGCTGATTAGGCAGTGTTAAAAGACAGAGTGCGTTAAGCATTGGCATCCGAGGTGTTCTGCTGTCGCAAACTAATCCCTGGTGCGCTCACTCACTGACGCAGATTGCTGTGGAATTCGGGGCCCGGGCCATGGCAAAGGTTTCGGGAGGTAAACGTAAACATGCAGCTGAATTTCTTCTCTTTTCTTTCCACGACCCACACATTAATCAGGTGCCGACGTGTGGCTGAAGCTGACTCGAGGCGCAGCGCTCGATCAGAACCTCGCCAGAGTTAATTGTCAGCGCGAGGAAGTCTTGATTACTCAGTGTGAACCACAATGCTCCTCATTCAGCTTCGCCACTAAATGTTTCCACACAGTAGAGTCAGCAGGGGGAACTTAGTCCACTCGAACACATGCAGGCTAACATAAAAACGGACTCTTATGTAACATCATGGGTTAGTTCTAGCCTCGTCTGCGTAGCTTTAACACTTGAGTTGGTTTACTTTAACTGATTGTTTTTTTTCTTTTTTGTTGTTGTTAAATTTATAAATAGCTTGTTTTTATTCTCGACTGTCATTGGTTGTTGCAGTTACATCTGTACAGGCAGCAATGTTGATACAATATCATTTCTATAGTAACACATGTATGATAGATGGTACACAGAGACAGATTTAGAAATAATTAATAAAGATGTGATTTTAGGAAGGAGTCTCCAGTGTCAGCTATTTATAATGTGCCCCAGTTCAGGGGCTGCATCCTTCCAAGGATGCGATCTACGCAGTGCATGAAGACGTATCTTTTGAAGATTGCGTAGTCCATGGCCACAGTCTGTGTCTGCTCTTCTGTTCCTGTTTTTTAGAATGCCCTGTCTTGTAAGTTCAGCTTTTTAACATTATTATTTTTATATTACTACCTATTCGCGTTTAAACCTAATCATTTGAATACATTTAAAAGCATACCTCTCTGATGCCACCATATTCTTGAGTTGTCATCGACACGCAATGAATCTCAGGGTATGTTGGCTCGTGAGAAATCCACCTGTTGGACCCTCCATTGCCATAGAAAAAAAGGGAACAATTTCCAGCAGCATATGTAGAAACTTTTAAAAAGGGACAGGCTAGTCGCCCCACTATGATGTGATCTATCTTTAAATGCACTCCTCAAAGGATGCAGTGTCTCAGTGTATTTTTTCCTTTTTAAAATTATTGCACTCAATTTGTGACATTTATCACGTTTTATTTAGCTTGAATACATTTGAAGTAGTCAGTATTAGACCTGTTATGTTTTTGTTATGTTATGGCATCTTAAACCCTGAAATACCATTTCATTTGGTGCAACCAGACTAAGAACAATATTAAAAATGGTGTTTTGACAAGAAAAAAAAAAAAAAATAAAAAAATTT
>JAOVVF010000022.1:3115235-3128378 GCA_028565595.1 Duopalatinus emarginatus
TTTAACAATTGACATTGTCCCAAAGCAGCTTTACAGAAAATAATAAAAAGGGTTAAATATATATTTATAGATTTTTTAAAAATTTATCCCTAATGAGCAAGCCGGTAGCGACAGTGGCAAGGAAAAACTCCCTGAGATGACAAAAGAAAGAAACCTTGAGAGGAACCAGACTCATAAGGAAACCGATCCTCATTTTTAGGTGACACAGAAGTGTAAATATAACAAATAACCAGTAACCAGTAATACCAGTAACCTTTTAAATCGCTCTAGATAAGAGCATCTGTCAAATGCTGTAAATGTATTGAATTCTTGTATCTGATTGGTCAGAATTTACAGTGACTTCCTATGGGAACTCTGAACGTAGTGTCATGTTACATGTTAATGCTAATTCCTTACTTCTACTACGTTATACTTAATATGCTAAGTTTTCTAAGCAGTTATGTAAGAAGTGTCCAGCGTGAGCGGTTTGTGACATTCAGAAATAAAACCGTAACTTTACTGATTAGCAGTAATAAATAAACCTGTGATTTGTCTTCCACTCGTCATTACCGTCAGAGCACTTTGAGTAATCATGATGACCAATCAGAATCGAGCACTGGGGTACGTTTTCATACTGTATTTGCTGTTTTTCTTTACAGAGACTGAAAAGGACTAGCGTGGGTGCAGTATGGAGTGTGACTTCGCTGTTTAGGCTTCCACCTTTGCTTCCTGCTCATGTCCTCCTGGCAGTGTGTGTGTGTGTGTGTGTGTGTGTGTGGTGTGCATATGTCTTCTGAAGCTCCACAGCACCCTCCACTGGACAAACTTGTGCTTACAACTTTCGAGCTTCTTCTGCTTCCTACATCTGGAAGGCTTTCGATTAGGGACTACATTAACCAGGCAGATCTGTGGCTGGATCGGGGAGCGTGTCGGTGTGTGAGGTGGTGTATGATGCTACTGGGGATCAGCCGCTGGTGAACTTCCATCTCCATTCCCAGACTGGGAAATACAAAAACAGCTGCCGTCAGATTCAATGGATTTTTGGTTTTTGTCCGTTATTTTCTATGGAAAAAAAAAGGAAACATAGAGTGCCTTCCTCTATCTGTTGTTTCTCCACCACTTTTCTATTTCTTTCTTTTTCTATTTCCTTTGCTCGTGTCAGCGTGTTTTACTTGTCTTTTCTATTAGAAGCAGATGCTGACTCGGGTCGTTTCTGCTCTCTTAATGCCTTCGCTTGATCTCTTTCCGATATAAACGTTATTTATTCGCCGTTTCCTGACTGCTCAGCAAACCTCATCCACAAAACAGCGCTTTTACCCAAATTGCCAGCTGCTTCTATTGCACCGCATTACACCAGGAACTCAACTAATGCGCTTCAAATCAAGTCATTTCTACACATCCGTCAGGCGAACTTACCAAACGTCTTGCCTAAGTAATATCTGTTGCCTTAATAATAAATAGCATTTATATGTTACTTATATTTTTTAAATTGCCTGCTGTATGTGGATAGTATGTCAATGTGGCTGGCCTCGTCTTGTCCTAATCTTGTCGACAAAATGGAGCGAATGATATCATAGGAATTAAAAAATCGAAATAATCAGAGACGTGGTGTGATGCGGCCTGTTACGACGCTGAAGTCCGTATAACTCCTATAATTTGCCAATATCTGATAATATATCCTGTAATTACAGAACTGATTAGTTCCCTATTTATTAGGGATGGATAACAGGTCAGTTCCTTTTACCATTTATATTATAAAAGCTGTAAACACTCCCTCTATCACTATACGCTTTCTCGCTTTCTTGACACTAGTAAGAAAAAAAAAAATTTCCATCGTTACCAAGACACAGTAAATTGCAGCGTTCTCCATCCTTACACTCTGTCATGATAGAAAGCTTATTGGCACTGGCGACTTCCAAAAAAATAAATATATTGATCAGCCATAACAATAAAACCACTGATTGGCAAAGTGAATAACTGATTATCTTGTTACTCTGGTACCATCAAGGGCTGGGATTTATGAAGCAGCAAGTGAACGGTCAGTTCTTAAAGTTGCTGTGTTGAAACCAGGAGAAATGGGCAAGTGTTAAAATCTGGTCAGATTGTGATGCCTTGACGACTGGTGGGCTTGTGGTTTAAGAACCAGCCTTGTGACCGGACGGTCATTGGTTTAATCACCACAACTGATAAGACACCACTGAGGTGCCCTTTAGCAAGGCACCTGAGGGTCACCGTGGATACCGTGGATACTACAGGGATGTGTGCTCACTGCCACTTTTCTCTGTGTGCAAGCAGAGTGGTCAATGAGTGGTTCACTATATTTCTTAGGGTTTTTACAGTATAACAGTGGTCCAAGAAAGGACAAGCCCATGATTCACTGATGTGTGTGAGGGGTCTGGTCCAATCAGTTTTAGTGTTATGGCTGATTGGTGTATTTTATCTATTTACAGAATGTTTCACAAAATCAAGACAAGAATAAGAAAGGTTACATAGAGGATGTTAGACATTGCTAGTAATTGTCACTGTGTTTAAAAAGAATCAGTTACTTTTTTATTTCATCATCATTATTACAATTATTCCCTTAATAAACAGGTCACACCTCCTGATAATGTATAATAATAATACGCTGCTTTTCCCAAGGCAAGGCACATGCATGATCTTATATGAGGATTTAAACACTTGAGCCCTTTCTGATGAAAACGACAGACACTTCAGATTTAATCAGATGCAAACATCATAACCATGCACAACAAACACTCGAATATAATCCTGCATAATGGCTCTAGTCTTTAGAGCATGCCAGTATGTGGTTGTTTTGCCAAAGCTGCCATAACCCATAACCCAGCTTATGCCATAATCGGACTGGTTACAACCATCACTGGTTGTAAATATATGGATTGCAAATCGAAAAAATAAGCATATGTATTTTACTTTATATGAACACCACTGAAATCAGGCGTAAGCTTTTACAAAAATGCCCAGAAAAGGGCCAGTATTTTCAAATCAATCTCATACACATTGATTCCCTGTCACATGGCATGACAGTCAGTGACACGATGATGAAATGATGGTGGGTTGTACCACAGGGCAGCCAATCCCACAACAGAACAGTCAGTCACACCACTGGACACTCAGTCAGTCAGCCAGTTGCACCACAGGACAGTCAGCTGCACCACTTGATGGTAGGTTGCACATCAGGACAGCCAATCACACAGCAGAACAGTCAGTCACAGCTCAGGACACACATTTAGTCAGCCAGCTGCACCACAGGACAGTCAGTTACAGTTCACGACAGTCCACCACAGTGAGTTACCATAGGAGTACCATAGGATAGTCAGTTACACCACAGGACTGTCAGTCACACCACATGATGGTGCGTCGTACACAGGACAGCCAATTATACAGCAGGACTGTTATTCACCCCACAGGACACTTAGTCAGCCAGCCGGTTGCACCATAGGACCTCGGCCATGCCACAGGACAGTCAGTCACCACCGCATGATGGTGGGTTGCACCACAGGACAGCCAGTCACACTTCAGGACAGCCAGTCAGGCAGTCAGTCACACCACAAGTTAGTTAGCCACACTGCATGAAAGTGGCAAGGTATATATTCAGTCATACGGCAGGATAGTCAGTTGCACCACTTGATGTTGGGTTGCACTACAGCGCAAGCAATCACACAGGAGGACAGTCGCTAACACTAGACAGTCAGTCATACTGCATGAGAGCGGGTTGCACCACAAAACAGCCAGTCACGTAGCATAACAGTCAGTTACATAGTAATATATTCAGTCACGCTGCATGACAGCCAGTTGCACCGATGACAGTGGGTTGCACCACTGCACAGCCAATCCCACAAAAGGACAGTCAGTCACACCAGCAGACAGTCAATTACAGTGCATGACAGTCTTACACACCACAGGACGCTTAGTCAGAGAGTCAGCAACACCACAGGACAGTCAGTCACACTGCACGGCAGTCCGTTTTATGGCACGATAGTTACACCGCATGATTTAGTCCCATCTCAGGGCAGTCAATCTCACAACAGGGCAGACAGTTACACCCCCATGGCACTAAGTCTCACAGCAGGACAGTCAGCTGCACCACACGAGTCAGTCACGCCACAGGGACATGTCTGCTCGTCCAGTCCCACAGATAAACTGTTAGCGTCAGTGACTTTGTACATTACAGTTGTAAATAGCTGTAGATTTTAACCATACCACTGTGCATTGTCGGCAATATCTACAACGTGAGGCAGTGAACTTCAGCTTCTGACACTCACGCACAGTCCTGTCCTTTTCTTCTTCTTCTTCTTCTTCCTCTTTCTTCATCATGCTAGTGTCCTCGTGTCCTCCACTAGACTGACTGACCACTCCTGTCCTCTCTTCTGTATAAAAAAATCAGACAATATTATGCATTAAAAAATCTACGAGTTCATAATGTCATGATAACCCTGGGGCCTGATTTGTGGTACCGTTTATGGTCATTTGTGCTTTCTTAGATTCATTGTGTGTCGTTCTTCCCTTGTAATTATACTCATGTGCCCCTGAATAGCACCTGTAAATAAATGTATAGTTTAGTTTAGTTGGATTTTTTTTTTATTTGTAAACTGTACACACATATTACTAAATTAATGTATATTATGTATCTTCTTCTTCTTTTTCTTGTTATTCTGAGTTAATGAACAAAATGTTAGCGATCAACGTGCACAGTGAACACAAATGTTTTTTCTTTCTTTTGGTTTGAACCATTTTATGGGATTAAGTTTGGTGTTTCTACACTGAAGTGCCAGAAAAACTGGTCCACCAGTCTACTAACTTGGGCCGCATTGCATCCCATGGCATCCCAGATGTGGTCGATAACGTCGAGATCTGGCGACTTTGGTGGTCATGGCAGAACCCCGAACTCAAACAAGTGTTCCTTTAACCGTAATTTGGCATTTCTAGACGTGTGTGGTGGTGCAATGTCCTGTCACACATAGCGTTCATCTATCAGAGGTGTTTGTAGATGTTCCAGGGGTCCCAGCTCACTGAACCCCATACCGTTATGGAGCCTCCACCAGCCTGTGTATTTTCCATAGGCTTGTCTGTACCAGTTTTTCTGGCACCGAAGTCTGTAATCTGAATGGATGTGAAATGCATTTAACATGATCTAACAGGAACAGTTTACTGTAACGTGACTAACAAAGAACAAATTCTGCCGAGATGATGCGAGCGGGGTGTACATGTTGTGTTGAGTGTTGGGGTGTTGAGCTTGCTGTATGCTGGAACTTTGCCTGTTGCAGTGGTTTTAGAAAACCAGGTCGATTTGGGTGTCACTGTTGATTTGTACTACTTTGTAGTAATCGATATGCCTCCCTGGTACACACACACACACACACACACACACACACACACACACACACACACACACACACATTTAATATATGTGCCCTGTAAAAGCAAACTACAGTAACTATGGTAAAAACACTATAGTTTATTAGGGTCATTAAACTATAGGGAAATAATCAGGGTAATAAACACTACCAGGTGTTGTGATTAGTTTCCGTAGTGACCACAGCAGCTTGCCAATTATTGTCATTTTTAATTATTTAAAGTACACCATTATATTATTATCCATTTATAGCTACGTTTACAGTTTTACAGCTGTATGCTTGTGGTTAAAGAACCAGGCTTGTGACCAGGCCTGGTTCGATCCGCAATACCGACAAGACCCGACTGAAGTGCCCTTGAGCAAGGCACCTAACCCCCAACTACTCTCTGGGTGCCATGGATAGATTTGACCACCACTCAGGGGGAAAAAAAAGCATATTCACTTTCTCCTAGTGTATGCATGTTTCTCTGCACGGATGGGTTAAATGCGAAGGTCACGTTCTTCTGTGTGGTCAATCAGTGGTTCACTAAACACATTAGGTCCTGCTATCACTAAGATGAGTTGGTCATGTGACTGAACTCATAACTTTCTATAAGATTCAGAAACTGACTGAAGCTCTGATCTCTTGACACTGGAGACTCCTTCCATACATGTTATCCACATTAATGTGTTTCTTAGCTGCCCCAAAAAAATGCATTTTTTTTTTGTTTTTTCATGAAAAAAAATTATTTCCTGAAACGAGGTACTCAAGTGTACACAAAAAACTGTAGTTACTGTGTTTAGTTTTTTGTCAGGGCAGCACTGATGAGCTCGGACACAGGTACCAAACGTCAGACATGGTAGATCTGGAAATACCACTTCCCAATTGGATAACCCCATAAGGCATTTGACCATAAAATAGACACAAACCACTGATTTTGGACGAACGAGCGATTGAGTTTGCTGTTTAAATTAACTTTAACACATGGAAACGTATCCAAATAGAAAACAAAAACAAAGGTTTACGTTTGCTGTCGACTGTAATCCTAGGTTGTCCACCAGGGGGCATTGTGTTCACAGTATCGAAGGCTGGATTAGGTGGAGGCAATGAAACACATGCACACAAACACACCGTATAATACCTGCACAGACCTACACGCTACACACACCATCACGTACAAGATACACGTTATGCAAACATTCCACGAGCGCTCGCTTGCAAGTGTGCGTGACGACGTTTTTCAGCCTGCTTCATGAACACACACACACACACCTATAAACGTGTTTATTGCATGTCTACGTAGTACGTTTGGGTACAACATCACACTCTAGTCGTGTGTGTGTGTGTGTGTGTGTGTGTGCAGCTGTATTATGAGGACATTTGTGAGTTCTAGACACCAAACAAATACAAAGCACTTAATCAAAACATGATCACTAATGTCTCACTTGCACGTCTAGACATGGCAAACTTGGGTCTGGAAAATTCTACCAACGCGACTGAATTGTCGATGTCACATGTGGTGTGTGTGTGTGTGTGTTTGTGGTTTGTTGCCTACAGTATAGATTCTGCTTGTTTGTAAAATGGCAGTGTGCATTTGAATAAATCGTGTATGTGTGTGTGTGTGAGAGAGTGAGAGAGATCTTGTGCAAACCTAAATGTTGACACTGTGATGTGTAGATGAGAGAGTCAGAGAGACCGCACACCCGTCATCCACAATAAACACTAACTCAAAGGGCTCTGAACAAAATGCCTCTCTTTTTTCCAGTGTGTGTGAGAAAGAGAGTGATTGAGAGAGAGTGTGTGTGTGTGTCTGAGAGTGTGTGTGTGCTTATCTGTGTATTCCTGCAAGGCTCGATAGAACCGCTTAATGGTGGTGTTTATCACATTGAGAGACTCCTTTTAACAGCAGGAAAGCAGTTATTTAATTATCCAGCAGCTGTTGCACTCTATAGCTTTACAGTCATCTCCAAAAGAACCTGCAGCCATGTCAGGCTCCACACTTACTCACACACACTTACACACTTACTTGTTCTCTTTCACACACACACACACACACACACACACAGACATGGCAGAAGAGTCAAATCCACCACGTTGTTCCAGACAGCCTTGTCTCTGTGGGTGTATAAACTAAGATATAGAGCATAAATATAAATAGAGCCTACATATATGTCTTGATTTAGGCTCCGTTGGCACGTATTACTTCTAATTTAAGCCTGATCAGAGGTTAAGCGTGCTCTGCCAAGGGTTCTGAAGTTTGATTAAAGAATTCCAATTATATATAATTGGTATAACTTGGTTTGCGAGAGAGTTTTTCATTTAGCCCAAGTGGGGGGAAAAAAAGTGTCGCTGGTGAAAGTCATGTGGAGAAATACTTGGAGAAGTATACATAAAAAAATCCTTTTTGTATAACCAGACACCAACTAAACTGCATTGAAATAACCTGGCCTGTAGATAGGGTTCAGTCCTGTACATGAGTCCGATCTTTATTACCCATTATAAGCCAGGTATGCATCCAGACCAGTGGCGTCTCCGTCACTACAAGCCTGGTGGGGCACAATAGGCTTTGTATAGTTGGTGAAAACACACACACACCTACTTGCTGAATGAATCCAAACACAAACGCACCTTATTAGTGAAGATAAAAATGTTCACAAAGATATAAAGCAGGAGCGGAGACCGGAATATGCGTAACGTCACCAATGGATCTCACATCACTGGTATGTCACTTTGCTATATAGCATCACATTACACATCCAGAGTTGTCAAGCAGGACACAATCACTGTCGTCTGAAACTGTAAAAGCACTTCCAAAGGATACAGAATCGCAATACGTGTGCTGTAACCTACAGCTGAAATAACACGGCTTATAATAATAGCACGTCTTGAAAAGAAAAGATGCACGACAACCTTTATCTGGGCAAAATTTGTCGATAACCACCAATTCATGACTTCATATATTTTAAACTGAACTTGAAATAAATTGCCGACTTGATTCATTATACTGCCTTGCCATTAGTAGCTAACAGAACTGCTATGGCTAGCTGTGCAGCAACGGCTATGAACAACGTTTACTAACGTCATGGTTACATCAGGCCTAGGTAAATCTCAGTACGGGGCCAACGTGAATGTGCCCCTCAGTTCATTACTGAAAACGTGTTGATCATGTGCACAACTGCTCTCTGTGTTAGACGAGCGCTGATGGGCTAACCCCATGCTAACCAAACAGAGACTGCCGCTGTAGAAGTACTGGCCTTTACATAACAGGTACAGAAAGATGTTTGGATATGTAATAAATATTATAGAACAATATTATATGAATTATTGATCATGTCCTGCACTGCTCCACAGCGACATCTAGTGGCAAGTTCTAATGCAGAGATGCCCCCCGATTCAGATGTTTTGCTTTAAATGTTCAATTGTTATGCATCGGAAACAAGTAAAAGGAGAAAAGAAGAATATAACTCTGTGTTTGCTTTTAGCGGATGAAACATTGGCCATTGTAGCATAGGAGTCGACCATTGATTTGGCAGCAGAATCAATTAAATAGACTTTCTAGTCCTCAAGGTTGGCCTCCTCTTCTCCATTCTCCTGAACCATGAGCATTAATCTCTGAACACTCTGTTCAGTCTAGATGGTACAGGACAGCCCTGGCAAGCAACACTGTCCTGGGAACTGTTTGAATATGCCCATGTACCATGACACTAGTACATGGTTTTCCATGGTTTGGCCTTGGCACAGCAGCACAATGGGCTCAGTTAGCATTACAGCTCTGCTTGAGTCAACCAATGCCAGGACCAGACATTCTTCTGTGGCCAGACATTACTCTATGCACTGCTTGGGATTTTCTCCAAGGGATCCATGCTCTTGCCAGGAGAGCGGTGGCTTCCTGTCACCTTTGCCTCACCACTGAAAGAGTGTCTGCCATATGTTCCTCCACCATGCTGGCAGTCCTATGGGAATCTTGGCTCTGGCTGATGTTATTTATGTCCACGGTCAGCCTCTTGACTACAAGGGTGAAAGGCAACTCATCTGGCTCAAGCAAACCGTGAGTCATACGAACGATCTGGCTCATTAGTAGTCTAAGGGGAAGTCTCATTAAGCAGACCTACTCAACTCATGAAACTAGACTGCTGACAATAAAGATGTGCTGAGATTTTTACTCTCAACAAGTTGCAGAAGGCTCGCTGGGTTTCTCCAGTGTGGCAATGGAGCAGAAATGATGTCCTTAATTCTGGAAGTTTTGAAGGTCATCAGTAGGGGATTAGACAGCATTGAGGATGGGTTAGATCCTCGCTCTAGTCTGCCGGTGAGGCATTTCGTGTGTCCTTCTTGTGTCCGTGTGGGTTTTCACCACGTGTGCTGGTTTCCTTCCACCTCACATGGTCGGCATGTGCTAAATTGCCCTAGGTGTGAGTGAATAGGTGAATGGGCGTGGTACCTTGTGATGGATTGGCACACTGTCTTGGGGGTATGCCTGCCTTGCGCCCAATAATTCCAGGTCGGCTCTGGACAAACCACAATGGACAAATCAGATAAGACAATGGCTTCCTTACTGACCGGCAAGGTGTCTGTGGGCATCTGTAGGGTAGATCCTGGTCATATATATTCAGAATAGGGGTCTAGTTTCTTCTCACAAATCTGAAAAGCTTTGATAGACAGCGGGGAAGAATGCACAAGCACGGTGTGATGTCTTTCGTGTCTTGTATGTTGACCTTCTGTCATGTTCTTGATTATCAGTCAATACTCTGGGTCTTGGCTGCTCAAGGTCGATTTCGTTTGGACCTTGGTGCTGATACCAAGCTGGCATTTGTTTATAAGGGGTTGATCTTCTGTTTTAAATGGAGCTCTGGACACAATCAATTTGCTGCTTTTCCTTGTTTGCACCACTGGTTCATTATGGGAACCACAGGTGCATCCTCACCAAACAAAGCGACATAGTATGGTATCAGGAAGTTTCGTTCGAACAGATTGTATTGGATTGCCGTAGGCCTTGCTGTAGTTAGAGCAGTTACTAGATATGAATCCTATAGCTTCCGGGACACTTCGGATGAAATCAGCTTAGTAAATTAGACCAAATTCTGTTAGTCGGCGTAAAATATTACTGCAAACTTCATATTGCGTAGAATTTAAATTAGAGCTAAGTTGCAATGAAGTTGTCTAATGTATCTCGCATGTGTCTATTCGAGCCTCTTTGGCACTGCCTCTCATCATCAATATGAGTAATTAATACATTGCATGCACACAGGGAAGAACACGAGATCCGCAGATGCCAGCGCAGGCAGGGTGCAGGACCGGGTGTGCGTCTCAAACCGCCAGCACCATCATATTTTACGGCTAATATCCCGTATCTGTTTCAGGTGCAACATCTGCAGAGACACGGGAGTCTCTACTCTGCGGGATATCCTTTTTCAGCTTGCTCATATCCACACACCACAACACAACACAGCACAACACACACATGGCTGCAGCCACTAAATTTACTCCAACGTGTATTGTAATTTCTGTTTAACACGTCTCAGCTGAACACAGCGAGAGCCGAGCGCGAGAAGGCGCCGCACACCTCGCAATGTGTGTCTTATAACGTGAGTGTGAACGCTGGCTCTGCAAAAAGGAGCTGTTAGCACAAAGTGTGTGACCCACCAGCAGACCATATGCTGAATTCTCAGAACAATGGCATACAGAGGAAGGTGTTAAAATGAGTGCTGGTATGAAGGTGCAGTCATACTGTGCCAGATTTCTTTGGTTTTTTTAATATTCTGCAGACTAGTGGTATTGCCTACGGGAGAAAAATGAAAACCTAAAATAAATACTGTTACACACACTTTATTCTTGTGTAATATTTAAGAAAGCTTCAATGATATGTATATATAATGGATCTGTAAGACCTGAATAATCTCTATGTATAATTCACAATCATTAAATGGAAAGTACAAGATGCCTCTGATGCACCTGCATTTATTAGGTAAGACGTAATAAATAAAATTTAAAAATAAATAAATTAAAATTAAAAAATAATTCTGAAAAGGGTAAATAATTCTGAAAAATATTTTTTTGCAAAAATATAAATTATATTTTAAATAAATAATAAATTTTTAGACAGTAATATGTGGTTAAAAATTATAAAAAAATTAGAAATATGAATTATTGTCTTTTTATTTAAAAATTCAAAATCTAGCACAGAGAAAAAGAGAGTTAAACATGCTGTAAAAAATGTAGAGACTCGTTTCAATGGCAAAAGAATAGGCACCTAAAACAACAAAAAGTATATACTGCAGTGCCAGAAAAACTGCTACAGACAAACCTATGCAAAATACAAAGGCTAGTGGTGGGTTCATAACGGTATAAGGTTTGTTTAGCTGGCACCCAGTGGGACCCCTGGTACACCTACAAATGTCTCTGACACGTGACACTATGTGTGCCTCCTTTCTGACAAGTCCTGCATTCATTTAGATGGGTTTGGAATCCTTCTGGAAGCTTGTGAAATCCATGCCCCGTGAAGGACCTACCAAGTGTTAGACTGGTGTACCCGTTTTTCCGTTACTTCAGTGTGTAAAAGGGTTACTGATCTACCTGCAGGATATACGGCAGCTTTTTTTTTTCCTCTTGCTTCACTGACGTCTTTCACTCTTTTTTTCCATGTACGATTTAGCCTGAAGCAGGATGTGCAGATTCACTTCATCTCGTTTCCTCTTCCATGAAATCGAACTGCCAACATGTTTACATTATCTTTTAAAAACATCTGAATTATTCATGATTTCATCCTTCACTGTCGTTAGCATAACTGATCGGCTCCATCTGTGTAGTCAATTGTAGTGTGTGCTTAGCTACTGTATTGTCACATGCACTCGAGCTGGTTCTTTTCCCTGGATGTATGTTTAGCGAGAAGGGAAAAAAAAAAATCAATCAACTCAAGGAACGTGTCATCATCAGGAGGTCATTGTTTTACTATAATCGTCTTTAATCAAATTACACATATACCGTCGGGGGTTAGCCACGAACGCGGTGCGAGAGTGCGTCTTCCTCTGCATGCTGGAGGTTTTTATTAAATCAGAATGAAGTCAATTTTACAGCGTGCCACTCAGACGGCTCCCTTGTGTCCCCAAGTGCGTGCGACGGAGTGTTTGTGTGCGTATAAGCGGTGTCCGTTGTCATTTGCTACACATACCTCTCTCTCTGTCTGAAGAGCCACCTGTGCACACTAGTGCGGTGTCATATGGGCATCTGGATTAGGTAATTGGTAAAAACAGCACAGCTGTAGAGCATGGCGCTCAGGCCTGGGCTTCCCCAATCACCCATACGTATACACACACACACACACGTGGACAGTCTGCGGACATGATACACACACTTAATGTACACACACACACACAGTGGAAGCAGAAGCCATTTCCTAGTAGTTTTATCCAACATTACATCTGGCAATTCCACCCTGAAACAGTTTAAGAAGTGCCAGAAAAACTAATACACCAGTCTAATACTCGGTAGGAGCGAAGGACTGCAGAAATATGATGTGGGAATGGAGTCCATGAGTTCGTGGAAATATTCTGAATGAGCGATGAGCATCATACTTCCTGCAAAATGGTCCACTGGTGATGCAAAACCAACCTCTAACCATACTTTGGCATATCTAGACGTGTTTTGTACTGGTGGAAGAGGCCAAATCCAAATCCATCAGAATGAATGCAGAACACACATTTGGTTGACCTGTCAGAGATGTTTGTAGACATACCAGGAATATATATACTGGCGATAACAACCAATGATGTGCATATGTATCTTGCATTGCTTCATCTGTACCAGTTTTTCT
>JAOVVF010000022.1:3134612-3146300 GCA_028565595.1 Duopalatinus emarginatus
GTTTCTTCCTTTTGTCATCTCAGGGAGTTTTTCCTTGCCACTGTCGCCACCGGCTTGCTCATTAGGGATAAAATTTCCCAAAAAATTCTATAAATATATATTTAACCCTTTTTATTATTTTCTGTAAGGCTGCTTTGTGACAATGTCCATTGTTAAAAGCGCTATATAAATAAAATTGAATTGAATTGAATTAAAATTTACAACTGACCTTAACCTGATGTCTTACTCTTACAGAGAAAAAAACACTAGCCAACCCTTTAAAGTACTAAAGTAACGCCCCCTAAAATGGACCGTCCTCCAATATGGGCCACTTGCGTGTATTGTGGATTTACTCTCTCACTTTAAACATGTGTTTAAACATCACTAACAACGGTGCAATTATGCTTCTACAAAACTGCTCAGAACTCACGGCTTATTTTAGTTCCGCGGCATCTATTTTTAATTCAGTGTAAAAGTTAGCTTACAGGAAGTGAGGCGGCCCACATTGGGGGACCCCCGTTCGTTCTCGCGGTACTGAGGAACATAACGGTAAACAAAAACGTTATTAAAATATATATTTCCTTTGAAAGTTAAATGTGTCTTGTACATTAATCTACAAACATACACTCTCCTGAGAACCGCTTTCAGTTATTTATGATTAGCTCAGTTTTGGTTTGAGGTGGTCCATAATTAGGGTATTTACGCTAGTTGGTATGTGCATTTGATTTTACATATTTAAATGATCTTTCACTGGTTATCACTCATTATTTTATATTAAATGCTTTCTTTTCAAGCAAAGTCCACAGATTTTTAGTATTTTTTTATGTCTAATGGATATTAAAAAAACAACATTATCACATCCTGATACAGTTATGTTAGGAGTTCTCAGTGTTTATTATAGTGCATTATAAACAAAGACTTAGATTTTATGAACTGTTACGCTTAAAACTATAACTGCCTATGAGAATGTACATGAGATATTTATATGCTACATTACATCCCAGATAGCAGACGATTGTGGGCCATTAAGGAAATGATGAGCCATTTATGAAGTTATGTCAATGGTAAGTGTATTGTGGGCCAAAACTGGCCCAACTTTAAAGTTTGTAATGGCATGCAGACTTTGTGTCATATGATGGCCCACATGCAGCCGACCATGTGAAATTATACACATTCTTAGCCCAAACTGGCCCAACTGAAGCCCATTATATTTTTCTGTGGCTGAATACCTGGTACCTGAAACCAGATGAAGTCATCACGTCATTCCATTCTGAGGTATGTGGGTATGTTCTCACACCTAATTCAACTCATTACTTACTTATGAATTGTGCTGATGTTCGGTCAAACAGGACAACAGCTGGGTTCTGCTGATCGATATCATTTCTGTCTAATCAGATAGAGTAGACCGTGTGTCTCTATTAGTATATATACTAGACAATACAGGCGCTGCATCTCATCTCTCAGCATGTGTGTGTGTGTGTGCGCGTGTGTGCAACTCTCCCTGGACTGACAATCTCCTGAGATGTGACTGATCACTTGTGACAAGTGACGAGCACCGAGATTAGTTACCTCAATCGCGCTGGTTCTCTTGCATGTGACAAAGACACGTACTGAGGTACACCAGTTCGGGAGAGTCTGCATAGCTTTCTGTGCGAGAATTGATCAGAGAAACAAACAACTCCTCAAAAAGCCCGGAGTGCATTCTCAACAGCATGACAATGTTGGAATTTTTTTTGACGCTGGGTAAATGAAAGCCTCACGGTGCCCATTAGCGGGTGCGCCAGATGATTGGTACAGGACGGAAGTCCCACGAGAGCGCTCCACGTGACCAGCTCCGCCGCGAGACATCAGTGGCAGATGGCACTGCTACCCGCGCTGGCAGTTGGCACGGGTGTCACTTTTCTCACAGAGAGGGAGAGAGAGACAGCGAGTGAGAGGAGGGTGAAAACGAGATTAAAGGAATTCTGAGAGGCTCACAGGAAACACATGGAAGGTGCGTGGTGCTGAGACGGAGTGGATTTGTGGAACATGCGAGTTAAATATTAAGAGAAAAAGCAGGTAAGCAAATTTAACAGTTTAACTTATTACCGTAAAGCATTAATATCATTGTTTTAACTTACGCATGTTACATGTCTTAACACTTCCAGTTCTATTGTGTCTATCTGGACTTACCTGAATGTACTATATGTTAATTCAGCACTAGGGATTTGGCTGTCTAATGTCAATACAATATCAGATACACATAAGGATGTGACTTTACCATCCTGTTCAGGATGTCTGCACATCCGAATTCCCAGTGCTGATCTAAAGCATTGTGTAAGTTATATATATTCCTAAATGCCACAAATTATAAATGGACCCTGAGGAAATTGGTTCAAAGCTAAATAACAGAAATTGTTCCTATGAAGATACGATCCTAAAAATAAAGGTGCCACAAAGGATTTTCATTTCACAGCTCTTGAACTTGTACATTGTATTTGTGGAAGCCAAAACATTTTTCTAGCCCTATTTTTAACTAATTATAAGGAACTGTGTAGTCGATTCTTTCTGACAATGTTTTGACATGTAAAAGGCAGTGTTGAATTAACTCACTGTTATTATTATTATGCTATTTTGGTCCTTTGTGACTTCTGAGCAATTAATTATAAATTAACTGAGGCTGTAATACATTTCATAATTCGCAACTATCTTTTTGTGGAAATCTGATTTCTGAACCGTCCTAGTTTTTTTTAAAAACAACCCCGTTTGGAGAGGTGCCATAAATCCGACACGGCAAGTGTCAGGGAGACTCTACCTTCTGCTCACAGTGTGCTACATTAATTGCGTCCTTGTCTGCAGGGACAATGTTGACCGCGCCACCAGATGAACCAGACGCAATGCGCGAGCCTCAGTTCGGAGCCAGCTTCCCACGTTCGAGCATCCATGACGGTCTGAGACAGGAACAACAAGATCATCGCAGACAACGTTTGGATCATTTAGATCTGGGTGACGAACGCTCAGACAGGGACGAAGAAGACAGAGACGAAGACCAAGACGAAGAGCAGGACGAGGGCGGCCTGAGCAAGCGGCGCACTTCGAGGAGGCGCCAGTCAGGCGCCACGTGCTCGGACAGGGCCCGGATGCGGCGCCAGGAGGCGAATGCGCGCGAGCGCAGTCGAATGCACGGTCTGAACAGCGCACTGGAGAGTCTGCGCAAGGTTGTGCCGTGCTACTCGAGTGCTCAGAAGCTGTCCAAGATAGAGACGCTGCGTCTGGCCAAGAATTACATCCGGGCCTTGTCGGAGACGCTCAGTGCTGGTACTCGGCCTGACCTCGTGGCATTTGCTCGAACCCTGTGCAAAGGTCTGTCTCAACCTACCACCAACTTGGTCGCGGGGTGCCTGCAGCTCAACGCGGGACGTTTCCTGGCCAGTCCGGGTGACGTCTCGCCTCCTTGTGACGGTCCCTACGCGTACGCGAACGCAGAAACGAGCCGTGCAGACGGCCCCAAACACTTCCGCCCTTTCTCCTACTGCAACATGTATGACTCCTATTACAACAGCGCGTCTCCGGACAGCCAGCTCAGCCCGCCCATGAACTATAACGGCGTGTTCTCGTTTCAGAAACCTGACGAGCATACGGAGTGCGTCGCGAGCTGCCGGTACGGCGCGACATGCTGCGGCGGCGGCGGCCCGGGACGCGCCTCCATCAGCCGGCCTTCCGCCTACTCGGTGTCCCCTGACAGCCACTTTCCAAACGAGTTGCGCATGCGCAATCAGCCTTTCCAAACCCAGGAACAATTAAACGCATCGTACCATAATTAAAGCGTAAAGTTGAAATCACTGACCGGCCAGACGGAGACTCCTTCATTTCCCTTATAATGTGTCTTAATATATTTATTATTTATTGCCTGATTTTATTTATTGTCTGTTGTATTACCTAAATGTACCACCTTATTTATTGCACTCTAATAAATGTCATATTGTTAAATGTCCCGTATTTATTTTTATTTATTTAATTATTGATACTTTTGTTTTGATTTTATTGCATTTTTAAGGCACTTTATTAAAAAAAATAATAAGTGCTGCCTAAAAATAGTATTATTATTATTATTATTATTGTTATTATTATTATTATTATTATTATTGTTGTTGCTTATTTATTAAGGGGAACTATATGATGTACAAGGCCTGTATTATTAGTATTATTTTTAATTATAATAATTCGGTAAATACGATATATTATTATTATTATTATTATTATTATTATTATTATTATTATTATTAATAGAAAAAAAACAAGACAAAAATAATAAATATTCAAGTGTAATTTCCACGACAAAATTCATATTAGCAATAAAGGGTATTAAAAAAAACTATGCAAAAAAACAACAACAAACAAACAAAAAAAAACAAAACGCGTATTTCCAAAATGAAACGTAATTCGGTGTTTTTGGAATCGCATTGTGTGTATTCACTGTGTTAAATCTTCGTGTTGTAGTTGTGAAATGTACTAATCTCTACACATACAGTGACACATTTAATACAGAAAACAGGCTTGAACGCATCTGAACCTGTTCATGCGGTCTGTCAATATGAGTCAATCCGAGCACAGGAATTATCCTCCATATACTACTGTAATACATTCATGGAGGGAAAAAATACTTTTATATTTAAAATCAATATCTCAATAAATCTGGAGTGAATGGCGACATTATTTTTGAGGATCTAATGTACCAATTTATTTATTTATTTATTTGTTTGTTTGTTTGTTTGTTTATAAGAATGAATTGTCGCATAAATGTTCGGATCCATTTTTAAATAATAATAAGTATCAAACTAAATTGTAAAATTTTAAATTATAATCTATACATTAACATACATCTTAACTTTTTAAAACTTTAGTATTTAGTACGGCGGCATTTTGCTGTGTGTTAAAGTGAAAATAATGTGTCGGTTATTCCTTATACAATACATATATATATATATATATATATGTGTGTGTGTGTGTGTGTGTGTGTGTGATTATGATAAGAACATATGATTATGTATAGAATTATTATCATGTTTATTAAAAATAGTTTATATCTTATAGAATCAGCTATATCTCATTTTACTAAAGATGACTTCTTATTTAATAAAGAGACACAGACGTAAAGAATCTCTACTAAAGGAAAGGTATAGTTTAGTGCTGAAGATACTGTCTTATTAAAAGCTTGTCTCATTTTCCCCTCTCCTTTTTGTTTTCCGAATATAAGAATGATACAGAGGAAAGTTCACATCCTGTCCATCTACAGAATCATAAAAAAAATCATGTGGTTAAAATCTAAGCATCCAGACCTTTCCAGAACAAATATCATTTAGGAAATATAAGAGATTTCATAATAATTGGGAGATTTGAAGGACATAGGATTTAATGGCATTTCCAACAAATGATGGGCAAACAATACATTGGCACAGGTAGATATAATATTTTATGCTTGTGTATTTTTTTATATAAACACTTCAAAAGTAATACACAAAAACACAAAACAATATAATATAATATTGTTGCTAAAGTTGGCAAAAAAGCAACAACAATATTACTACTACTACTATTACTACTACAACAACAACAACAATAATAATAATAATAATAATAATAATAATAATAATAATCATCGAGCAAAAGGGGTGGGGCTTAACGTTGTACCTTTTGTATTACATCTAAAGAACAAAAACAACAGCAATAATAATAATAATAATAATAATAATAATAATAATAATAATGCAAAATGGGGCGGTGCTTACAGTTATACTTTTATCTTGCGACCTAATTTACTTAATATAAAAAAACAACAATAACAATAATTATAACAACAACAACAAAAACAATAATAATTATCACAACATTATTAAATAAATTTTATAATGTATAATTATTAAATTATTATTAAATAAATTGAATAAGGTGGAAAGGGGCGGGGCTTACGGTTGTATCTTTTTCTCACGGTCTAATTCGCATTCTAAAGAACACCAATAATAATAATTACAACAACAACACTACTACTGCTACTAATAACAACAACAACAACAACAACAATAATAATAATAATAATAATAATAATAATAAGGCTACGAAAAGGGGCGGGGCATCTTTTTCTTACCACCTAATTTAAATAGATTTAAAAAAAACCTCTTTAAGTTGCTAGAAGTCCTTCAAAATAAATAAATCAGGTCTGGCAAATGTTAAAAATATTCTAATTTCTGAAAATATATATATATATATATATATATATCACTGTGTATCAACACAAAGTAAAAAAGGGCTTGTGCGGATCATTAAACCTGTTCAATCATATCATTAAAAAAAATAATACCAGATGTACAAGCTTTTATTTTCCTTCAGCACTGTGTGACTCAATCCTGAAATCAGTATATACAGACATGGGATTATTTGAGTGATATGGAATTGCTTCAAACTGCATGTGTAACTGTGCAGCTCCATGTGTTATGTCCAGGAATATAAAGCTAAATTAATTAATTAAATAAATAAATAAATAAATAAATAAATAAATTTCAGAACTGAAATATGTACTGAAACATGTCACAGGCAGTGTAAATTCAAATCCTATATTTAGGTCTAATCACCATTCTGTGATTATCATTAACCATATGTTCAGAGATAATAGTGGTCCTGAATGATGTCTTTGGTTTCATAACTGTAATTTTCTGACACAAGTTATAAAGTATAAATATCAATCAGTGCTAAAAGCCTATACCAGAAGTAAAAGTAGACTTTTAATAGGCCAGGGGTGGACGACTGAAACCCACTAGCACAGACTATAAACCTGTCAATTATCAGGTAAGTGCAGTCGGGTGTTTGAGTAGAGAAACCTGTAAGCTGTGCTGAACTCCAGGCCCGGAGTCGTGCACCTCTGGTCTAAACGTCTACTTCAAAACTGAATCAAAATGCAACTGAATCAATATTCTGCGATGAAACTCAGACGTTTTATTTTTACTTCTTCAGTTTCCCTGCTTGACACAGCGTGACGTTTCAGTGCTCTGAGCCACCCGTCGTCTCACACACGCCCTGTGTTAGAGCAGGAAAACGTGCTACTATGTGCAGAAAGAACTCCACCTCTGAGCACCTTATGTCGGATCAGTGGAGTGTGCTAAAAGTTCAACTTTCAAGTTTTAATGAGAGCTCATAAGGACAGTCCGGGCGTGTGGCGCTTGCGAGATATAAATGAGTTCGAGAATTGAATCAGTGATGTCTAATCCTCTACTCTGGGCACAGTGCCATGCATGTGAAGACTTACTTACTAGGTGTGCCCTGCCTGCTCGGTGTATGTGTGTGTGTGTGTGTGTGTTCAGCAGGTGTGTCTCTGGAGTCCTGACTGAAGACTGAAGAACCTGGAGGCCTTTCACACCACACTTCCCCTCTCACTCCCTCAGATCTGCACCTCCGAGGCAGTGTGACAGCTGCACCCCTAACAGGAGGTGTCTGTGTGTGGGGGGGTGTGCAGGGGGAGCCTAGAGAGATGGGTTGGCAGGCATACACAGGTCCTTCCTCATAGTTCATAGGTTAAGCACGGACTGTCTCTCTGTCTCGCTCATTAGATGAACAGAAAGTGTACGAGAGCATATGGCTCACTTTAGCATGGGAGAGTGGGTGCAAGAAAGAGACTCATCCGGGCAATTCACTGAGTCTATAATCATGTAATACAGGTCAAAATATGATGTACAGCAACATCAGTTATTCCACAGCGCTGTTGAATTCTCAGATTGGACCAAAAGGTATATAATGTTATTATGAATTAATAATGAATAGTAAAAACCATCATATATGTCTAGAGACACCAAATTATGGTTGATCTCAGAATTGTGGCCATTCGACAGGAAGTGTGGTGTTCAATGCAGACAGAATATTTCCTCAAGCTTGTGGAGTCGATGGCTGCATCCGAAATCGTGTACTTAATCAGGAGACATTTTGCAGTACGTGAACTGAGCACACTGTTCTATCCCATAATGCAATTCGTTTGGAACATACGTTTGGAACAGAAGAGGAGCAACATAAATGTATTTTTATTTTAATAATTTCTATATTAATAATTTAATAATACATTCTAAGGTTATAAAAAAGTACATTTGAGAATTAAAAAAACGGCTCTGATGTGACGTAATGCGTCACATGACATTGGAAAGATGGCGGATCTAGTGCGTCCGAGGCGGTGCATACTGCACGCTCGCATACTGGAATTGCGTACTGCTTTAACGGTATAACAGTGCACCCTCCTTCGAATTCAGTATGTACTGCTTGAGGACGCGATTTCGGACGCAACCCATGCCCTAATATATTTCTGCAGTCCTACACTTCCTGTACCAGTTTTTTAGGCATTTAATTATATACACAAATATCAGTGTAAAGTGAAATGAATGAATGAAATGAATGTGAACTATTTTGCCTTACTGTGTTTGCACACAGAAGGAATGTGACCCATCCGTGCAGTGAAACACACACACACCAGTGAACACACTAGCCCGTAGCAGGGGGAAGCCCTATACCATGGCGCCCGGGGAGCAGTGAGGGGAGTGTCTTGCCCTTGGTGGGGATCGAACCCGCAACCTTCCGGTCACAAGACCGGTTCCCTAATCACTAGGCCACGGCTGTCCCCGCTCCTGGGGCCATTTTGACAAGGACCAAACTGTGACGTCTAGACGACTGGGTCAGAATATCTGTGGAGTGTGTCCCAGTATACAGTGGTTAGTGCCTAAGGAAGGACAACTGGTTTACTTGCACCTTGGTCATGTGTGCCAGAGACTCACTGCTACCTGCCGGGAAGGGGAAGGGGTGGGGCGGTGGGCGGTGGGTGGTGGTGGCTACACTGTCTGGTCCAGTCCAATCCAAAGATCTGATAACATCTTGGTGACAGAATACTTGGACACCACTCTTCCAAACATCGATCATGCTAATCAACTGCTAGAAAATTAGTTAGCATTTGTCACAAACAGTTGTTTGTATTTTAGGTGACTCAGATTTCAGATATTAATTTTATTATTTGCCAATTTTTTTAAATGTATCACGACAACTACAAATTGGCTCATCATTAACACAAGCTAACTTTATTAGGCATTTAGATCGCGGCTGCTAAATTAGCTCGTATTTATCAAGGTTAGATATGGGTAGGTTTTAGGTTTATGTGTCACAATGGCAAACTTTCTACATGAAATATATAAGTTGTTTTTTTTTTAATGTATAATGACAATGACTCATTTGTTCATGACTAATAAAACATAAGCTGTTTTATAGCTGCTAGTAAATTGACTCTTATTTTTTTAGTTCCTTACAAGTGGAAATGTATTGTATAATGATGTATTATTAGTGATTAAAAAAATAAATAATAGCACAAATATCTAGTTTACTAACCTGACAATTATAGCGATTTTAAGTTGCACGTCGGGCGGTAGGTTTCTCCGAGATGAAACACGTGTACCAGGTGGTTTGTGTGGGGAGTAAAAAAAAAACACATGGATGCTGTTATTATAGTTTTTATATCATATTGAACACAAATACAGCAAAATAACATATGCGTCATTGTAGATGTTGAAAAATAACAGCAAAATAACATTACATAGAATTAACCTACAAAATTTTTCTTATTATTTGATATCTTGCTGTTAATTATCTGTTCAGCCATCTTGGAAATAGCGCTTACATCACTACTCAGCCAATTCGTGCTGCATTGAAAATTCCGACGTATCCGACTTTAGCTTCCGACTTCAGAGGGTGTTCATGTGGTGCCTCCTTATGGGAAACTTGTCTTTCCGATAAATCCAACACAGAGATTGTTCAGTCCAGTCTCTGAATGTTGGGATTGTATGTATGTATGTGTGTGTGTGTGTGTGTGTGTGTGTGTGTGTGTGAGTACGTGTGTGTGTGTGTGTGTGTGTTTGTTCAGACCGAACAACTGATTCTTGTAGAGTCTAATAGCTCAGAGGAAGAAGCTATTGGACAGTCTGGATCCTCTCTTATTAACAGCAGTAATGGTGCAGGACATCAAAATCATTGTTGATGTGTTAAAATCGATTGAAAAGGAAGATTGAGCCAGTGTATCAGTGTTACTGATAAAGACTATTTTAATAAATGAATATTCAGCTAATGCAAATTACTGAACTGTTAAATTCGACAAAGCAAGCAATGCTAATCTGCTATGTCAGCTACAATTAATTAAATAAAACAAATAAAGAAACATGTTTACTTTCTCCAAACTCTGAATCATATTATTTTATTAATAATGATTTTATCCACATTCTGATTACGGAAACAGAACTTCTAAACACAAACGCTGCTAATCGTGCTAATGCTACCTGACATCGTTCCACATATCTGTTGTTTACATACTGCATAGTAGATTAATAAAGTTAATAAAGACACACTTCATTTCCGTTCTCACAGATGAGGTGAGTCCTAGGGTTCTGCGATCCTCACACTGGACGTCTCTATTGAGGCCCAGATAGGTTTCTTTCAGACAGAAGCACTGAAAAAAAAAGGCAAATCTGTGTATGATCAGAGTCGAACATCCAAGAAACAAAGTTACCTGTTTAAATATCAGTTTCATTTCACTTCAGTCAAATGCACAACGTTCTCATTGTGTCTTATGAACTAATCTCAATTACTGTCATGCAACTGGACGAACTGATAAACGAATTCGCTCCATAGCCAAAACCGTTTCTAATGCTATCAGCGCTTTAACTAGAACAGATTCCCTCGGAGGCTTTAGCTAAAATAAATAGGCTGTTAATATCAATCTGGGTGATTAAAAGTGAAAAATGTTCTGCCCTCATAATGGTGATTTAGTGCTTTTGAACCTCCTTCAGCTGCATAATGGCATGAGGGTGGAAAAAAAAAAACTGGCACTTTTTTCGTCACATTGTCGGCGCTTCCCAAAATTTCCAGCTCTGCGTGGGCCACAGATGGCCGGGGCCGGGAAAATCTCCCCATTAAACTCCTAATAATGATTTCTCCTGTGGAATGGGGGTGAATGTAGAAGAGAGAGAAAGGGGAGGAAGGGGAAGCAAGGGGGATTTGGTGTTTTAATTAGATGGCTTTAAGGAGCTGAAGAAGTGTGGAAGCAGTGCGTCGTGGGAGGGGAGGGTGCAGGTGACAGCCAGGAGATGACACAACACTATCAGCCAGGAACTCATTTGCATGGCAGAGCGAGGTCAGGTTGGCATCAGGCCTGAGGACAGCAGAGAAACTTCCAGAGTCACAGCTCCAGGGCTTTGTATACACTCAGAGGAGGGAGGAGGAGGATAGATGCCAGAAACCGGAACTGTTTTGTTTGTGTGCATACGATTTTCAGTCTACAAGATGCTGATAACTATGGTGAGGGATCAGTGTCTTCAGGATGTCATTCATAAGAACAACACCAAGAAAAAAACCCCTACAAAAGATCAGCTCGAAAGCTTCCCACATTTCACTCCAAACCTTTCAAATGCAAAGAATTATTTGATCAACTCCAAAGCTTTATGCAATTATACAATCCGCTAAAAAGATTCACACAATCAGATCAACTCCAAAGATTTGAACAACTCCAAAAAACAAACAAACAAAAAAAAAACAAACCACAGAATCAACTCCAAAGCTTTTTAACAATCAAATCCAAAACATCATATATACAGTACTGTGCAAAAGTCTTAGGCACCCTATATGGTGTTTAGTATAAATTTTGTTGTAGACATTTATTTT
>JAOVVF010000022.1:3146400-3157294 GCA_028565595.1 Duopalatinus emarginatus
TTCTTTCAAATAATAAAAACCTCATCACAACATTTCTTCACATGTGCCTAAGACTTTTACACAGTACTGTATATACATACAAAGCTCAATACAATTACATCCCAAAAAGTGAACTATTTTGCCTTACTATGTTTGCACACAGAAGGAATGCGACCTTCGCATTTAACCCATCCGTGCAGTGAAACACAAACACCAGTGAACACTAGGGGGCAGTAAACACACTTGCCCAGAGTGGGGGGCAGCCTCAAACCATGGCGCCCGGGGAGCAGTTAGGGGAATTAGGTGCCTTACTCAAGGGCTCCTCAGTCGTGTCTTGCTCTGGGTGGGGATCGAACCCGCAACCTTCCGGTCACGAGACCGGTTCCCCAACCACTAGGCCACGGCCTAAATCTTTGGTATCGATTCATCTGTAATTCCAAAGCTTCACAAAACCACCTCCAAAGATTCACAGAATCAACTCTAAAACGTCACACATTCCTATAAAGCTTCATACAATTACACCCAAAGCGTCATTGTAGCCACTACAACGTTTGACACAATCAGTTCCAAAGCTTTACATAATTAACCGTAGAGCTTCACACAATCTACAAACCACAGATACACACAATCAACTGCAAAGCCTCTCAGAATCAACTCCAAAGTTTCTTGTACCAAATTAAAAGATTCATATATAGCTCCAAGGATTTGCATATAATGCCAAAGCTTTACATAACCACAGAGTCAATCAGTTAATCAACACAAAAGTATCACAAGATCATTTTCTATGCTTCCACACAATAAAGCCAATCAGCTCAAAGCCTCACATAATCATCTAAGCTCATAGTCAAACCAAAAGCATTGCAGTATTAACTGGAAAGCTTTGTTGTATCGAGTCCAGAACTTCCAGAGTATCAGGATTAAAGCTGTGAGCTGTCCAAAGCTTCGCTGTATCAACCTGAGCCGGACATCAGTATCAACAGATTTATTTTGTAACTACTAAGCTATGTGTTACAACAAGCTGTAAGTAAACTTCCACGAATTGAGAGGATCCCCCGGATGCCCCTGGTTTCCCTGACTCCCGATAGATCACATCCCACTTGACCAAGATCCTGATATCAGACCCAGGGCCTGCTGGAAACATCTGACAGGTGGCTTGGAATCGACTCAGAATCCCCCAGGAGGAGTTGGCCAGGGATAGAGAAGTCTGGGCTGACCTTCTCTAGCCTGTTGCCACCACAACTTCTGAGAATCTCCGAGACCTCTTGCAGACATCTATGAAATGATTGATAAGCATTAGCCCTGGGATTTTACTGAGATATTCATCTTAAAGCATTTTTCAGTAAGAAAATAGTGGAACGTACATACGAAACTGTTGCCAGGGTTCTTGCACTTGTTCCTATGTCACACAAATCTTCAGAATCTGAAGACACTAAGCAGAAACTGTATGTAGACAATAACGCAAGCTTGGGTTCGAACCAGGGAACTTGGAGCTGTGAGGCAGCAACACAACCCGCTGCACCTCCATGGCACACTTGTCAGTTCATTGTCAGACATGGGCATCGTTTTTTTTTTCCCCCCAACAGTTCACCAGGGGCGTGCCTGGACTGTAAGGAGACCCAGGGCTTAGCCCCAATAAGAAACGTTGCTCTGTGAAATCTTTACCAAATCCAGCAAGAAATCACTTTTGCTTTAATAGTACAATTCTACTAAAACTGTATAAATTAATATGTTGGTTTACACATGTAAATTTTCAATGAGATTAAATATTAAATATCTATTCTATCAAAAAACTGTAGTATTATGTGTGTGATAACTACACTAACCAAAACCTGTTACTGTTTTAACAGCTATTTTCTGATCATTTACACGAGCCAGTAGCAACAATACTTTAGCCACATTACGATCTCACATTTCAAGAGGTTTTATTGTAAAGCAGTGGCGTGTCTAGACTGTGAGGACTGTCTGCTCTCCTCTGCCCATTCTCTATCATTTTCTGTCTGTCTGTCTGCCTGTCTGTCTGTCTTTTTCTCTCTCTCTCTTTCTATCTCTCTGTCTGCCTCTCTCTCTTTCTATCTCTCTGTCTGCCTCTCTCTCTTTCTCTCTCTATCTCTCTGTCTGCCTCTCTCTCTCTTTCTCTCTATCTCTCTCTCTCTCTCTATCTCTCTCTGTCTGCCTCTCTCTCTCTTTCTCTCTATGTCTCTCTGTCTGCCTCTCTCTCTCTTTCTCAGTCTGCCTCTTTCTCTCCATCTGCCTCTCTTTCTTTTTCTCTCTATCTCTCTCTCTCCGTCTGCCCCTCTTTCTCTCTATCTCTCTGTCTGCCTCCTCTGTCTTTCCCTCAGTCTGCCTCTCTCTTGTCGTCTGTCTCTCTTTCTCTTTTTCTCTCGGGCTGTTTGTCTTTATCTGTCTGTCTGCCTCTCTCTCTGTCTCTATCTGTCTGTCTGTCCTTTTCTCTCAGTCTTTCTCTCCCTGTCTTTCTCTTTCTGTCTGCCTTTACGTCTGTCTGTCTGCCTCTCTCTCTCTGTCTCTATCTGTCTGTCTGTCCTTTTCTCTCTTTCTCTTTCTGTCTGTCTCTCTCTCTTTCTGTCAGTCTTTCTCTCCCTGTCTTTCTCTTTCTGTCTGTCTCTCTGTCTGCCTTTACGTCTGTCTGTCTGTCTGTCTCTGAGTTCCTGCGCTCAGTGCAGTGCCATGATTTTGCGCCCACAAGAGGGGAGGCAGACAGTGGAGGCAGAGTCTGGCATGTGGAGCCAGAGAGCCATGTGCGCGCTTAGCTCGAGCTGCCACAAACTGGGTTTAGGAAGTCAAGTTGCCTTGCTAACCTTATTGGTCAGAGATGTAAAATTCACCTGGCTGTTAGGGGCTATTCTAATTGAAATGCATTCAATTTCACACAAAAAAATGTAATGACCAAAAAACAAAAAAAAAACAACAAAAAAAAAAACAACAACAATGCGACCAGATCTTCATAATGCAAATTTGGTATCAGAAAAGACCCAGGGCTAAAGAAAAAAGAACTGGGGCTATAGCCCCCATAGCCCAGGCCTAGACACGGCATTGCAGTTCACCCAAATGACCTAAGCAGAAGCTATCCATTACGAATAGAGAAAAACATGAGCAAAATTGATACAGAAGTTTTTACCAGAGATGAATATTGCCACATTTATGTACTGGGTAATGGTAATGCTGAAGGAATCCATTTAAATGTTGTAAAAGTGCAATTTTTAGTACTTAATTTTTTCCAACACACACACACACACACACACACACACACACACACACACACACATTTGCCTCTAGTGTTACACCGTCTATGCGTTTCTCAAGGTTCAGGTGTTCTTGACCTAAAACCTCTGGCAGATGGGAGTGTGTGTTTATTCTAATAGTCACAGAGCCGTGCGCTCCTGCAACAAATGCAACAAAGTCAAAGTCATTTAGTGTCGCAAAGTGAAGGTCTGAAGTCTAAATTACCATATGTGCTACGCCTGCATCCATGTACAGCACGTTTACGTTGTTTGTTCGGTGAAATGGGATGTGAAGGAATACATATTAGACAGGAATGTTACCCATTTGTTGATTAAACAATGCTAGCTTGCAACATTATACGCGTAATATACTGGTGTACCGTATGATAAAACGTGTAGTACGTTGACTATGAGGAACATAGATCATGTGAAAAGGTGCTAGCAGGGCTAATGATTATAAATAAGTAAGTGTATATATTCAGATGAAAATTTGGCTTGCTGGAGGTACTTGGCATCGCTTTTTGCTAATCAACAGCGCTACCCTTCATTCACTGTTAGCCACGTTAGCAGTGATTAGCTGAACTGTCCCAATGCCACACACAACGTTCAGTCATTCCTCCTGTCCTGTCCTGCATAATCACTGTAAACCTCAAACGTTCCCAAGAGCTCGTCTCCATCACTAAAAATCCTTCCTCACTTTAAACAGCCATTAATATTCCACACGGCACCTCTCTCATCCTGTCCAATGCCGCACCTTCACCACAATCCCATGATGCTTCACTTCCCCCACCCCACTCCGTCCTCTGGGAATGTTGGATTGGAGAGGACCGAGCTGTCTTCTAGTGCTGGGGAGAAAACTTGGTTGGGATCCAAAAATGCGTCAGGCGGGATACGCATGGCCTGCTGGAGGCAACGACGCAGGCGCTAATGGGCCCCACAGTCGCCTGCACCACCTGGGGATCTGAGGGGGAGGGAACGAGGGAAGGTGCAGGATGAAACCAAAATGTTTTCACTTGCTTTCAGGTTGCAGGGGTTAAAAAAAAGCCACGAAGTGAAGCAAGTTGGTCAGGAGTCGGGGGCTTAATTTAGAAATGAGGCTGCGGGTGAGTTAAGTTTGTGAGATGATATACATGAATACAGTGATTTTTAAATAGATGTACAGAAATACAAATGAGTGTGTTAAGGGATGGGAACAGAAAGAACACAGACATTAGGGAACATTTGTTATATGAAGAATCAACCCATTTTTACAATATTGTTTACAGAAACTTCTAGAAACCTCAAAATTACAGCACTGAGGAAACTTATAGTAACTTCTTTATTACAGCATTAGGGAACTTCTTGACACCACCAACACCATATTACAACATTGAGGAAACTGAAGTATTTCTTTGAAGGCCATATGTTTAATGATCAGCGCAGTTTAGAAATCATTAGATACTTATTGTTGTATCCGTTTATGAAAATACATTGTACTTAATAGTATTGTCTCTTATGTGTTGTGAAGTACAATGCAAGTAGAGCACATTGCTTGTCCAACAAATGCACAGTAAGACATATATATATATATATATATATATATATATATACACACACACACAGTATTACAACTAAATCCAGCTTAAAACTACACTTTATCATTTAACCTTTAACCTCATTAATAAACAGTCAACTATACTGCAGTTATTGATAAAGATAAATAATATACAATAAATACTGTTCACGATTAGTCAGACTAAACATTTTAATGTGTTACAAATAATACTAATAAATATATAATTAAGGTGTAATACTAATGCCAATAATGCAGTGTTTAACACAATTTAATACAACAGTACGAGAGAAACTTCTAACTCACACTAGTACAAAAATTTATTAAAAAAAACCTCTATATTATCTTTTTAGAAAAATTTATTTAATACAGTACTAAAGAAATAGTATTAGTATTATAGTATTAAAAAGTTAATATTAGAGAAAAATATAGTATGTTTAGAAATGTCTACATTATGATATTAAAGAAGCTTTAGAACGCACAAAACTTCTCGAAACTTTATAGAAACGTTATAGTATTGGACAAATACAATATTACAGGACTAAGAAAATGTTTAGAAATGTTTTTACACTTCAAAATTATAATACTAGAAAAAAAAATATTACATAAATATTATACGGAAATCTCATTATTACAGTACTGGGAAACTTTTATATTATAAAAGGAAATTCTACATTATATTTATTACACTATAAAAGAAACCTCTGGAAATTTCAATATTATATAATTAGCAAATCTTCTAGAAATTTCTATATTATAGAATTAAAAAAACATTCAAAAATGTTTATGTTATAGTATTAAAGAAACATCTGGAAATCTAAAACGATTTAAAAGTGATCTAAAAATGATCTAAAAAGACATTTTTATAAAATAGAATTAGAGAAACTTGTAGAAACATCTGGTATAGTTTTAGAGAAACATCTAGACACCTCTGTATGATATAATTAAAGAAACCTCTTTGAAAGTGAAAGTGAACTACTTGCCTAATGTGCTTGCACAAAGAGGAATGTGACCTCTGCATTTAACTCATCTGTGCAGTGAAACACACACACACCAGTGAACACTAGGGAGCAGTGTAAACACTTGCCCGGCATGAGGGCAGCCCCAAACCACTGCGCCCGGGAAGCAGTTGGGGAAGTTAGGTGCCCTGCTTAAGGGCATCTCAGTCACATTTTACCCTGTATGGGGATTGAACTCGGGACCTTCTGGTCACTAGCCTGGTTCCCTGACCACAAGGCCATGGTTGCCCCCATCAGTAGATGCGGCCATCTTTGCTACTTTTTTTATGTTACATATTATTAGTAGGGCTGTCGAAGATAATAACGCGTTAAGCATTTTCTCTTGTCCCAGCAGTTTTTAAAAAGTACATAGATTAAAAATGCGATTAATCGCGATTAACCATATAAAATTCTGCGATTAATCGTGATTAAAAATTTGAATAGTTTGACAGCTCTAATTATTAGAGAAACATGTATATACATTGTTAATTTTGGAGAACTTTCTATATTACAATATTGGAGAAATTGGAGACTTCTCGCTGTTACAGTGTTATAGAATCATCTAGAGCTATATAGTATTATAATAAATTTTATCGCCCTTCTAATAAAATCGTCAGTTAGATCCTTCAGTGAAACATATTCCTTCACTATCTCTGAGAATGCACAACCTTTGCCTCAATAAAACCTAAACTCAAGACAAACTGTAACCTTATTACTCGTTTGCTCTACATTTGTTTTCTGTTATCCACTTCTAATAGAATAGCTACATGTCTCCCTAAACTGGTAGCTGTTATATAGTTTATCCTACATTTTATTTGTCCCTTTTATGCATTTATTATTATTATATGCATTATTAATATATTATAGTATTAGGGAAAAATATAAACATTTATTTATATAAATAATTATAAAAATTGTAAACATTTTGAAATACATTTTTTTTAATTGGATATTGTTGTAAACATAAATCCTCATATTCAATGTTTACTTAATAATGTCATTGTTGAATAAGATTAAAAAGAGAATTATTACAAATTGCTTTACACTTTTACACATTGGAACATTAATTGTAATATAAGTGCATTTTGTTTGATTTTACAGAAATAAAGCAGTAAAATGCATGCATGCAAGCCTTCATTCTTTCTTCATGGATTTCTCAGATAGTCTTTGGCTCATGTACAGTACATGTATGATTTTATATCAGCTCTACGTATGTATGTCAAGATCAAACTATATCTTCCAAACTGTATCACCAATTTATCCTTTTCTGCACACAAATTAGTGTTATGTGGCTGTTTACAGTACAAACTCCATCCAGAGTTACTGAATTTTATGTAAATTATTAAAATGGTTTCAAATTCTCCAGGGTGAATATATTCTTCCCGTCATCATCACTGTCGCAGTTCTCCAAGTGCAAAGTGTGAATGTTTCATCATACGTAAAGCACTTGTGTTTATTTAAATAGCATAATTCTATATTTATAAGGGCAGTGAAAAACATAAATTATTTCATTAAAAACATGTTAAAAAAAATAAATTCTGTCTGACATATAGGAAGTGAAATTGAAAGAGAGAGAAAGAGAGAGAGAGAGAGAGAGAGAGAGAGAGTCGTAAACAGGCAGGGCAGGTGTTGACGATGCAAATGAAACGGATGACAGATGGCGAGCTTCTCTGTCGCTCACTGTGCGGATAATGGATGAAGGTAATCAAATTCCTCTGTGGCTTCATGACTTTCTGCACAACTTTGTCATCAATAGTGGCATCAAACGCTGCCGACGCACAACTCAACAATAACACACACACACATACGCCCGCAAATATGATCTACCTTCCCTAAATAAACCTCTGTTCTTTCTAAGCAGGAAAAAAAAAAGAAAAAAAAAAAAAAGATGTTTTTATGGTTGTCTTTTAAGTCTACATACTGCATGTGTTCTTCCAGGGAGGCATCTGAAAATACACACCGCTACGGATGAGTGATTTCTGAAAACATTGCAATTTGCATGACAACGCATTGATCAAAAAAAAAAAAAAAAGAAAGAAAAGAAAAGAAACGAAGAAAATGATTGCAGCCTTCATGTTGTAGACTGTTGGTTCTTCACCTATGTGCTGGAGTATCAACAAAGCTGCAATCCTTAAAACATAGGATCCTATGTAAAATCCTGACAGATTTCCTTAGAAAAGGTTACGTGTAATGTTTAGATAACTAGTAATCCATAACTATTTAAAGAACCTTTGGAGAACTCGTGTTTCCAAGATTGTCCTGATGGCACAGTTTACATATCAGGTATACATTAGCATGGAACGCTGGAGCATGGAAAGAGCGAGTTAGGAAAACTTTTACACCATGAGTGTCCTGATGGTCCTGTTTACACGTAAGCTATACGTGCTGTAACAAGAATGGCTCCCAGGTAGAACCTGTTTATTAAGCTAGGAACCCATAAGCATCCGAAGTAACTTTTTACTAGAAACCATTTCCCCAACAACAGTATACTGATAAAACAACAGTGATGTATATATGCACATATGTTTTACATACTTGAACCTGAACATTTAATTATCAGAACACGTTTCGAAAAACGCAATGATGTTATTGTTTACACATAACATTTACACAGGGGGAATATTTTCCCAAAATGCAAATGATTTAATGCATTTACTGTTACATTAGTTGTAAAAGACCTTTAGTTTATTAGGAAATACTATTTATCTGATTTTAAGAGGGATTATTGTGTATTTTTGTGAATTTAAAGCCGATAAATTCAAATTAAATGTTCACTATATATTATTGGAAAATAAGATTACAAAGAGTATTATTACAGATTTTATATATCTGTAATCATGTAATTTGTAATATGCTTAAGTTAACCCACCAAAAAAAATGCAGTGATACAATGGTACTTTTTACACATAACATTTAAATGCTAGAAACTAAAAAACAAAACCCTTCGTTATCCAAAGACTTTTGCGCCAACCTGATAATACTTAAGAAGCCAGGAACCCTTCAATTGAACTATCAATTGAACCTTTATGGAACCAGTGCAGTACAATTCAGACATACGATTTACATGAAACTAGAAATGCTTAATTTTCAAAAGAACACATAAGAAACATTTTTCCCAAAAATGCAATGATGGCATGTTATGGTGCTAAACATGTTATGTTTACCACCATTGCATTACACTTGTGAAGAGTATACTGAGAGTTCAGTATACTCTTCAAAAGTGTAATGCAGTGGTGGTAAACATAACATTTACATGACGACAAAAACTTGTAACTTTCTGAAGAATCGTTCAGGATTTCTTTATAAGAAATTATTCTAATCAGAAACTTAGTCGTAAAATTATATACCTAAACCTTTACAAGACAGGGTTTTAAAGTAGAACTTCTTTCGAAATCTAGGATCTTCCTATCAGCGGAATTTTCTAATAGTGTACCAATGGTAAAATGTAGAAAAGATTGCACTGACATTGCACTTTAGAAGCCAGATCATTGAGATACTCTATAGTCAAACAGCAAGTCGCTTAAAACAATGAGCTGAGGTGTAGAATCTCGCTCTGTGTATGGAAATTTTTGAATTGTTACTGACAAACCCAAAATTACAAATGACTTTTACACCTAACTAAAAATTGTTAACATTTTAATTTTATTATAATCATTATCATTTAAATATAACTTTGCTAGCCATCCACTATATACTATAATATATATTCTTTGTGAAGTTGTGCTGCACTGAATGCTGAGACTGTGTTCGCATCTAAGGCGGCACATGGAGCTCAGTTGATCTGTGGTTAAATTGAACGGTCACAATAACTTAACTCAGTAGGCAGCATTTTAAGGGATCTGAGAATTGAGACAGGCTTCTCATAAAAAAATGACAGAAAAAATTTTAACGTAGAGAGTTTACTAGGTTTTGAGACAGACTCTCTTTTCCATTTCTCTTCCTTTTAAATGAAATCTTGATGTCATTTTATTCACATATTTAATTTTGAATATCATTTGTACGTTTAAATTAGAGGTAAAACCATCACCACAAAACTTTCAGACCTTGTCAGTATCAATAAGCACAAAATCTTTCTGATTTTAAAGATGGCCGCCGTGATGACCATAGCATGTTCAGCTAGTCAACCTGGTGAAATGTTTATAGATTATTTATAAATTAAAATAAATCAGACCATGTTCTAAAACACTTCAGGCATCATTTCAAAGCAAATATTAACACCAGGAACAAAAGATCGGTCGATTTTGAGACTTTTGGTTCTTGCTAGCAAAATGACCTTGTAGCTCAAGTAGCCTACACAACTTAGCAAGCGTGTTTCAGACCTGACAACATGTCTGCTGACTGAGTATATAATAGTGTAAGTGAAAATTTCTGGAAAAAACAGATTAGCAGGACGCTATGTGAAAATTTGAACAGAAACCATGTTTTCTTTTACAAATCCTGCATCTATTATCAACGTGTTAATTACGCTTAACACCATCCACCAGCACAAGGATATGCCGGATAATAAAGCTGTTTACATCCAGACTAGTGTGTGAGAAATCTGCTTTGCTACTGTTGTCTGCTTTTTTTTTCCGGGTTTTATTTTGAGTCGCTGTTGCGGCACATGATGACAGCTTGTTGTAGTGTGGTAATGCTAAGAGCTTTCATATGTTTTTTTTTTTTTTTTTTTAAATCCAATATCACGTCTCTGAGGACCGTTTCAGACGTCACATCGTATTCACAACATTTTTTTCCCTTTTAAATTGAGAACAAATGCTTCGTTTTTGTGGAATTTTTGAGTGCAAAAGTTTGTACCCCCTAAAGTCAGAATAGGACATGAATAAGACAAGGGATTTATTTATCCTAAGACATGTAGTGAGAAGTTCTTCTATTATTGCAAGAAAATAGGACATTGATAGACAAAGACAAAACTTCTTTGAATATTATGCGTATGAATGTGATGTAAATATAATAAATATAATAACATACAAAACACAAATGAAATGAAACTTCCCGTTTAACAGATCTTTCACCATCACTCAAACTTGGGCTGCGTCTGAAATGCCATATTCCCATACTAGTTAGTATGTGACACGATGTAGTGCGTCCGAATACCTAGTACATAACAGGTAGTATGTGAAAGGTTC
>JAOVVF010000022.1:3164518-3179238 GCA_028565595.1 Duopalatinus emarginatus
TAATAATAATAATAATAACAATAATAAAGAAATATTAGAAAAGTGCAGTGTAAAAGAAATATTGAAATATTCAGGTTCAAAGTGGTCACAGGAACTCACTGGAACACCCAGGAACGCATTGTTGTTGATTATTTTCCTATAAAAGCACATCAGAAATGTTCTGACATGTTTCATTCACATTCGAACAGTATATAAGATTGGACTATGTTGCTCAACCTGACGATAATCTCATTGTGATAAATACGCTGGTGTACATATTTCTACAGCTCAGATGAATGAAAAAAAAAAGAGCCAAGGCTAATTTAACTTGTGATTACTGAATACTTGCTTAAGGAAGAAAACAGAAAGTAAATAAAGACAGAAGTAGCCGGGAAGAATGGAGGACAGCGAGTATGGAGGGCCAGAGAAGACGCAGTGGAGTAGAAAACAACAGCTGTTTCGCTCCTGGCTACAAACCCGAGGAACACGTTTGCCAGGGAGGTACGGAGACAGCGAAGGAGGATGTCTTTCAACAAAGTAGGAGACAGATGTGGTGTGTTGGTTTATCCACTCTCCACCCTCCTACACTGTTCCCTGACTATTTATAGAACATGTTCGGGCTCAAGATATGGGAACATGAGACGTGCAGTAGCCTAGATACTAAACAAAGGTGGCGACCCTGTATGAAACAGTCGTCTTTTTCCTATGATGTCATTCTTTAAGTCAGCTGTGGGAAAGTTTTTTGCTTTTTTACCCTTTGCTTAAGAAGTAAGTTTTGGTATCGTATTGCGATTTATAAATTGTTAATCTGATATTTTGTGCTGTGGTATTGTGCCAGGATGGCTGAGTGGTTAAGGCGTTGGACTTAAGATCCAATGGACAAATGTCCTTGTGGGTTTGAACCCCACTCCTGGTAGGAGCTTTAGTTGAATTCTATCATGTATTCATCTAAAGGTACCTGGAAACCATTGGTAACCACATTCAAGGCTGTAAATCATGCTGTAATATCTAATAGCCATGCGTTCACTGTGACTGTGAGGGAAATTCTCGTAATAATAATCATAATAACAATTCAGCTGAGTCTTATCAGGATGTTAAGGGATTGGACTCAAGGTCTAATATACAAACGTTCACATGGGTTCAAGCCCCACTCCTGATAAGAGCTTCAGTTGAGTTCTTTCATGTATTCATCTAAAGGTAACTGAAAACCTTCAATAAAACAAATTGAAGGAAGTCCTCAGATAAATTCAGTACTTTGCATCCAATCCTTTACAGAAGCCCTCAGGAAACTTTCTAGTATAGTGCAACTCTAAACTGTAGCTTTGGAATCACTTCAACAACGACTAGGATGCACCATGTACTTAAGCTCCAAAGAATGAATGCACTTGTGGTTTTAAACCCACTCTTCACATAGAACAAAAGCTGGAGCTGAAAACCTCCAGGAATTAGAGGGCAACCTTTGAGCTAATACAGGCCAAGTTGTTATCTCATGGGACTTAACATCCAATGGATAAATGTCGTCAGGGGTTCAAACTTCTCTTTTGGTACAGCAGAGTTTTTGGTCAATTTTATAATAGACCTTTCTTATAGCAGCTGGAAACTTGCTCATGGAAACCTTCAGGAATTATCAAACAAGTGGCAACCATTCCTTAAAGAAGCACTTCGAGACATTTTCTAGTACTATATAGTGTAATTAGGATCAGTTTTACCCTAATCTGGATTTAGTGTAATACAAATAAGCGGTATGACTCACTGTTCAGGAAAACTACTAAGAGTAACAATTGCGGTGCTCTGTATCAGGATGGCCGAGTGGTTAAGGCTTTGGACTTAAGATCCAATGGACAAATGTCCACATGGGTTCAAACCCCACTCCTGGTGAGACCTTTAGGTGAATTCTATCATATATATATATCTAAAGGTACCTTGAAACCTTTGGAAACCAAATTCAAATAAGTCCCCAGACAAAAACCTGCTGTAACATCCCATAGTTCTGGATTCACTGTGCTGCTGAGAATAATTCTGAAAATTCACGTAATAATAATACTGCCAGCACATATCAGGATGGCCAAGTTGTTAAGGTGTGGGACTTAAGATCCAATGGTGAAATGTCCTCAGGAGTTCAAACTCCACTTTTGGTACAACAGAGTTTTTGGTCAATTTTATAACCTTTCTTATAGTAGCTGGAAACTTGCTCATGGAAACCTTCAGGAATTATCAAACAAGTGACAACCATTCCTTAAAGAAGCACATTTTCTAGTGCTATATAGTGTAATTAGGATCAGTTTTACCCTGATCAGGATTCAGTGTAATACAAATAAGAGGTAGGACTCACTGTGCAGGAAGACTACAAAGAGTAACAATTGTAATGCCTCGTACCAGGATGGCCGAGTGGTTAAGGCGTTGGACTTAAGATCCAATGGACGTATGTCCTCGTGGGTTCAAACCCCACTCCTGGTAGGAGCTTTAGGTGAATTCTATCATATATTTGTACCTGGAAACCTTTGGAAACCAAATTCAAAGAAGCCCCCAGACAAAAACCTGCTGTAACATCCCATAGTTCTGGATTCACTGTGCTGCTGAGAATAATTCTGAAAATTCACATAACAATAATAATGTTACTGCCGGCACATATCAGGATAGCCAAGTTGTTAAGGTGTTGGACTTAAGATCCAATGGACAAATGGACAAAAGGACTCACTGTGCAGGAAGACTACTAAGAGTAACCGTGGTGATGCTGCATACCAGGATGGCCGAGTGGTTAAGGCGTTTGGAAAGTAAATGGTAACCTTCAGGTGCCAAATTGAAAGAGGCCTTCAGGCAATTTCCTACTGAAAGCATGTTGTAAAGCTCCTGTTTGTTAGCATAACTGTAATGTGATGCTTAAGCAGGCATCCTTAGCTGTTGCTCTATACTGGTTAGTATGGCTCATTCTTGGGAAAGCTGTTGGCCAAATACCAGGAGTGGCTGAGTGGTTAAGGTGTTGGACTTAAGTTCCAAGGGTTGTAAGCTATCAAGGGGTCAAACCCCACTCCTGGTAGATGACCTACAAGGGCACAAGAAAATATCCAAAGGAAACCTTAGTCGACTGTAAGGCAGTAGTAGCTCTGGGGTCACTTTACCATAAGAACTCTTAATGGGAACATTTGTGTGGCAACAACTCATTGAAGGAATGCCCTAGTGTAGTGCAACTGTAATGCAAAGGCCCTGGAATCACTGCGACTCTGACCAGACTTTAGTATGACAGCGAAAGGAACCGTCACTATAGACCAGTGGTTAATACATTGGATCCAATGGATGGACCCCCCCTCTCCACTCCACTCCTGGTAAAATATGAACTTTAGATTCCTAATGAAAACGCTTACAAATTGTATCTGAATGCTTAGTGCATCTGAAGCACCTGAAGTAAATCTAGACAAGTGAAACCCCCAAAGAATTTCCTACCGGGGGGGCTTTCAGAAACAGCACCCTATACCAGGATGGCCGAGTGGTTAAGGCGTTGGACTTAAGATCCAATGGACGAATGTCCTTGTGGGTTTAATCCCCACTCCTGGTATTTCGTATCTGATATTGTTTAATGTTACAGTTGCACTCTATTATACAAAAGAATTATACAAAAATTTGCAATATTTACACTAAATTCTTATAAATACAATAAAAGACAGTGGCTGGGATGATATATATGGAACATACTGAATAAAGCAGTTTAAATTATTATTGCACCTCTGAGTTATTGCACATAATAAATTGCCCAGATGAACCATAGTGTCACCCATTAAGGGAGGACTAAGGGAGAGTTTGATGGCCACAGGCAGGGATAACCTCCTGTGGCGCTCTGTGGTACATTTCGGTGGAATAAGTCTTGCATTAAATGTGCTCCTGTGTCTCATAACGCTTATAATGTCCTCCTCTCCGACACTGCCGTCAGTGAGTCCAGCTCCACCCCCATAACATCACCAGCCTTGCAGATCAGTTTGTTGAGTCTGTTGGCATGAGCCGCCCTCAGCCTGCTGCTCCAACATGCAACAGCATAGACAATAGCGCTCGCTACCACAGACTTATAGAAGATCCTGAGAATAGTCCGGCAGATGTTAAAGGACCTCAGGCACCTCAAAAAATAGAGCTGAATCAAGTATTAATAAGGCACTAAGTAAGCAATTTGCAGTCGATTATAAATTCTAATTTTATTAAAGAATGACATACCCGAACTGTAATACATCCACTATATACTGAAGTGGCAGAAAAACTGGTACACCAGTCTAGGTTACACCTTGGTTACTCCTTGGTGGAGGTGTAAGATTTCTGTGTTCCACAGCCTGTTGCACGATAACATTGAGATCTGTTGACTTAGGTGGGAATGACAAAACTCTAAATATAATTTGGCGTCCCTAGGCGTGTATGGTGGTGCATTGTTCTGTTGGAAGAGGCCAAACCCAACAAAATGAATGAACGTAGGACATAAACAGGTGTAACCTGTCAGAAAGGAGGTACACATAGAATTCACATGTCAGAGATGTTTGTAGATGTACCAGGGCTCCCATGGAATGCCAGCTTAGCAAACCCTAATCCCCAACTGCTCTGTACCGCTCTGGGCATGTGTACTCACTGCCCCCTAGTGTGCATTTCACTGCACAGATGGGTTAAATGCACTGCACGGTGGTCAGAAGAATAACTCACTTTCACTCACTCACCAATCTGCACCAGGTTTTCTGGCACTTCAATGTATGATTATAGTTGCAGGAAAGTTAGCTCCTGTTATTACTTATGTTATAGCAGCTATAAACGGCCAGTAGTAAATATGCATGGCTTCTTTGACTTTAAAACTGAGGCGATGATAAGATTTATGCTAATATTATTCGGTTTCTTTACAAAATTTCTAACACATATTTGATGCAGATGGGAATTGAGTATTGAGTAAGTATTTGCACCTTTTTTTACATATCGGCACAGTTTTTGATTGTTATTCACGCCAAACTGAGTCTATTCTCATCAGGACCTCCATCCTCTGTATATTAAAACATTACGCCAGACATCCATAGACCTGAGCTATATGTTTGTTACGCTCAGGCCACTTCCACATGCTCTAAAGTGCCGGTTTCCTGTAGTCGCTGGTATAATCATGTATCAGGATCAGTGGTTTCCTTTCTGCTTTCTTTCTAAACCTGGGCAACCGCAGCGGCTTCAGACCACTGCTGCCATCTACTGTATAACATTGTAGTAGGACATTACCTTAAGATTCATTATTGGTTAATTTATAATGTTTCTCTCTGGTGACGTAATCTCTCTGGTTTCTCTTACGGTATTTTTTCCTCTCGGTTTGACTCTCAAATCAATTTTTGCGCTTTCACTATGATGCACACGGGCATGTGTGACACTTCAGTAGCAGTTTCCTTTAAATTGAGCCTATATGAGGAAATGGCTTCTCAGATTTTCTTACAGTGTATATAAACGTCTTCCTGTGCAAAGACAGATACGTGTATAATATTATACATATTTCTATACATATATATTTTTGTACTATAATATAATTTATATATAGTTATATGGAGTATACACCCATCAGCCAAAACCACAAAACCACACAAGAAGTGAATAACGTTAAATATCTTGTTGCAGTGACACCTGTACAAGGGTGAGGTATGTTAGATAATTAGTGTTCGAAGTTGATGCATAAGGACATTTCAGAGCGTTTCTAAAACAGCAGGTCTCCAAGAAAGGACAACCAGTGCATCTGGAGTAGGGTCATGGAAGCTGAAGAATCACTGATGTGTGTGTGTGTGTGTGTGTGTGTGTGTGTGTGCAGGGGCAAATGGGGGTGAAGGCTAGTCTGTCTGGTCTGGTCTGAATCTCCTCAGAAAGTTCTGATGCTATATTTTTGGTGCCAGATCAGACAGAAGACCTTCAGAGGTCATGTGGAGTCCAAGCCTTGGCAGGTCAGTACTGTTCTTCTGGTAGGTGGTGTTAATGTTGATTGGTGAATAAACAGTAATATAGTGCAGTAACTTTAGTGCATGTTCTTTAAAGTAATATATAGTATATAGTATTGTTGTATACTTTAAACTACAGGCTATCATGAACTGACGTACATTTGAACTCAACATGTTGTAACTTTTGTAAAATTAGTTTTAATCTAAAAAAATGAAGAAAAGTCTTAGTCTTAGGCCCCTTATATTGTGTTTAGTACAAATTTTGTTATAGACATTTATTTTATGAATTTTGCATTATTGAGTCAGTACAGAAATATTTTTGATTTCCAAAAAACAAAAAAAAAACCAAAACATAATATGTTTGTATGTAAGTAAAAAAAGCAACCTTAAAATTAATTTTAAAAATGTAAAAAAAAAACCATCATGAAGGGAGAAGTAAGTGTGACAGTCGGTCCCTCCAGACAACTAATCATCTAATTCCCTACTAAAACTGGATCATCCTAACCTGGGACGACTATTTAACAAAAAAGTTCAGTGTAGTCACACCAAATCCTGACTTTCTTTACTTTACTGCTCATTGTGGTGGGTTTACAATATTTCTTTGCATGTGACTAAGACTTTTACACAGTACTCTATATTCATAGCTTTGATATGAGCAATTGAGTTGAATTGAAATATTTCTTATTATCAGATCATCAAATTTGGCCTAGAAATTAAATGTTTAAAATGAAAAAAAAATCTGTTTCAAGCTTGATATAATAAAAAAAGTTACAGATTTAAAAAGCTACATTCAACATGTATGCACTTGCTTAGACGTTTGCTTCAGAACAACATCTACATCCCAGATCTAGAACCTGAACCAAGAATCTGGAACTTTTAGAAACCAATAAAATGTAGCTTATTATGTAGTATATTATGGACAGTCAAGGGAGAAATATTTAGGCCACACAGCAGGGTAACAAATCACAGCATCTCATCTAATAACTAAAGACAACACACATGAGACCGTCCGGACCTCAAACCCGGTGAGATGCCAACAAAAGTCCTCAAACATCAATGAAGTGAAACAATGTTGCAAGTCACAATTTCTCCAGAATCATGAGAGCTGGAACATTTCAATTTCCAGTTACTGTTACTGAAGGTGGTTCTGCATGGTACTGAGCCATTGGTCCAATAGTAGCGACCATTGGATCTGGACCCTGTGCTCTGGCACCAGAAAAAAAAGACATGCTATTGGGTGAAAACATTATGTGTAACTGCTATAACGTAAGTGGTAACATGAATCAGCTTGTTTTACTGATGATTCATGACGTTATTTGTACATTTCATTATAACTATCTACGGCGGCAACCATGGTTCGAGGTTAAGGAACCTGTCTTGTGGCCAGAAGGTTGCTGATTCGATTCCCTGTACTGGCAACATACGACATAGTAAGACTGCAGAAATGTTCTTTAGGGCATAATAAATAAAAAAAGAACTGAAGTGAACCACTCATTGACCACTGTGTTTGTTTCATTCTCTGCATTTCACCCATCCGTGAACTGAAACACACACTAATAAACACATAACCTGGGGCCTATCCACAGAACCCAGGTATCCACAGCCTTGCTCGACGGCACCTAACAGTCATGTCCTGTTGGTTAGGGGGATTGAACCTGCAACCTTCCAGTTACAAGACAGGTTCTTCAACCACAGGTCCACATTTCCCCTCATACCCCTATGACGATGGTGTACTTTCTTTTCCCCATATATTACGCATCTGATAAAAGGTCAGGCTTGTAGTGGCGAACCATTGCATTCGTGCAAGTAATAAGCCAACTCTTAAAGCTGCAAGACAGGAGGGTGAGGATTTTAAATGAAAATGTCTCACAGTACCAGGCACACGAACCTGACATTCAATATATTCACTGTAGCTGATAAAAATAAAAAAAAAACCTTCCGAGACTGATGAGCTTTAATTGGCTTAATATGAGAGGAATATGAATAGTCACAGTAAAAAACGAAGCGTACACCCGTCCATGATTTATATCTTTGTCTACACCTGCAGTCTTGAGACATCAATAAGAAAGAAGAGTGCTTTTTAATGAGTTGACAGCTGATCAGAGCCGCCAGCTCCGTCTAATTTAATCAGACATCTTGCCGAAACCGACAGATATAGCAGTTCGTCACTTTATTGTTTATTTGTTAAGCGTTGTACCATAAAAATAAGAGCACATACTCATAAAACTCAGAACTGCGAGCATTTGTACAGGCAGTTGCACATCAGAGAAGTTTCTTTTATTGTAAAAATCTACCATAAGCCAAAAAACAACAGAAAAGAACTCTTGTTATCTATAGCAGCGCTCATTAGGGCGAAAGCAGGAAAATACCCTGGACAGGTCACCAAACCATTATATTAACTCACTGATTCACAGTCACAGTTAATTAACAGGGTTCAAAGTACGTTGTGTTGTAGGAAGGTGTCAAAGCTGTGCAAAATGGAGTCATTTGAACCTTGGGAAAGTCCTAGCAGGCTGAACTTGTAATGAAAACCTGCTTTTTGTGATGATCTATAACATTATTTTTACATTAAGTGAATTTTTGGTCCACTATGTTCGCGTTTAACTTAAATTCATGCAGTGAAACACACACACACTAGTGAATGTACAAACTAGCGAACACTAGGAATTTAGTCCATGGTGCCTGGGGAGCAGTTGTTACATTTTATTATTATTATTATTTATAAGACAGTTGTGGCTCAAAGCCGCTGTCAGCAGAAGGTCTCTGGTTTGATTCCCCATACTGACAAAATACGACTATATACTATGCACTATGTACAAGGGTTGATAGGGGATTCACCATGCTCTGGGTGTTTGCCCCCTATATGCATTCACTAATGTGTGTAGAGGTAAAATTCCTCTGTGTGCAAGCACTTCACTTTCATTTTCATTTTGCGTTACATGTAAATGTCAAACGGTAAAAGTATGACATAAAAAAGAAAGAAAACGTTTTTCAAAAGGTGAATTTCTGTGGTATTTTCTTACAGTCAGTCACTCGGTTGTGTTTTATTTCTTACCCATTCAAACTTTAATGTAAACTGTAATGTTACGGTCACTTCAGATAAAACTGCTGTATTTTTATTTATTTTTTGATTGACTATGACTGTTAGATTATTGACATGGCAGACTGCTCTTTGCAGAAACGCTCACACATGTAACCCACTGATGTGGAGCATCAAAATACAGATGCACCCTGTAAGCTGTTACTATAAAAACAGAAACATTTTCGATGCGTAATTATATAAACAGTGTAGATGGGATTCGATCAATTAGTAGAATATCTACTACTTTAAGCAAGCCAATTATTTTTTATTAATTATTATTATTATTATTATTAATAATAATAAAAAATAATAATAACAACAACAATAAAAAAATAAGTAATAATCATTTAAGTAATAATAATAATTATTATAATTATAGTAATTGTTATAATAATACAAGTCATTATATAGTGCAAAGATTTTTTTTTTGCTGTTGCAACGGCAAAAAAGATGACTAAAAGTAAAACTGCTACACTCAACATGCCATGGCCATGCCATTCTGTGTTAGTTTCACTTGTCAAAAAACAAGTACACAAACATTTTTTTAAATTTTGGGGTAGTACACACAAAAAAAAGACCAGAACAAAATCCTTACAAAAGAAAATTGTTTCAAAATGTTAATGCCAAAAGTTTAAGGAAAAGGACAATATTATGTTAGTATGTAGGAAGAACCTACATTTTAAATAAAGTAAGATATAATATAAACTATTACAATATTATATTTTAGCATGAAGGTATTAGAAGTACACTATATAAAACTTTCATAAAAAAAGGGAATCATTCATAAAAAGGAGAAACGCACCATTTTTCCCGTTTTGAGTCACCACTACTGAGTCCGTCGTTATTTCTCAAAGTGATTTAAGCTCTGTTATATTTTGTGCAACGGGCACGCTGCAACGCTGGTGAAGGTTGAAGTGACTCGGGTCAGAAGATTTCTCTGGTGGTTCGTCTCCTCTGTGTTGACAGAAAAGAAGATTGGACAGGATTTTTCTGGACCTTCCCCTGATCAAAAACAGCAGCGGATTGATACAGCAGTGGAAATAGGCAATGATGCGGCAGACGATGAAAGTCCGATGGAGTTGTTTTTTTGTCTTGCAGTCGCTTTCATAACTGGGCATCAGGATTAGGACAAAATGATACGGCCCCCAGCATACGACGAATGCCAGGATAATCAGCAGCACGACCAGCAGGGTCTTATACCTTCTCTGGCCCAAGCCGGACATGAGCGTGTGCAGGATTTTTCCGTAGCACAGGATGATGATCAAGAGTGGAATGGCGAAGAGCATAACAAACTGGGTGTAGTAGCCCGCCGGGTCGTCCTCAGAAGGTACAGTGCCGCAGACGTAAATAGAATTGTCGTACTTGACCTTAGAGGACAGGGCGTCTTTCAGACATGCTCCTATGCTGATGATCCACGAGCACACAACAGCCGCCCTCGCACAGTCCAGACGTCTTTTCCGAGTCAACCATCGGCTGCGCACGACAATAAAAAAGAAGCAGTCCACCGTCATGGCGGTGAGAAGAATGAGGCTTCCATAAATCCCCACGAAATAGGCCCCGGTTAGGATCTTGCACGCAGCATTGCCAAAGACCCACTCCCTCAGTTGATCGGCAGCCCAGAAAGGAAGAGTCAGCGTGAACAACAGGTCAAAAAAGGCCAAGCAGAGCAGAAAAAGCATGGTGACCCGTTTGAGATCTTCGAAGCGGGCCAGAGCATACAGGAGCATCCCGTTCCCGAGAAGGCTGAAGCAACAGATTGCGATGTAACATATTCCTGTGATTTGATTGTAGTCCTCCATATGACATTCTGTGACCAAATCTCCGTAGTCGTACTCGTACGAGTCATTCAGATCGCTGCTGGAGTTCAGTATGCTCATTGTCATGTAGGTCAAAGGTTCTGTTGGTTTAATAGAAGTCATTCTGGATTCCAGACAGATCACACAGATGTCCAGCCTCAAGTCGGAAAGTTTCAAGTGTTTAAAAATAAAACAGAGGAGAGGTTTTGGGTGAGAGTTCTTCCTCTTTTTTTTCGCCACTGCTTACTTATTTGTCTGCTCTGAATGCAAGAAGCTGTGAAACTCACACTTTTGTAAACAGCGTGAAGGTGTAATCTGAGGACTGGCGTGTCTGCAGACCACAAAGACGCTGAAATGATTGGCAGGGGGAGAGAAACTATAGGAGACAACAGGTTTCTCCTACAGCAACAACATCATATCATACTGTCCTACTTTCGGTTCTAGTCGCAGAGAAGGTCATTTCAACATTTAAGGACAATATCTGTCCTGTTGACATTTTGATGAATAAAATGTAAAAGTGTATAAATATATAAAACAAGCTGCGTCATCACCTTCTACATCTTCTTTGTCAATAAAAACACTTAATATGTGTTATTTTATTTTGTTTTTTAAATATATATATAAAAAAATTCTTTCAAATAGCGTAAAATTGCACGTGCATGGGCTTAATCAAGCATCGACAACTAACGATTTACTATAAAATGAACTAATAGCTAAATAAAGAAAAACCTTCTAAAAATGTAAGTTTCAATTTCACTCATGAAATGATCACAAATTATGTTTCAGTACATAAATAGTGCAAAAATAAACATTTTTGTCAACATTTTTGTTATGATGGATGGGGGTGGGGGTGGGGGGTTACCACTCAAGGGGTTGTCTTGGGTCGTTTGACTGTAAGGAAGTGACTTCATTTCATTACAAAGAAGAATAACATGCAAAGAAAAAGCAGTTTTGCTCTTTTTTCTAAACAAAAGAAGAAAATATTTGTACAATTCAGTCATCACTTTTATTTTCTTTTGAGTACATGAGCTACGTTCCCGCGTCTTTCATCACATTGCTAGCTATTGCAGGTTTAGCATGCTAATCAGCAGCCCTGTTATTGTCAACACTGTTAGTGTTTTGTTTTATTATTATATTTTTTAATTAGGTTGCCACTATTGGCACAAAACCCCTAAGTATATTCAAAGCAAATTAAGAAAATAAATTTACAAATGCATTCTTTTTGAATAGATACATATAAAACTATATATATATACACGAAATACTTATCATCATTGGATTTTTCGAAATTAAATAAACCAAAAAATGCCAACAAGAGGAATTTGAATAAAATGTAAAAATTTTGATCAGAACTTGTTACTGTATGAATTCGCAGCTCTGAGGTAAATGTGAGGTAAGTGGTCAAGCGACTGTGTTGTATGCTACACGTGTCGACTTTTCTTCTTATACTGCATACAACAGATGGTAGGCAGTGGGCAGTATATACTACTGTAGTATTCAGTATACAGTACAGTAGTATGCCATTTAGAATACAGCCAGTCTTGGTAAAATTCTAGTTACTTTTACCAGGTAAAAATGTTAACAGGTTGTTAGCATTCCTGACACTGTACTTACATTTAACTGCAAAAAAAAAGCTTACAGCTGTTTTGGACAGCAGTGTGGATCTCCTCCTCTTCCTCCTCCTCCTCCTCCTCACACAATGATTGGTTGTAATAACTGAAAGGATAGACATTTGTATCTTCTGTCTCTTTAAATTCTCTCAGACGAATTCGCAGCTCTGAGGTAAATGTGGGATAAGTGGTCACGTGACTGTGGTATGCTACACGTACGTCAATTGTTCTTACATTACTGCATACTACAGATGGTAAACAGTGGGCAGTATGCTGTATGCGTTATAGCAGTATGCCATTTCGAATACACGCTACGTGTCTGAACTTGTGTTGCTGCTGTGGATTCTGGGAGGTTGTGTTTTCTTCTCGAGTCCTTACAATTATTTTCTATTTATCTGAGAGTATTAATAGAGTATTATTTTTTTTATGATCAATTTAAATTACTGTGATTTCAGTAAGTTGCTCATGTTTTTCTCTATGTTTTGCATTTTACTTATCATAGCCCTGTGTGTTATTTATATGGTCCTGGGTGCTCGATACACCAATATAAAAACCGCTGTAACTATAAAATAACTTTTTGTTTAGGTGAAGAAGTTTCAGAAGACTTGCTGAAAGTCCCATCTTACTGTAACTTGGCTGTTCATCTCCCGATTCTCTGGTCGTTTCACTTCTTATGAAACTGCAGTATTTTTGTGGTCAACCAGAAAGATTTACAACATGCAACATGAATGTTACAAAATACTGCCATGGAAGAAATAAAGATATCTGCACGGAAAACCCCGTCGTATTTTAATTTATTCATGTGGAGCATGCACCATACAAAAACAAATGCCCCTTTGCAAGTTTGTGACTAAATATAACATAACATAACATAACATGTACAATAAAGCACTAAAGAAATGAAATGAAAACCGTATTCCCTGCAAAACGGTCCAAAATTCTGTTGTATTCCGAGGAGTAGGATTTTTGTCCTGCAAGGCATCCCAGATGTGTTCAATAACGTTGAGATCTGGTGACTAAACCCCAAACTCTCATGAGTGTTCCTTTAACCATAATGTGGTGTCTTATGCCATGTTGAAAGAGGCCAAACCCATCAGAATGAATGCAGGACTTAAACGGGTGCAGCTCGTTGAAAAGGAGGCACACATAGAGTTCATCTGTCAGGGACGTTTTAGATGTACCAGGGGTCCCATGGAATGTCAGCTAAACAAACCTTATATCATTATGGAGCCACAGCCAGACTTTGTTTTTTGCATAGGCTCATCTGTACCAGTTTTTCTGGCCTTTCAGTGTGTAAAGAATGCAGGTGGGATTTTCTGACCAATAAGAATAAAGAACAGTGTGTAAGTTTAATATAATATAATCCTATTAAAATACATTGTATAACTTTTCCGCAGCAGTTACTTCAGGTGGGGTTTGGGGTGGCTTTAAATCAACCTTTTCATTTTTACACCTTAGATGCAACAGATGTTTACTGTTTAGAAGTTAGCTAGCTAAACCAAGGTGCATGACAGTACGAATAGATAGATAGATTAGATTAGATTCAACTTTATTGTCATGGCTTGGTACAAGTACAAGGCAACGAAATGCAGTATAACACGTTAGGAAGCTGTATGAACATTATATATCACATTATAGGTGACAAAATGTTACACAATCTTAGCTAGTTAGTTGAAGTTAGCGATTTCTTGTTTTCTCTCAGACTGCACTAGTTAGCTAGCTAAACAGACGTACTATAAAATTAAAACATTCATATTCTTTACTAAATATGTGTTTTAGTTTGTCTAGCAAATTTAGTCTTGCCATGACATCAAGCGTAAAATTCTAGGACATTGTGTAACCTGTCTTTGAAAGCTTAGCATTGCTTTGCAACTTGTAGCGTTAGTGCTAGCGCTTTGGGGCTTTGTGACAGAGGTAATCGCAGCAACAGCTGCAAGAAAACTCAATCAGTGTCCAAATTCAGCTTAGTATCAAGTCCTGGCTGCTGTCAGTGTGTGCTTACACGTTAGTCAGGTTTCAGTGTTACAGACAACCATGAAATGAGTCATAGTTTCCTGTTCAGGAAACCACTTTTGGTGCATCTGCGTTGCTTGTTATGAAGCTGAAACATGTTGCAAGATTTTATCTATAACAGTGAAAGTGATATTATCGCTATATAATATATATTTTTAGACATTTTGTGACCCATATAATCTCTTCAATTTTCATTGTTTTCCTTTTTGTGTATAGTATGTTCCTTCATGAGGCACGGGTTATGGCCAAACTTTATATTATCTATCTGTCTATCTATCTATCTATCTATCTATCTATCTATCTATCTATCTATCTA
>JAOVVF010000022.1:3185808-3204456 GCA_028565595.1 Duopalatinus emarginatus
ATATTTGCATTTGATTGTTAATTTTATTAATATTTTTATATTAATTATATTAATATAAAATTATATTATATTAATATTTTTGTTGCTTGTGGTGTTGGTCATGACAATATGAATATCCTAATAAATCGACCTAACAAACCTGAGTCTACTCTACAGGGTGGTAGATCTCTAGAACAATGAACAAGAACCGCTGGCCTAAATAATACTGTAATGTTGGTCACAACTTTCCTACTGCAGTTCTGAACAACCGAAGTCTGAACTACAGTGTTTCCAGACGTGTTCGGTTGGGAAATAGATTTAGCGAGCTCGCGATCTCTCTAGCCAACAAGCACTGACAACCGATACAGAACCAGAGCCATGCCCCCCACTCCTACTCCCTCCTCTTTACAGTTTAACTTTCTGGGTGAGCTCAATTAAGCAAAATGAATAAAAGAAAGCACAATAACCAACGACTTTTTAATAAGCAACGTTTGTTCAGCAGTTGTTAAATGAGAAGTTAAAAATGGACATACACTAAGGTCCAAAGTACATGTCCACAAGAAAACTTTCACATTTTTTATTTTAGCATTAAAAGCACAAAATCTAAGAACCGTTTTTTCACTTTTTGATTATAAACAGAAATCGTTTCACCGTTACGTACTCCACCCTTTAGGTACGAGCTCCTCGTTTTGTGCTCGCTGGTCTGGGTCCCTCTCCTGTTCAGAATTAGTCCAGTCTGCACCGTCTGTGCTCTCCTACATGTTTGTGTGTGCGCTGCCTTAACGTGTCGTCCAAACAAACGAAACGACTGCACTAAAGTATGTTTTTTGCGACACAATAAAACAGACAATAGAGCATAATATTTAACGATAGATGGTTTTCTATCGTCACACGATATATATCATCATATCGCACAACCCTGCTACAGGGCAGTAAATACACTTGCCTGGAGCTGGGGAGGTTAAGTACCTTGCTCAAGGGCACTTCAGTCATGTCTTGTCTATTGTGGGGATCGAACCACAAGGCCACGGCTGCCCCATGTGTATATGCAGTGCCCTGTGATGGATTGGATGGATAGTATTCCTGCATTGCTACCAGTGCTTTTCTTACACAAGAAATCAGAAAGTAAGTTACTCTTCAGTTCTGTTTGGATTGGTTTAGTTGGATTAGAGTGATTGGCTTGTAATATTTTATACATGTGCCTTTAGTGATAAAGCTGTCCAATGCACAAAGCATGAACCTGACCACAGTAAGAACCAAATTAATATGTAAGTATTTGCATCATGTGGTCACATAATTACACTTTATTCACATAGTGAGTTTGCTCAACTTGTGGTATTGCAGAGTTTTATAATGATAAGAGTGTGGGTCGCTCTCTTTTAAATGTTCACAGAATAGAATAACCCTTTTCTGTGTTTTGATATTTAATATCACCTCAGTTGTTGAGTGGACCCAACACTTCAGTGCCATACAAGGAGATGGGTTTAATCACGGATTCTATTATTTTAACCCAAGTTCTGATCGGAATTTCTACAGTGGTTTGTTGTTTTATGGTGTTAAAAGCTCTGTGTGAGTTTTCTCTCAGTTCATTTAAAACAACATGGCATTTCGAAACAACCAATGTGGTGTCCATGAAGGTGTCTAAAAGTGTCTGGAACTCTTCCATGCCGTTTGGGGCCTATCTGTATGATTTATGAATGTTGTACAGCTTCTTGGGTCTTTCTCTCTCTCTCTCTCTCTCTCTCTCTTATGAATTTCCAAGACCTTAGTAAACAAAAACGATACAGACTGAAAAAATCATGATTGATGTAAGACACATGATGAGTCAAAAACCCAGTAAACCAGGCCGATGAGTCAGGTGGAGAGTCTCACTGTAACCTTCCGGGGGTTAGTGTGAGGGACAGGACACAGAGACACTGGTTTTGAATTCATTGCAGACAGTAAGGACTCTGATATTGTAAATCGACCAAAATGATTAGTTGCATCATGTTTCTGAGTTTATTTGTTCATTTACTTTGTTTTTTTTTAATCAGATTTTAAAAAAATGCTCTTTTTTGATCAAATGAGAAAATAAAGAGTTTAACAGTCAAAGTCTCTCTCTCCTTGTCTGTTCCTCTGTTTCCCTCTGTTTCTCTATCTCTAACTGTTTCTCTGTCTGTTTCTCTCTGTGTCTGTTTCTTTCTCTCTGTTGGTCTCTCTCTCTTTCTGTCTGTTTCTATCTGTCTCTCTCTGTCGGTCTGTCTCTCTCGTTCTCCGTCTCTCTGTCGGTCTCTCTCCCTCTCTCTCTTTCTGTCTGTCTCTCTCTGTCTGTCTCTCTCTCACTCCCTCATCTCTGTCTCTCTCTCTGTCCACTTCTCTCTGTCGGTCTCTCTCCCTCTCTCTTTCTGTCTGTCTCTCTCTCTCTTTCCCCCATCTCTGTCTCTCTCTGTACCCTTCTCTCTCTGTCGGTCTCTTTTCCTCTCTCTTTCTGTCTGTCTCTCTCTCTCTCCCCCATCTCTGTCTCTCTCTCTGTCCCCTTCTCTCTCTGTCGGTCTCTCTCCCTCTCTCTTTCTGTCTGTCTCTGTCTGTCTCTCTCTCTCCCCCCTATCTCTGTCTCTCTCTCTCTGTCCCCTTCTCTCTCTGTCAGTCTCTCTCCCTCTCTCTTTCTGTCTGTCTCTCTCCCTCTCTCTTTCTGTCTGTCTCTCTCCCTCTCTCTCTGTCTGTCTCTGTCTGTCTCTCTCTCTCCCCTATCTCTGTCTCTCTCTCTCTCTCCCCTTCTCTCTCTGTCTGTCTCTCTCTGTCCCCTTCTCTCTCTGTCTGTCTCTCTCCCTCTCTCTTTCTGTCTGTCTCTCTCTCTCTCTGTCTCTGTCTGTCTCTTTCTCTCCCCCATCTCTGTCTCTCTCTCTGTCACTGTCTCTCTCTTTGTCCCCTTCTCTCTCTGTCTGTCTCTCTCCCTCTCTCTTTCTGTCTGTCTCTCTCCCTCTCTCTCTGTCTGTCTCTTTCTCTCCCCCATCTCTGTCACTGTCTCTCTCTCTGTCACTGTCTCTCTCTTTGTCCCCGTCTCTCTCTGCCTGTCTCTCTCCCTCTCTCTCTCTGCCTGTCTGTCTCCCCCTCTCTCTCTGTCTGTCTCTCATCATTCTCAGTAGTTTCTCAGGTGTACTGAAACCTGAAAACCTTTTCGGTGACATTTTCAGTAGGGAATTGAAAAAAAGCTCTTGTTTTTCAGACAAACAGAAATAAAGATAAAATGTTACCTAGAAAAATATGTTTTATAAAAAAAAACTTTACTGATATACAGATAGATTGATACATGTTGGCCTTATATAAGTATTATTACATCAGTATTATTGAGTATAGATAAAAAATATATACTTAATTATTAGTGTGTGAGTTCAAACTGTCATAACAAACAATATATATATTTTTTTATATAAACTCCTAAGATTAACATCTGCCTGATACTTTTACTGTGGCTGTAGAGGCTGATATAATAGCTTCCAGTCACATGACCTTATTTACCCCCTTTCATACAGCGTAACCGAACCTGCTAGACACAGCGCGCTGGTTCTTGGCTCTGATTGGCTGAGCGGACTGTCGATCATGTCCAAGTCCGGCCCCCTGGATGATGTTGTACTTGTTGTATCGTGTAAATAAATCGATATGGAGGATCATCTTACCTCTCACAGGTACAGTATGTTTTATATATCAAATATCAGTGCTGTTGTGTAGGTTTGTGTCAGGAAATGATGTTAATGTTGAGTACAGTGAGGGTTTTGTTCAGTTTGTTCAGGAACATTAGGAGCAGGTGTGGTAGTCGTTTCCGTTAAACTTTACTGCCTTAATAACATGGCATATAACATGTTTATAACCAACGGTCAGTTTTGTAAACAGTGTTTTAGCCTAGGTATTTATTAAATACACACTGACACTTTTAATAATAAATTATAAAAAGTGTCTTTTAGATGTACACCGCTATTAAATACAGGCAGGACCACTGTAGGCTGAGGCATATGAAGGGGTTCCTGGTGGTCTGACTTGTTAATATTACATCTGTAACAACCTCAAAATAAATAAATACTACACCAGTGTAAATTCTTAAGACACAAATATTCATAATATTTCATAACAAACTACAACCTATCTTTCTATAAGGTTTAAATGGTAAACTGTAAGTTTTGAACACCCCTACAATGGGTCGTACCATTTCTTAATTGTTGGTGTGAACTCAATTTTGGGTCTTATATTTATTTATTTAAGTTTCTCTCTCTCTCTCTCTCTCTCTCTCTTTCTGTATATATATATATATATATATATATATATATATATACATGTTTATTGATTTATTGTTGTGTTTTCTTTCCTTTCCTTGTGTTATATTTTAATTGAAGTAAGATTTGCCTGATGTAATTTCTATTTTCATGTCCAAGTCAAGTGACTTATTGCACACCCAGTCAAACTCACACACTAGGAAGTAGTGAAGACACCTGTCCAGAGTGGAGGCAGGGCTTCTAGGGGCTACAGGAGCAGCCTTGGCTTGTGGTTAAGAACCAGGCTTGGGAGCAGAAGGTCCCAGGTTCGAGCCCTGCAACTAACATGACTCGACTGAAGTGCACTTCAGCAAGGCACCTAACTTCCTGGGTCCTGCGAGTAATGGTGCTGGGCATTCACTAGTGTGTACTAGTGTGTACTAGTGTGTAGTGTGTTTTTCACTGCACGGACATGAAGCTATGCACGGTCAAATGTCATGTCACTTTCACGTCATGTCTTGTCTGTTGTGGGGATCAAACCCGGGACTGTTCAGTCACATGAGTGGGTCCCTAACCACAAGGCTACGGCTTTCCCATATGTCTATATGTGGTAACCTGTGATGGATTGGATGGATAGTATTCCTGCCTTGAGCTATACTATAGTATAGTATAGTATAATTTCTATTTTTCTGTCCTGGGCAGTAATGAAGAGCGTTTTATTGTATGTTGTACTGTGTACGGTTGTGTGTGTGTGTGTGTATGAAAGACCAATTAAAATTTTATTTATTCACCCACATCCTTATTCTGATCAAACTATACATCTGTCTAACTTTCCTGATAACACTGTTTGATTTTCCATCTCCATTTATCGCAGGTTCCTTTGATATAACACGCAATATGATGACAGCGTAACCTGTCTTCGTCCTCCTGCTTCACCATGGCATCCATAACAGTTGGGGAAAATCAGCTCCAGAGGATAATTAGGGATCTGCATGGTATCCAACTACATCACACACACACACACACACACATACACACAATATGTACAGTTTAAATTATGACTGGCATACTTAAGCAATATGTACTATATTGAATCCAGTGCGAACTGCTTGATCGGATACGCAGTAGGAGTACTACGCCATCTTACCACTGTCACGTGACACGTGATATCAGGCCCCCCCCCCCTCTTTTTCACTCATAAACAGTGGACTCCCAGCTTTCCACCATTTCAGCTTTCTTTTTTCACTTTGATCGTCTTTGCAGCTTCAGTTAAATTGTAAAGATTATCGGACCACAGTGTGCTGTCTTCGCATACATTAAGATGGCTGCCGAATGGTCCACAATTCGGTGTATTCCGAGGGGAGAATGGCAAAACCCAAAACTTAGATAAGTGTTCCTCTATCCATAATTTGGTGTCTCGGGACGTGTGTGGTGGTGCATTGTCCTGTTGGAAGAGGCCAAACCCATCAGAATGAATGCAGGACATGAGAGTGTAACTCGTCACAAAGGAGACACACATACCTTAGCGTTTACCTGTCAGACATTTCTAGATGAACCAGGGGTCCCAAAAAATTACAGCCAAACAAACCCCATACCATTATGGAGCCACCACCAGCCTATGTTCTTTGCACAAGCTCGTCTGTACCAGTTTTTGTGGCGCTTCTGTGTACATATCCAGCATTGGTAGTCATCAACCAACTAATCTATATTATCCACACTGTATTTATCCTAATAATTCGCCTCGCATGTGCGCCTCAGTGAAGACACGTGTCGTGTGATTTGCTCGTGCAGAAGCGGTTGCTGAGTTGACCCGGGAGCACCAGGAGACTGGAGAACCCATCACAGACGACAGCCCCAGTCTCCACAAGTTCTCCTCCAAACTGGAGTACTTACTCCAGGTACGTCAGATGTACTTAACGTGATATTAAATCTCAATTTTCTTTAATTTGTTCTTACATGTGAACTGTTTTTTTTCCCAGTTTGATCAGAAAGAAAAGTCAACATTTCTGGGCAGTAGGAAAGACTACTGGGATTATTTCTGTGATTGCTTGGCCAAGAACAAAGGAGCTAACGACGGCATCCGATCTGTCAAGTCTATCACAGAGGTAATTATATATATATGTATGTATATATATATATATAAATTTATTTATTTATGTATATAGCAATGATATGATGCTTAAATGGCGTTTTATTATGTATAATGTATAAAAAATGTAATCTGTAATGTAATCTGTGGAAGGAGTCTCCAGTGTTAGACAGCGCTTTAAGGCTGTCTAACCGTTAGAGGCATCGTTATTCCTTCCACAGGACAAAAACTTCCTGGTTGTGCTTCCTGGTTCCTCAGCTGCTTATTCTCGATCTTATCAACCTCAGAAATGAATAGAAAAGAGTCTGGTGAGAGATCAGTTGTTTATAGTAGATAAAACGTCCGCCGTCCGCCATAACAATAACACCACAGCTCTGACTTATTGACGCATGGACTCAGACCTTTAGAATGTGTTCTGTGGTGTCTATGGCACCAAGATGTTAGCAACAGATCCTAGTGTGGATCTTTTGTGGGACTTGTAGACTTGGGCACCCATGACCCTGTTTCCTGGTTGGTAGGTACTAACCAGTGTATACTAAGACACACCCATTCAGAAATGCTCTGACCCAGTCGTCTAGACATCGCAGTCTGGTTCTTATGCTTGCCCATGCATCAGCTTTAAGAACTGACCGCTCAGTTGCTTCCTAATATACAGTATCTCAGCCCTCGACAGGCGCCGCTGTAACACAATAATCTGATCTGATTGACTTTGACAGGGACCGACTTGTGATGTCTAGATGACTGGGTCAGAGCATCAGCTTGTCTTGATGGGTGTGTCCCAGTATTCAGTAGTTAATACCTACCAAAAGTGGTCCCAAGAAGCACAACCAGTGAACCTGTGACAGGGTCATGGCTGCCCAATGAACACTGATATGCTTAGAGTCTGAAGGCTAGACCATCTGGTGCATTCGATCCTGGTGCCAGATATCACAGGAGACCTGACGGAGCCTGAATATGGATGATGGCTGATTGGTGTTTCATGAATGTTTTACAATATTCCATGTAACTAGAAATGGATAAAAAGTATGACGTGTTGATTATTTAAGGAATAAATTACAACAAGTCACCTTTCCATTACATTAAAGAAGAATAGAAGTGTGTGTTATCCGTCAGACATGCAACGTGACATCTGCTGTCGGCGTGTTCCTGAATTTGGCCACTTTGTGTAGTCTTGCCATCTGCTGTGCCACGAGGTGACACACTCGTGCTAGACTAAACGGGTACCTCGGGGCGAAACCTTCACCCCGGAATCCTGTGTGCTGCGATTTCGTGTCTCTGCAGTGTAACACGTGTTTGTGGTGAATTACACACACTCCGTTCTGACTAACGAACACGGACCTGTTTTGCGTTCCGCAGCTCAAGACGTCTCTGGGAAAAGGTCGAGCCTTCATCCGCTACTGCCTGGTGCACCAGCGACTGGCCGACACCCTTCAGCAGTGTCTGATGAACCAGAGAGTCACATGGTAGGAGAACAGGAAGTACAAGTGTTTACTATTAGAGCCTGTTTAGCAGGAAGTAGAGATACGTCAAGATGAATCACATGACCGCAATGGGACAATGTCCATTATTAAAAGCACTATTGAATTGAATTGAATTGAATTTTACCTGAAGGTAATTCAGAATATCCTGAGGTTAAAGGTCAAGCTGCTGGGGCAGCGCGTCACTGAGGAGCAAACATGTGACCGTGTCTCAACCGTACATTACGCACTATGTTATTACTAATGGGAGTGACTAATTACCATGTGGCACATCACGGTATTAAATCACCAGTGCAACCTCAGCTGGAACAACCCTCAGGCTCGTCCTAATGGCTGACTGTCTAGTTAACCTCATTATACACTTTTAGCAGTTTGAGCACATGTATTGATTATAATATCCTGCATAATGTTCAACTGCAAAGCGCTTTTTTATTAAATGATCCCATTCTCCAGGGTCTTGAGGTTAGGGAACTGGTCTCGTAACCAGAAGGTTGCGGGTTCGATCCTTTTACTGACAACCTAGTGGTAAGGCAACCAGTCTTGTCAGGTGAAGGTCCCGGGTTCGATCCCTGCACAGGGCAAGACACAACTAAGGTGCCCTGGAGCAAGGCACCTAACTCCCCCAAGTGGTGCCGTGGTTTGGGGCTGCCCCCTGCTCCAGGGAAGTGTGTTCACTGCCCCTAGTGTTCACTGGTGTGTGTGTGTTTGTGTGTGTGTTTCACTCACGGATGGGTTAAATGCCGAGGTCACATTCCTCTGTGTGCAAGCACAGTAGGCAAACACTTCACTTTCACTTACCCAAGTTCATTCACTGCCCCCTAGTGTTCACGTGTGTGTGTGTTTTACTGCACGGATGGGTTAAATACAGAGGTCACATTCCTCTGCCACAGTAGGCAAACACTTCACTTTCACTTACACAAGAAGTGCCCTTGCACAATACACCTAACCCACCAACTGCCCCCAGGGCACTGGGCACCTGTGGGCAAGTTCATTCACTGCCCCCAAGTGTGTGCATTTACTACTGTATGTGTTTGATCGCATGGATCGGTTAAATGTGCGGGTCCAATTCTTCTGTATACCAGCATAGTAGGCCAATCACTTCACTTTCACTTATTGCATTGTCAGTCATTATTGTCTAATCTGCTTAGTCCGTCAGGATAAGGGTTTGTCCGGAGACCCGCCAGAGTCACTGGGTGTAAATCCATCGCAGGGTACCACATACAAACACACACATTCGTTCACACTCACACCTAGGGACAATTTAGCGAATCCAGTTAGCCTTCCAAACCGGAGCACCCAGCGAAATCCCATGCAGTAACGGGAGCGAGGTTCGAACCCACAGCCTCAGAACTTTGTAGAGGTGTAACACCCACACACTACTTATGTCACCACTGTGCCACCCTGGTTACGTTGTGTTTTATTTGAATAGCAATGGCATAACTTTTATGTTTGCTATAATAAACAAATTAAAAAAAAAACACAGTTTACCCATCCATGAAAACTATAAAACCATGAAAACACTTGCCCACAGCAACTCTGTCCATCATGCCCGGGGAGCAGTTGGATGTTGGTTGCCTGGCTCAAGGGCACTTCAGTATTCAAGTGTTTTGTCAGTACAGGGGATCGAACCTGCAACTTTCCTGTCCCAGGGCTGGTTTCTTAACCACAAGCCCACGGCTGCTCATTTGTTCATTTTTCTTACCATTTATATTACAGTAGTACACTAGGTTATACTCTGTTTAAGAACATGTAGATTAGTCTCTACGTTGAATGTTTTTTTTTTAAGCCACACGTAGTTGTCATAGAAACCAAAAACTAGAAACTTGTGGAGGCTGCTGAACGCTAGGATCTAAATAAGGTGGAGGACAAATGATGCAATACGTTGACATACTGTTCAGTAAAGCAGTTTTCGTGAAGCGCTTAATATCTGCAGAATCATTGCACGTCCTTGTCCGTTCTTGTCCCTGCTCGTCTGTTCTTGTCCCTGCTCGTCTGTTCTGTTTGTACTGTTTGTTCTGTTCTGTCTGTTCGCTGCACAAACACAGCACACCACACTGCAGTGTGCACGATCTAAACCAGAACCACAGCTGAGCTGAACTGAAAGTTAAAATTACAAAACAGAGTCTGAGAATGAGGAAACATGCCCAAGTGTAAGAGTACACTGAGAATACGCTGATAAAAAGGAAGTAATGCATTTCAAGTAAATGATTTTGCCTCAGTAAATGACATGTTAGGAGTGTTGCGTTCGCACGTATGATCAGGATTGATTCATTCGCATGCTGCATTTCCATTTGTGACAATTGGCAGATGCATTTATCCAGAGATTTACTGTCATCACTCTTCTTATCCAAGTGAAGGATTCAGGGCCTTGTTTAGGGGCCCAGTAGTGACAGTTTGGCAGTGCTGGGATTTGAACTTGTGGCCTTGTGAGCTGTAGTTTTGACATAGTAACCGCTGAGCTACCGCTGTCCTTCTCACGTCTTCCCCTGTGTCTGTGTGGGTTTCCTCTGGGTGCTCCGGTTTTTTTTTCTCCGACATACCAATAGCATGCAGTCCAGTAATCCGAATCGAGTTCTGGTCAGGCAAAGTATTTGCAAACATTTTTGTCATCTTTTAATTTTTAAAAAAATATTTTATCTTACAATGCCAAAAAAAAAATTATTCTAAATGCTCAAAAATCAATTTTAAAATGCATTTAATACTCCCGACTCCCAATATGCAGACTGTATATCACATTACATGTCGACTCGGCCACCATAGAAGACGGCCGTCTAGGCCACCGTGCAGCAAGCTAGTTATCAGCTCCCTTTGTCTGAATGGAGGCCGCTAGCATGGAGTCATTCAGGCAAAATTGTACAAAATATAAACACAGTAATGCAGTATAACTTTAAAGCAGGGGTGCCCAATTTGGGGCCTGGGCTCCATTTTTCTTGGCCCGTGCCGTTTTTCCCCATCTGTACCCTTCTATGCCAGCCACTGGGAATGAGTTTGCCACACAGACAAACGAAAATTCAAAAATAGTTGGCAGATTATTTCTTCTGTGAAATGGATTCATTAGCAGTGTGTCCCGACAGCGCCGACAGAAAGTGGCAGTTTTAAAGGAATACAATATCCATCGACATTATGAAACAAAACATTTACCCCAGTTAGAAAAATACAGTGGTGAGATAAGAAAGCAGAAGGCTAGTGAACTGATAGCCAGGCTCAGTGCCCAATAACGCACATTGCTGCAGCCATCATCTGTTCAAGAAAATTACATATTTCAATACCAGGTAAGGTGGACAATTGTGTTTTGGCCCGCGGACCACCCACAGAATTAATTTTTGGCCCACCATAGAGAAGAATTTGGGCACCCCTGGTATAAAGTCTGTGTTTTATTTTCAGTTAAATATTAATGCACTGTGGTAGACTGAAGTCTATGTTTACTTTTGTATTCATTATTTTTTTTGTTTTATTTTGGTCATTGATAGATTTTTTTATTTAAGAAAAAGCCAGACAGCTAAGTGAACCTAATACTGCTCATTTAAGTTACAGAATTGTATCACAATCCGATTTTTGGAATAAACATAAAAGGATGCAAGAAGATTTGATACAATAATGAACCTAAAAATATTGTTTTAAATAAATGTTCTATTTGTTTACATTGTTGCTTTCTTCTCATCTTGTCAAAATAATTTAAACAAAATTTATAGAATAGATATCGAATCGAATCGTGGCCCCAGAAATCCGAATCAAATCGATTCAACAGACACTGAGAGATTCAGATCAATATAACAATGTAATGTATTAAGTGAGAAGCTCTTTTATTATGTCTGTAAAAATAAAGAAAAAGAAAACTTTTGTATCACATGTTGGTGGTCAACCTTCACACCCGCACTCATTTTTCTACATCACAGGGTACCACATACAAACACACACATTCATTCACACACTCACACCTAGGGACAATTTAGCGAATCCAGTTAGCCTTCCAAACCGTAGCATCCAGCGAAATCCCATGCAGAGACGGGAGCGAGGTTCGAACCCACAGCCTCAGAACTTTGTAGAGGTGTAACGCCCACACACTACCTATGTCACCACTGTGCCACCCGCTTTACATTGTGTTTCATTTAAATAGCAATGGCATAACTTTTATGTTTGCTATAATAAAACAAAACTAGAATTTTTTATATATATAAAGTTAACGCTTTTTCAAATTTCAACAACTTGCACTGTTCTGTTTTTTCATGTTTTTTTTTAAAGAAAAAACTATTCAAATATTTGACTGAAATCTGAACATTTTTAACATCCCCAGACATACCAAAAAAGCATTTAAATAAATAGTAGCACTGGAGTGCGGATAATTTATGACCCACGTATATAAAATAAAGTGTACGTAATATAAAAAAAATCTACGTTCTCAGTCACACAAACAGTTCAGCATGTACCCTACAATCTGATGTGTGTTTCCTGCCTCGGTTTTACTTCTGCCTGACATTTAAGAATTATTTTCTCTTCCTCTCTTGTTTACGAATAGAACGTCAGCATTTTTTTTTTTACGTTCGAGCATTTACACCTCGTTTACTAGGTTTCATTCCGTCCAGTGACTCTATCCTCTTTTACGTTTCCCTTTTTTTTACGCAGCGACTGGTACTACGCCCGAAGTCCTTTCCTGAAGTCCCACCTCATCGTTGACATCGTCAATCATCTGTATGAGCTGAACGAGATCCAGTTTGACGTGGCATCCAGAGGATATGACCTAGACTCCGAGTGGCCCACCTTTGCCAGGTTGTACAGGGGTCCACACTTACTGCAAAATGATCATGCTGTAGAGGGTTTGTGAACATTTTGGGTATGTGTCAAAACTGAGTGAGCTGCTAAGCTAACAGAGTTAGCCCCAGGCTATTTAAACCAATGGGCTGTGGTGATAAAACTCACCAGAAACCAGCGAGTTATGCCGCACTGAATGCTGGGAATACCTTTGTGGCTGAGGCACCACACTGGACTTTCGATATTTGGTCAGAATTAGTTATCCAGTAGGCAGCATTTTAACCAACCCCTTAACCGCCTATGTCACTGTGATGTCACCACACTAGCTGGAGGCAAAACAGAGGAAGTCCGAACTAGCCTAGCTACCGCCGCCACCGCATGACGGTTCGGCTTAAAAATGTCCTCTTGTTGTGTTGTCCGTTGCCAAAACAGGAAGAACAGAGTTAGTGGTTAAAACTAATGTTTTACCAGATACCAGCCAACACAGTCCATCAAACAAAAAAGAAGACAGCTGTTGTTGAACGCAATAAGACGAAAAGGTTGGACAGAGACCATCGTAAACAGTGCTCGTGTCTGCAGCACACATTTCATATCAGGAAAGAGACAGGTACATGAAAAGTTTCTCTGTAGGGTTGTATTGGTTATTATGTTCAAACTGGAAGTTATTAAGGGGAATGTCGGATTCTGTACCGCTAACTTTCAATTTTTTAAGCACTGTTACGTAGGGGTTCTAGTAATAGAATTCTTTAAAAATTAGATTCCTAGTTCTGGCGATTCTGAATCGATTCCAAATAGCTAAAAAACTATTTTGAAATGAGTTCAATTTCTATTTTTTGCCACTTCTTCTTTGCCACTGTAGCAAGCTAGTTAGCCAGCGCCCTTGCTAATCTACTCTATTCTGACAAAAGTAAACAACATTTTTTATTGCACAATTGCACAGAATTGGTTAAAGGCTTAAAATCTCTATAATTAAGCTTTTAACCAAAACCCGGACTAATCTCTGTTAGGGTCACAACTGCTCTGAGACAGCACTGGAACAACAAACTGTATAATAACTTGCATTAATTACTTACACCTTTTTATATTGTCCGAAAAAAAAGAAAATTGAATGAATGTATAAGCCAGTGTTAATGTTAGCTTCCTGAACAAAACAGAACAGGGGAAATCATAGAATTGTAATGGTGATCCTAAAGATGAGTGTTCCTCTAACCTTAATTTGCTTAAATGTGTGTGGCGGTGCATTGTGCAGACAAAAGTATACAAAATATTTTATTGCACAATTGCACAGAATTTTATGTACAATCCTATTTTTGGTATAAATATAAAATGATGCAAAAAGATTTGATACAGTAAGGAACCTAACTGAATTGTTTTAAATAAACGTTCCGTTTGTTTACATTGTCCTCCCACAAAAAATCGGAATCGAACTGAGGCGCCAGACACTGAGATTCGCACTCCAACTGTTGCGTACAATTTCATGCAGGGACTGGAGAACTCTGTCATTAAGCCTTTAACCAACCCTGGACTAATCTCTGTTAGGGACACATCTGCTCTGAGACAGCACTGGAACAACAGACTGTATAATAATTTGCATTAGGTATTTACACTTCTTTTTATTGTCCAAAATAAAGAATTAGCGCATTCGCTAGTGTTAATGTTAATGACCTTTACAGATTTTATAAATACCCCTGCTGGTGATGATCACACAGTAAACACTTGGCCTCCATCTTTCAGTTATTTCTTTTCAGCCCCCACTAAAGTTCTCTATCATACAACTCTAAACTGTGTCTAAGGATGTGGTTTGGCTAGAGACTTTCACCTAAAACACTGTGCTCGGCATGTCTTTCCTGTTTATTTCACCTCTCTCCTAAGTCTCACTACTTCCTCTTGTTATAATCGAGCAGGTCAAACTCAAAAGACATGAGGCTTACCGCATACCGGTCGCATACCACGACTCAGTAAAATACAGACACACCCACACTTTATATTGTATATTGCATGCAGGTATTTTTTCAACGGTTATCTAAGAAGGAAATCTTGTTTCTGCACTGGTAAACAAATCTCAAAGTCAGCTCTAAATTGAAGCCAATAGGATCGATCATTTACTTGTAGTGCTTTATCTACGGCACAAGTGTAATCTTGTTGCTGTTATGGGCAAATCCAGCAATTGCCTTAGAAGTCCTATTTCAGGACTGTACCTGATGATTTGGAGCAAGAGTGTTTATGAGTGTTTATGAGATCCAACAGTCTATTTTTTTTTTTCCTTAAAATGTTCCTTTAGCCCAGATGACTCTGTTCAAAAGACCTGCACAAGTATTACATGTGGGCATCTTGTTTCCTGGTCCAACATGGGCCACAAGTGTGACTCGACTGTGGTCAAAACTGACTGAAATACCTGGCACACCAGTCTAATATTTGGTAGGTCCCTCACGAGGCATGACCTTGCTAAAATATTCTGTAGGCAATGAACCATGAACCATGCAGAACGCTCCACAGTTCTGTTGTATTCCGAGGTGTAGGATTTCTGTGTTCCACAGTGCGTTGCATGGCATCCCAGACGTGTTCGATAACATTGAGATCTGGTGACTGGCAGAACCGCAAATTAAGATGAAAGTTCCTCCAGCCATAATTTGGTGTCTCAAAATTGCCTTGTCATTGTCTTGTTAAAAGAGGCCAAACCGTCAAAATAAATGCAGGACATGAACGGGTGGAACTTCAGAAAGGAGGCATACACAGTGGTTACCTGTCTACGTTTGTAGAGGTATCAGGGGTCCCATGGAATGCTGGTAAGAAATCCCTGAATTGTTTTTGTTGTAAAGCCATGAATCCCTGAATTGTTTTTGTTGTTTTTGTTGTAAAGCCACCACCAATTGGTACCAGTTGTTGGCACTTCAGTGTAGTTACAATTACACTTCAAACATGTAATGCATAATTTAGTTATACATAGTTCAAAAACAGATGATTTTTAATTGAAGACTTGGGAAAGTACCTGTGGCTTATTACCATTGATAAATGAGAAATATGAAGGTACTGGTCTCAAATTTGGGGGCAGTCGTAGGCTTGTGGTTAAGGAAACATCTTGTGACTGGAATGTCCCTGCGTTTGATCCCCGCACCGGCAAGACACGACTGAAGTGCCCTTGAGCGACGCACCTAACCCCCAGCTGCTCTCTGGACACAGTTGATTGGGTAGCCAACCGCTCCGGGTATATTGTGTATCCAGTTCACTGGTGTGTTTGATTCACTGCGCGGATATCCTACAAATTTAATAATATTGTATGACTTTGGTATTTGTAGGAGAACTGTGGGATCAGCAGGTTCCCACTTGTGGAAATCGCTCAGCCGCTGCTCCAGTGTCAACAGCCTTGTCAGCAACTACTCACAGGTTTCCACCTATTCTGTGCTAATACCTAATAATTGGAAATGTATTGTAATGTGTCCTGAGGGATCACAAGATCATATAACTATTTATAACGTAGTTGAGCATTCAGTAAAAGCAAGACTGATTATTTAAAGCAAAGCATTGTACTACTAACAACATGGACTTCAATATCTGAAGCTTTGTTTTTTCTTATTGCAGCAAGTGCAGGAATTTCTCCCAGGCTCAGACTTGGGTACAGACCTGGGACAACCAGAGGAACTCTCTTGTAGTGTCGTAGATGACCTGCGTGTCGAACTTGACCAGTCAGAGCTACGGAAACAGCAGCTTCAAGAGCAGGTTCATCTGCTTAATGATGAAGCAACGGAATTAAAGCAGGAGGTTGCTGATCTCCAAGTGAAGCTACTTGCTGCTGAAAGTGCCAGTCAAAACCCATGTAGGGGGGAAGCGGAGAGGGCAACAAGTCAAGAAGCTGAAGTGGAGAAGCTGCCCATTCAAGAAGCTGAAGTAAAGAAGCTGGGAGCTGGGCACGAAACCAAGGACTGGGCAAAGCAGGCTAATAGACTGGCCCAAGAACTCAAGACTCAGGGGGAAAAGTTAAAAGAGAGTGAAGTGGCTCTTGCCAACCTCCGCACATCCAGCGAGAAGGAAAGAACTGTCTCAATCCAGCAGGTTGATGAGCTTCAAGCGACTGTCAGTCGCCTCAAAGAGGCACTGTCTTTGAAAGAACAGGAGGCAAAGAATTTGCATACCCAGTTGCAGGACATCCAAAACTCACTGCAGGAAAAAGTCCAGCAGCTGGAGGAGGTAAAGAAGAAAGCACAGCTTGAGCGTGAGGAGCTTCAACAAAAGAACAGCAGCCTAAAGGAAGCGCTAGATACTCAGATTGTATCACTTCAGGAGCAGCTGAAAGAAAAAGAGGTCAAGCTGTCCTTCAGCACCCAGAAGATCCAGCATTTAGAAAACCAGGGCCTAGAAAGCCAGAGCAAGAAGCTGGAGGAGTACAAGATCCAGTGTGTCAGCTTAATGGAGATCAATGCAAAGTTGGTCAGTACAGTAAAGAGGAGCGAGGAAAGCAACAAGGAGCTGGCTCAGGCCAAAGCTTCACTGGAGAGCGAGCTAACCTCTTTGAAAGCCTCTGGGAAGCAGATCAAGGCTGGGTTGGGTTCGGCTGGGATTAGAGTAGAAGAAGAGAACCAGATAAAAACTGAGGCCAGTAAGAACGAGAGACATGAAGATCTTAACAATGAGCCAAGCTCCAGGGTGAACCAGATGGCATCTGGCCAAGAATTGAAAGCTGTCCAAAATGAAGAGCTATCTAAGCAGGCACATTCCAAGAAAGATGTCCACCCTACCCAGCACACTGAAACTGGAGAAGCTTCTAGATTAGCTCTAGCCGAAGCCCAGCTAGACTTAAACATGAAGGAGGTCTCCAGGCTCCAGGAGGAGGTTGTAGACCTACGAGCCCGGCTCCGAGTTACCTCAGAAGAGAGGATGAAGATCCAAGCTTTGCAGGAGGTTACTGAGGCCTCCAGGGCAGACCTTTGCGCCCAGACGGAGCAGCTCAAGACCCAGGTCGAGGCCCTGAACCGGCAACATGTAGAGGAGCTTATGCATTGTCGGGAGAAGGAGGAGGCACTGGAGAAGAAGTGGAATACTGAGGCCCAGGCTCGAGCCAACCTACAGACTAAGTTGGACTCCATGAGGGAGGACCTTGACAAGCTGAAGACACAGAACAATTCCCTGGCCCTAGAGAATGAAGAGGCTAAAGAGGCCCTTCACAGGGCCAACACTGAGACAGCGGAGCTGGGCGTCCAAGTATGTATGCTGACTGGGCAGAACGAAGAGGCCAGGTTGCGCTGTGAGGAACTCTCGGCCAAGCTGCAGGGGCTGCTGGTGGTGGAAAACAGTGCACAGACACTCAAAGACTCTGTGGAGACCCTGACAAAAGACAACGCCTGCCTCCAAGAAGAGCTGAAACAAGCAGAGGGTCTCCGGAAAGCCATGAAGGAACTCCAACAGAAGCTCGAGGGAGCGCAGGAGGAAGCCAGGAGCCTGCGGAAAAGCAACCAGAAAGAACTCGGTGCTCTTCGGCTTCAGCTAAACGAGGGAACCACGAGCCACCAAAACCAGATGAAGGTGGTTATGTTGGTTTTTTTTTTTTTAACATATTTGGAATTGAAGTGTCTGGAAACTGCTACACAGGACATGTTTTTTTTCATGTTTGCAGGTTTTAAATGAGGAGCTGCTGAGCACAAGGTCTCAGATGGAAGCAGAGCAGGAAAAAGTGTCCACTCTGGAGACCAGGCTGGCAGAGCTAGAGGTGGGATTTCTCAGGGGACGTCGCCTGGAGCAGCAACAGCTGTTGCTGTTTAACTTGTGCTTTTGATATACATAACCTGGGGCAGGAAGACACAGAAACAGGCTGATTAGAAATAGATTTCAAGTAGATTTGAGATGGTGGGGTTAAACAGATAACTGCACATTTCTGATAATCAAGATTTTAAATTCCTTTATTATTATTATTATTATTATTATTATTATTATATTAAACAACAACAACAATAATAATACAAATAATAATAATAATACATATAAAATAATTAGCAGTATTATTATTAATAATAATTATAATAACAGCAATAATAATAATCTTAGCAACACCAAATTATTATTATTATTATTATTATTATTATTACTACTACTACTGCTACTATCCCTAATATTATTATTAATATTATATTAAACA
>JAOVVF010000022.1:3230265-3253587 GCA_028565595.1 Duopalatinus emarginatus
AGATAGATAGATAGATAGATAGATAGATAGATAGATAGATAGATAGATAGATAAACAGACAGACAGACAGACAGACAAGCTTATATAAGGCGAAAGATATCTATTAGAGCTGTTCCTGCTGTAACGATGGCAACTTTTTACAATTTCTGTGGTTTTCAGTGAGATGTTATAGCTGGAGCTTGTGAGATGGGTTACAGCATTTCAGAGGTAGAAGCGAGGTTTGAATTCTGGTAAGAATTGTTTCACGTGATAGGCATGCGACACTGCCTCAGTTAACATCTGAGTCCAATACTGGGGTCTCAGTAAACATCCACATGTGGACTGTGCAAAGTGTGGACTGTGTCCTCCAAGATATGAGCTTTAGGAGCCAACGTCCAAGTCAAGTACATCTGATGAATAGACGACACAGAGCTATGTCAAGGTTAGCTAAATAGACAGACAAACAGACAGACAGACAGACATAGGTAGATAGAGAGAGAAATAGGTAGGTAGGTAGGTAGGTAGATAGATAGATAGATAGATAGATAGATAGATAGACATAGATAGATAGATAGATAGATAGATAGATAGATAGATAGATAGATAGATAGATAGATAGATAGATAGATAGATAGATGTCTTGGTACATGTACTCATTCTACATTTTATCTTCCTTAATTTTTTTATTGATTTTTTTTTTTTTTTTTATGTTGTCAATTTCCCAGAACAAAACCCAGATAGCGAATGAGTCATGGACCAGATCTGGCTCACACTTAATACTTCATCTGGCCCACACATACCACAGTGGAATAGCGGCGATGGCTTCATCCGCATTCAGATACCAGAACTCAGACCCAAATAAATATATAAATAAAATATGGCAGGCATGGTTTAAACATAGCTGATAAATTTGGGACAGTTTTGACCCACAGTACACCTGCTGTTGCTGTTGCTGGAAATGGTCGTGTATTTTGATTTACACACTCTTAAATCCACTGAAGAAAGCTAACTGCTAATCATAGCATGATATAATAACACAGTCCTGACTCTGACTTACTCAAAACTCAAAGCCAAAACTCAAAGCCAATTTTTCCCCCTGTGAATGTGATTCTCAATTACTTCAATTTACAGCTATGTATAATAACATAAGGAGTCATTCATCATCATCATCATCATCATCATCATCATCATGTTTCAATGGTACACTAACTCGACTGCATGCTTTAAACCCCCACAGTATTAGCATATGCACTTACATAAGTATGTCTCTGAGTGTTTGTGTGTGATTCCCGCTCGCATTAGCGTGCTATATCCACTGCGCACTCATTTGTTCCCAATTAGCTCTGAACCTCATCTGCCAGAATCCCAAGAAGCGTGTCGGAATTTCTCCGAGCAATCTCGCGTCTCTTTGATGTGGCTCGGGCCTTGTTTATTCTGATAACAGCACATGGTGGGGATAAAAACCAAGCCAATTACTCCCTCATGCTCTGCTTTATGTATCTTGGCCTGAAAAGCGCAGCGGATCGACAGGAGACTCTGGGCTCTATGTGGGTGAATGCTGGGAGCAGACCTTTATTAACCTCCGGCTGGAGTGCAGGGGGAAAGCGCTGCCAGAGCACACGGCCTCGGCGGCCAGGTGCCAAGCCTGCTCCGGCTTTTCGGCTCGACTCGAGTTGTTGGTGTAAAGCCATGAATCGGATCAGTGGATCTCAAAGTCAGATTTGACATTCACTGATAGAGATCAAAAAGATGGCCAGAGAGAATAGAGCCAGGTTTGGGCTTGGTTCTAATGACCCAATGTTATGTGCTGTGTATTAACACAGATCTGAACCAATCAAAATACAAGTCAGAAGTACTATATAGACTATATAGTAACAGAATGATAGAGATGTGACACAGTACCACAACTTTTATGTGTATCTTGTGCTGAAAATTCAAATCTGCCTCCGTATCTGTATATAAACTCAAATTGTATCACCAGCCCCGGTCTCTGGGAGCAGTAAAACCTAATGGGTGGGCATGTTGATAGTCATATTTTTAAAGCCAGAAATATATTCAGGGTTGATTTAAGCATGAATGATGACAGTAATTCTAATGATACGGGTTTAAATTGACATAGGAAGTAAATAAAAATGTTGCGTGTGTCTTTAAGCCGGCTCGGAGTAAAAGCCTGTGCCATGTGGCCAAAGGTGCGTTTCGGAAAAGCATTGAAAACTGGTTGTGATTGTGAGGAATCGTTTATGACATGAGCCGCTTCAGCTTGCGTGGGGGAAAGAGCCCAGTCAGTAACACTGGTGGAGTCTGACACGATGTGGAGGGGCCCCTTGGGTACAACACAGGCAAGTTCAGAAAACTATGCATTATAGATTTTCCTAAATTGTTTATTTATTAAATGAGAAATGCACAAAATACATACAGAAAGCCAAAAGGTATCAATCAAGTCCGTGTTAAGAGAGATTAGCCGCTACTAAGTTAGCAGCTAGCTTAACAAGTAACTGCTAATAAAATAATTTGCAAAAAAAAATTTACAAACAAGTAACATTAAGCAACAAATCACCACAGTTAAGAAAACGTTACCATGTGGAAGACAGTTTAAACAAGAAGAAGGGTTTACCTTGCCATTACATTTACGGAACTTGGCAGACGCCCTTATCCAGAGCGGCTTACAAGGTTACTCCTATTACAGGGGGCCAACGTAGTGTTAGGAATCTTGCCCAAGGACCCTTATTGGCGTAGCACAGACTGGTTGTCCAGACCGGGAATCTAACCCAGGTCTTTCACATGGGAGCCAATGATGTTACCAGTGTACCACACCAACCACACCCTTATATACACCAGCCTCTCAAAATCTGCCGCCGACCCTCTAGCGCCGAACCTGCCACTCACACATATGAAAGTCAAAATCTCCCACTAGTGCTACCTTCTTTTCCTTTGTCTGAGTGATCTCGGTTCCGATGCTGGTCTCTACTAGATGCAAAAAAAAAAATCATGAGTTCATGAGTTTGAACCCCTGGCGATGTTCCAGCCATCCGTAAACAGATGTCTAGTCATAGCGATGCTAGGGTGACTATGAAGTCATGTATGCAGAAGTGGGCGGAAGCACTTCCTCCGAGTGTGTTACACACGGCCCCGATGTTGCATGAGCATGTTGGGTGGCTGGCTGCACATGACTCGGGGGAATCGAATGATAGCCTTCACCCTCCCTGGTTGTTGGCTGGTGCTTGGTACGTAAGAGACGAGTGGGAACAATTGGTGGGAATTGGATAGGTCCAAATTAGGGAAAAGACAAAATACAGCTATTATTACTCAGAATGATATATTTGTTAATTCCTGGTTAATGTCTTCAGTTGAGATCTGGTAATGCTGAGTTCAGATAATGTATTCAGTTGCCGTGTATGTATTATAATAATTTATATCAAAAGCCTTTATCTACATTTCCTCACCCGCAAACTTTGTATCTGGAGTCTCCGTAGGTAGTGTTATGATTGAGAGGTTGATCTTTTAATTAGTCAGGTCAAGGCTCAGGAACGTTATGGGGCAGAAGTCAGCTGTGAATCTGAATGTCCTGAATGACCAGGTTATAATGTCAGTGCATTTTATGCTTTTCTGATTCCTTTACGGGAATTTTCCAGGATTTCCGTCGAGTGAAAGAGTGATTCAGAGAGCACAAGGAATCATACACGTGCATGACCTGGCCACTATTTGAATGACCTCTGACTTTTCAACAACGTTAAAACTCTATGGGATGTGCTGGAGAAGACTTGGCATACTCCCATACTAGTTAGTATGCAAATCTAGTATGTGACACAATGTCACTTTTACCTGTGTAATACCATTTCATTTTATTATTCAATGTTTTTTTTTAAATATATATTTTTTTATCATGATATCTTGGTGCTCTTGGGGGCCCCCTGGTGGCGTAGGGGTCCTAAGCGCCCTCGTAATTCGAGTATGCCTCGGGCCGCAGACGCAGCCTTGGTTTGAATCCCCTGTTACCAACAAGATATCAAGATATCATGAATGCAACTCATTTGTGGTGCTGCATAAGGTGCCCAACAAAATATTAGCATGTGAGATTTTTTGGCAGACAGTGTGTATTATTTGGGGGCAAATTTTACCATAGCCTACCGTAGTCTACATGTCAATAAAATGTATGCAAGCTATGGTAGGAACCTAAAGCCACCAAATGTGTCACTCCTGTTATTAATTGCCTCTGTACACTAAAATACCAAAAAACTGTAAAGAAAAGACTGTAAAGAAACTGGTACAGATTGGTGGTGGCTCCATAATGGTGTGGGGTTTTGTTTAGCTGGCACTAATAGACCCCCTGGTACATCTAATCATACTGCCATACCCGCTCATGTCCTGCATTCAGGTCCAATAGGACAATGCACCACCACACGTTTAGAGATGCAAAATGATGGTTAACGGAATGGGTTTTGCCATTTACACATCCCACACCCAGGGCAAGACATGACTGAGGTGCCCTTGAGCAAGGCCCCTAACTCCCCTAACTGCTCTCTGGGCGCTGTGGTTTGGGGCTGCCCCCCACTCCTGGCAAGTGTGTTCACTGGAATGTGTGTTTCACTTCACTGGAGGTCACATTCCTTCTGTGTGCAAACACAGTAAGGCAAAATAGTTCACTCATTCACTTTCACTTTCCAAGTCAACTGATCTCAAACGTAATCAAGTATGGGATGGCCTGGGATGCCATACAACGGGCTGTAGAACACAGAAATCCTTTACCTTAGTATACAACAGAATTGTGGACCGTTTGTTTATTGCCTACAGAATACATTCACAAGCTTGTGAAGACCATGCCCTGTGGGGGACATGGCAAATATTAGACTGGTGTACCAGTTTCTCTGGTACTTCAGTGTATAGGCTGAGCCAAATTTTTGTTGTTTTTTTTGGGCAGGAAACAATAGAGAAAAGTGAGGACCTCTTAGAGGATCTTCTTTGTCTGAAGTCCTTAAACTGCAATTCTGGTCTTGCATGTGGTTCAGGGGGCAGCATAGTTTGGCGCATGTTATTAACTGCTACGAGTTACAAAAATTGCAAGGTCCAAGGCCAAGACTTGAGGATTACATGACAGGTAGATTGACAAAAGAATCTTGCCAAGGTCTCAAAAGTCGACTTCCCCCTGCTCTTGTTTGCCAAAAGGAAAGTACGAGCAGTGCGTGCTTTCACAAAACGCTCTGAGAGGGTACTAGTCTATCCTCTCTCCATCATCTCAGCTGGGTGCTCTTGTCATGCTCCAGACAACCATTTCAGCCACACTGTGCTGCTTTTAGAGCTCTCAGCTGGCACTGGTTTTACGTCCATTACCTGTTGGTTCCAGCGCATGTAACTGCCCTCAAAGATGATCTCATTCATGTGAATATGACAGAAGGCATAAAATAATGTCAGGACCAGCAAACATACGTTTTGATCCTGACCTCAGAAGACTGCCAGGGCAATTCTTATTAGTCGGCTACCTATTGGGTATTATATCACCCATATATAGTTCTGCTTTTAGTAGCTACATATTACAGTGATATGAGGGTGAATGGGAAACACTTGGGGGCATGCCATTATAGAAAACTAATCTATAGTTAAAGAAAACTAAGGACTGGGAGGTTAGAGTTATATACAGATCAGCCATAACATCAGGAACGTCTACCTAAACAGCTGCAAAAGCAGGCTTGTATCGACAGGATCTGAGCTCTTATGGTTAAGGAAATTTGCCTTGTGACCAGAAAGTCGCCGTTTCAACCCACATGACCGAAGTGCCCTAGAACAACGCATCTAACCCCACCTGCTCCCCAGGTGCCCTGGACATGGTTGGCCACCACCATGTGGCAAGTATGTCCACTTTCACTGCAGTGCGACTTCCTCTCTGTTGGTCAGTTGTTCACTCTGAAGGTGTTCTGCAGGATCTTTCTGTGGATCTTCTGCAGGATCGGACCAGGCAGACTAGCCTTCGTCCCCTATACATACAGTATCAGTGATTCTTGGCAACCCATGACACCTGGTCACCAGTTGTTCTTTCGTGGACCTATTTTGGTAGATACTAACCACTGTATACTGGAACACATGCTCCGACCCTGTCATCTAGACATCACAGTTTGTTTTTTTTTCGTGAAAGTCACTCAGATCCTTACACTTGCCCATTCTTTTTTCTTTCAACACATCAACTTTCAGAACTGACCGTTCACTTTCCGACTCCTCCTGTGATAAATCGTAAATCGTAATCAAACATCTCCTTAGAGAAAGCGTCACGGTCTGTATCGTTACCCTTTTTTTCTTTGTTTTTGAAAGCTGTTTATTTTTAGTCTCAGATTAGGTCAAGCTGTGAGTGAGCTGTTGCTATAGAAACGACAATGCGATTGAACTCGTGCTTTAAAATAAACCTGCAACTGTCAGCACTGCTGTCACAGAAAAACTGATCAGCAATCAGATTAGAGGTTTCAGCAGCGCTACGGTATAAGCTGCTATTAATGTGCTGTATATATGGGCCCATGCCAAGCCGTTTGATTTGATCAGGTTGCCAGCTCAATCTAACATTACTCCTAAGAGCCGTAGTATCAAATACCAAGCCCTCACTCTTTTCATTTAATCCACTCTCTCGTTTCTACCTGTCTTCCTCTCTCTCTCTCTCTCTCTCTCTCTCTCTCTCTCCCTCTCTTATCTTCTCCTTCTTTAATACAGACGTGCGCCTGAAGTGTGGAACGTCGAGTGACACGTGTCATTCCCGCGGCTCATCTTTCCTCTCAGACAGCCTGTAATTACAGCAAAAGAAAAAAAAAGAGCTTTCCTATAAAGCCATCCTCCTCCAAAAAGCTCGCCTCGGTGCCAGAAAGCTTCTGAATGCGCTTGTCAGAAACAAATGGAACAAAATGAAACAGACAAATTACAGCGAGTGCAGATGGTGAGGGATTGCAGTCTGGAAGTGTCGGGTTCGAACGCTGTGTGACATGATGTTTGTGGTCTTTGGGAGGATATTTGTGCTAGCGCTTCATTCGGCAGGCAGTGTACACTATACACTGAAGTGCCAGAAAAACAGTGCAAAATACACAGGCTGGTGGCGGCGATTTGTTTCGCTGGGACCCCTGGTACATCTGTTACACCATGTCCTGCACTCATTCTGATGGGTTTGGCCTAGGATGGTGATACAGTACTAGCCAATCGTGGGTGTCTGTAAGATCAGGTATGCAGAAGAGGGTAGATAGCACTTTCTTCTGAGTGTATCACGGAGGCCTGTGCTGCACAATGAGAAGATGAAAGAAGTTTAAATACTGGTTTCACATGTCTAAGAGAAAACTTATGTCCTCATGTCTCTCAGAGGAAGCATGTGCCTTCACTGTCAATGCTTGAATGATAGCTGCTTGGGTGGGAATTGTTGGATGACCAAATGTGGACAAAAACATCTTCTTCTTTGTCTTCTTCTTCTTCTTCTTCTTCTTCTTCTTCTTCTTATTATTATTATTATTATTATTTTTTATTTTTTTTTATTATAATTATCTTCTTCTTCTTCTTCCTCTTTTTCTTCTTCTAGTTTTTCTTCTTCTTTTTATTTTTATTATTATTATTATTATTTTTATTATAATTATCTTCTTCTTCTTCTTCCTCTTTTTCTTCTTCTAGTTTTTCTTCTTCTTTTTATTTTTATTATTATTATTATTATTATTATTATTATTATTATAATTATCTTCTTCTTCTTCTTCCTCTTTTTCTTCTTCTAGTTTTTCTTCTTCTTTTTATTATTATTATTATTTTTATTCTTTTCTTCAACATCTTCTTTTGCTTCTTCTTCTTTTTATTGTTATTATTATTATTATTATTATTATTATTGTCTTCTTCTTCTTCTTTATTATTATTATAATTATTATCTTCTTCATAATCATCTTCTTCTTCTTCTTTTTCTTCTTCTTCTTTTTCTTCCTCTTCTTCTTCTTCTTCTTCTTCTTCTTCTTCTTATTATTATTATTATTATCATCATCATCTTCTTCTTCTTCTTCTTTTTCTTCTTCTTCTTTTTCTTCCTCTTCTTCTTCTTCTTCTTCTTATTATTATTATTATCATCATCATCTTCTTCTTCTTCTTCTTCTTCTTCTTCTTCTTTTTTTTTTAAAATCAGTATTCTGTAGGATGGCTCCTGAACCTGCTTGTGCTGTTCCTAATCCACACTGCAACCTGTAAATAGCAGCTACGCATCATACGGCCTACACTCGAACGTCCTCCTATGGAGAAAGCCGAATGACTCATATTTATATATCTTGTTTTATGACATTGACATTCTCTAACATGTGGGGGTGGATCGGCTACAGCAGTCGATGCTCCATCAACTGCACCCCCTTCTTCTCTTCTTTAATGAGAGTGGGGGTTGATGGTATGTTGAGAGGCCATCCACCCCCCCAAGGGCTCTGTCAATACAGAGTAGTGCTGCCCGGTGCTTCGAGCATCCTTCGCTGTCTGCATCACAGGCTCGTCACCATGGCGATTCGGCCCACTCGGGCCCTAATTGAAGCGCTCCATTGAAGACGTCTAATCATTCACGAACCGATCGAGCTGGGAAACAATGGTGGGGAACATTAAAGCATACTCACTGGGCATCCAGGGATTCATGTTATTCTGGGGTGTGTTCATGTCCGGAGGGTGCACTTTGATACGCCAAGGCCTTTTGTTTGTTTCTGGGGGTGTTGTTTAGTTATCTGGGGGTAGTTATTAGTAAGGAGTGGCCTTCTTTTCCGGCAGCGAGCCTCGACTAGTTCTTTGAGAACTGTGCAAGGCTCCTGCTGGCTGTGCCAAAGGCTTGAAATAATCTTTTGCCATGGAAACAGTTCAGCGGCTATTGATTTGAGGGTTCTTTTTTCTTTTTTTAAGTGCAAGCCACATATCATAATCCTTGATTCTTAAAATGCTTTGGAAAGCTCAAAATCTTGGCTTCCATTCGTTTTTCTAGGAGGGTAGATATGCAGATCCTGTTTTTTTTTCTTTTCTAGAGCACCATCATCCAGGATTTTGCTGCATGTTGTGCTGGATGCCCTGCAGGTATTATAGGGCACTTGACACCCCCATGTGTGCTCCAGCAGCCTTGGAGGAGCTCACTGTGCCTTCTCAGCTTGGTGCGCACGGTGGAAGTTGAAGCGCAGTTCATCTCTATGGGGAGGTGGAAGGCAGCGGAGCTACAAATGCACCACATCTTTCACTATGGTTAATGGCTTTACAGTCCAACGTGCCATAGTAGAGCTATTCATTTTATATATTACGTATTGTATACTGGAAATAGGCTGTTTTTCATCCTGTCCTCATTCTCTCTTTCACTCTCCCTCTCTCTCTTTCTCTCTCACACATACACACATACACAAACACACACACACACTTGCCTTACCTGGTCATTCTAATCTGTCGGACTTCAATCCAATCATACCTAAAAGGCATAAAAGGGACTATGATAATGAAAAAGAGGTAGAATTCCCTAACCCATGACCTCTATAGTCTTTCGAAATAGACTCATAAGCAGAGACCACAGAGCCTGTAACTGAATAGACGTAGAAAATATGAAATTATGCGTATGCTTATTTTTAATAAAGGACTGCAAGTGGTGTAATAATAATAATAATAGTAATAATAATAGTAATAGTAATAATAATAATAATAATAATAATAATAATAATAATAAGAGTGACTTTTTGTTTTACAGATATTACAGGCAGGACAACGTAGTGTTAGGGGTCTTGTCCAAGGACCCCTATTGGTGTAGCACAGACTGGCTGCCCAGACCAGGAATCAAACCCGGGTTTCTCACATGGGAGCCAATAATGTTACCACTGTACCACACCAATAATACCACACCAATAATAATAATAGTAATGGGTAGATTGCCAGTAATTACCATTTTTATAACATATGTTTTAGGCTTTTACCTTTTAGTAAGTAGCCACAAAGTACTGACCCTGGAGATAAACCAACAAATAAACCAGTTTGTTGCCAGAAATGTTGCCAGTTTTTTGCCACCAACTCTATGGGGTTTGTTTAGCTGGCATTCTATGGGACCCCTGGTACATCTACAGACATGTCTGACAAGTGAACACTATGTGTTGTAATGAGTTACACCACTTCATGTCCTGCATTCATTCTGATGGGTTTGGCCTCTTCCACCAGAACAATGTCCGTTGTCAGTCTCTGACAGGTGAACACTGTATGTGCCTTCTCTCTGGCATATTCACTCAGGGTTGTTGTCAGTGAAGTGACTGGCCCAGGGCGTGGTTGCTCTTTGCACAACATACATTTTCTGTAACTGTTACATAAAACAGCATACCTAATACTCTACCCTTGCTCTTCACTTCCCACTTGGTCGAGGTGATACAGGAGATACCAGTGATCCCAATCCTGCATCCTGGACCTGCCTGATCAATCCTGACCCCCCTGTATCTATTTTTTACAGTGTAGTAGACACCTAGTGATATGAGTGCTTTGTAATACACTTTGTCCATTGGTCAATTAGCTTTTGTATTTCCTCATTAAAAAAAAAAAGTTTAGGCTGAGCTGTGAGCCACTAATGCACCTCTGCCTACATCAGACGTAAATCTTTGTCCTCCTAGGGCTTCTTACAGGGCACTTTTTTCACTGTACGCCGCTCTTGTTTCTTCTAAATCACGTTTCGAAGGTTCTGGTAGACCTGAAGTGCGGATCATTTTGGTCTCACCCTCACAGACTCAGGACTAGGGTTGGGAATCTAATACTGATGGTTACAGTGCCATATCTAATGAGTCAACTATTGTGACAGAATTATTTTTCGAAGCCGAGTCTCTGTCCATGGTACTGAAGTAGCAGTTGTATTGGGTTTATCCTACCTCCAGATCTTTTCACGGATGTTCTAAAGAGGTTCTGAACGTCTATAGAACTTCAACAATTAATAATTAGGAAAGTCAACCACTCATTGACCAATCCATGCAATAAAACACACACATACCAGTGAACACAGACACTATATGGGCAGTAAAACACTCTCCTGGAGCAGTAAATGACCCTATCCATGGTGTCCAGGGAGGAAGTGGGGGATAAGGGCTCAAGAGCATTTCAGTCATGTCTTGCATTTACATTTATGGCATTTAGCAGATGCTCTTATCCAGAGCGACTTACAAGGTTACTGGTATTACAGGTAGGCCAACGTACTGTTAGGAGTCTTGCTCAAGGACCCTTATTGGTGTAGCACAGACTGGCTGCTCAGACTGAGAATCGAACCCGGGTTCTCACATGGGAACCCAATGATGTTACCACTGTACCACACCAAGCAACTGGTCATGTCTTGTCAGTATGGGGTAAGCAAACTGGGGACCACAAAACTGGTTCTTTAACCACAAGTCCTGCCCTGACTCACGGGCTAAACACATAATGACAAAGTACATCAGGAATCGTAAACAACGTTTTTGTCAGTTTTATCTTATATGTCATGTCCGTATTATTATATGTAGCAGAAAAGAACAGGCTTCTGACAAATTTGTGGTCCATCATGTCTTTCAGCCATTGACATTTTTCCTTGGTGTTTTTATTACTAATAGTAAATTAATAATGAGCGCAAACTCATATACAACAATCTCCAGGGTGTTGCAGTTAAATAAACAGAGATGGCCAGAAATCCCGCTTGACATCATTCATGTGCTCAAAGCCTCCGTAACCTGCAACTTTATGTTTCTTGTAAATAAAATCAATAAAGCAATCAACAGAGTACAAGAGCAGGGTTGACAAAATGCACGGCTCTTATAAAGTGTCTTTCTGGCATTGACTGCTCTAGTAGAACCAGAACTACACACCAAGCCATCCTTCTTATCCCTAAATGTTCATATTCTCCAATTGTAAAGAGAGATTAGGTTATATATTGTCCATTGCTCAATTATATTGCATTCCCCTGCTATATCTCACATCCAAGAAAGTAAAGGATCAGCCTCTTGGGCATCATGCCCTAGGTCCATGCAGTTAAGCATGAAAGGACTTTGCTCAAGTGTCTACAAATGGTGGAAGAGAATAACACCATCCATCTTAGTGCAACTATTATTAGCCAGATACAATGTTCCTGCACTTTATTTTTAAATGTAATAGGTCGTCTACTGAGGTATTTCACCGCCATTTCTCAGAAGAGTAACAGGGCATATCAGGGCCATCATTTACTATAATTTCAGACCAGTAGATCTAATGGCATGTTTATGCTGAGTGAGCTCAAGTCTTACCAGGAGCTGGGGTTTAAACCTATCACAACCTTGGTCCATTGGGGTTGAAGTCCAACACTGGACTCAGCCATCCTGGTTTATTTGTAGCATTATTCTAAATGGTAGAACATGCTCAACTACCAGTTTATTTATTAGGCCTAACCTAAAACATTTAGCAGCACAGCTACTCAATTTTAGGACATGGTTTATAAGACAAATAAGTAGACATTGGGAGGTTCTAGTCGACATGGTTCTAGTGTTATGGCTAGGTGGAGTCCTGCATGTTATCCTAGTTTTCTCCAGGTGGTCTGTATTTCTTCCACCTCTAGAAAACATGATGGTTGCCCATAGAAAATTGCCTATAGACGTGAATGCGTGTACATGGTGCCCTGAGACTGGTGTTGCATCTATCTAGGGTGTATTCCCAATCTTCATGCAGTTTTCCTGGGATGGAGTCTGTATCCACGTAAGTAAGGCTGTAGGACCAGGATGGCCGAGTGGTTAAGGCGTTGGACTTAAGATCCAATGGACAAGTGTCCTCGTGGGTTCGAACCCCACTCCTGGTAAGATGCCCATGTTCTATTATGTGTTTGTCTGAATGTAACTGGAAAATTCCTAAAGCTTACATGGGGCACAAGTCTTCCTAATAAGTAGTTGGGATCTTGGGAATTGTGGTAACCCCAGCCAGGCTTTAGTAGTTACAGATTAAAAGCTTTATCCTGTACACCAGGCTGACCTTTGTGGTTAAAGCATTAGAGTGGACTGATGTGTTTTAAGGGTTTAAATCCCAGTTCTGGTGGAATGAATATTCTGGGTTGTGATAGTTCTAATGGGTGCCATTGACCTACAGTACAATTTCATTGGTAAACCTCCTCTTGTGTTTTGTTGGTGTGTAAGTTATGGCAAAAATAAATGACTATAGACAATAAAGAAGGTTGTTTGCATACATATACTGCATACCATACTATCTGTGCCAAGAGAACAAAGGTATGTCCTACCTAACGGATATTTCCAGAAATAAAGAAGAGACACTGGGCAAAGGTTAAAACTTAGGTTAGGCTCTGGTCAAATGGTACAAGGACCCCACCAGGACCTGTGTACAAGGTGTAAGAGACTTGCTCAAGGACAAAACATGAATAGGACAGGATAATGATCCAGTCTTAAGGTCAGTGCCTCTAATCAATCACTTTATCTTATCAGGAGTTAAGGATACAATTACAGGGTCTGCCAGGTCTCCAGTCCTGATGACTGGAGTTAAGAGTCCCTGGTTGGGCTCTTCATTAATCCACAAGGAGCCAGTATGGCTACATGTTTTTACTCCAACCATTCCAGATCTACGACTAAGTACGACTAAGTGTGCCCATGATGAAATCCTTCAGTCACATCAGCCCTTTGCAGATAAGACTGTTGTAAGGCAAAGACAATGCCACCCCTTTTAACCAGGCCTGGATCCTACAAAGAGTGGACTCTGAACTTACAAGGTCATCCATCCATTAGAGCCTAAGGCCACTGCTTCAGCTACCATAGCTCTTTATCCAGACAAGCTAACACCCATATCCATGAGGTTAATGGTGCAGACATGCATTTTTCATTCATTCATTAATTTATCTGCGGTAAGAATAAGACTTTTTTCTGGATATTTATATCAGTTACAGTGCACCGAGCGCAGGGCAGGACAACATCCTGGATGGGAGTCCAGTCAATCACAATGCACCACTTTGTATTCATCTACTGATAAATACTGGGGTTGCAGACACACTAATCTCACTGGAGTGCTATTTTGGAAGTCGACCCAACGTACAAGTGTGTAATTTAGGCCAACGTGTATTGGGAACCATTTATTACAGAAGACTGTTGAAGGTCATTGGAACATCTGCAAAACCCCAGAGGCTGCTTACTACAGCATTTAAGCCATTTGTTTCAACAACTTCGAAGCTCCAAGCATCTGTTAATGACCTTTCTTATCTTATCTCAACAGCACTGTATATACTTTCTAAAGTAACACACATTATATTTGTTTAAATTGGACACTTCTAAGCACCATCTAAGCACCGACAACTATTAAAGCCAAACTGCAGAAGTCGATTGACCCCACCTTGAGTCTAAAGGTCTAAAATGGACAATTTAGTCCAATAAAATGTTAATTTATAATTAATTCATGATCAGCAGTTTGAATAACAAGATGTATTGCACATTATCACAACAATTAATGCAGTCATTAATCATTTTTACCTAACAGATTTTGAGTTATGTAGGTTCAGGTGTTTGGAAATGAAGACTTAATGCATAGTACATAAATCTTTTATGTGATCTAATTTACCCCCAATACGTGTTGCCTAACCGTTTCACACACACTGTATCAATTTAACACTGTTTTGAGGAAAAGACCCATGATCCATGGTAGAGACCATTATTGTAATTTAACATAATCCTTTCTCTTGATTTCTGTCTAGACCATGTTACATATTAAGAATGTCAGTGAAATATGTATAATTAAATTTTAGCAATTTATTGGTGATATAAAGCTTCATTTCTGAATACATTTCAATACATTTTTAATAAAATTGCAAGCTTAGATTTAAATTGGCTTGATTTATATGCCTTGCTCTCAATCTTTGATAATAATATGGACAAAAGTATTATAGGAGCTCTAATGACATCCCAAGGCTTTGTGTACTGGGGCACAGTCATCCCGGAACAGAAAAAGGTCTGCCCCAAACTGTTCCCCAAAAAATTAAAAGCATACAATTATCCAAAATGTCTTAAGTAAAGTGAACTATTTGTCTACGGTGTATATAGATTAGCAACACAGAGGAATGTGATCCCATGCAGTGAAACACACACACTAGTGAACACTAGGGGGCAGTGAAAATATTTCCCCAGAGCAGGATGCAACCCCAAACCACAGCACCTAGAGAGCAGTTGCAGGGGTGGGTGCTTTACTTGATGGCACTTTAGTCGTGTCTTGTCAGAAGTGTGATTGAACTCGGGACCTTCCGGTCACAAGACTGGTGAAAATTTAAAGTGAAAGTGAACAGTTTGCCTACTGTGCTTGCACACAGAGGAATGTGACCTTGTCATTTAACCTATCCGTGCAGTGAAACACACAACTATGTGGACACTAGGGGGCAGTGAACACAGTTGTCCGGAGCCCAAAGCCACAGCACATGGGCAGCAGTTGGGGAAGTTAGGTGCCTTGCTCAAGGGCATCTTAATCATGTCAAGGGTTCCGAACCCCTTTCTGTCACAAAACCTTCCCCAGCATTCATCCTACCCAAACCCAGACTTGTTGAGACTGCCAGATAGCGAGAAAGTCAACTATTTACTATGCTTGCACATAGAGGAACATTCCCTCCGCATTTAGAAACACACACCATCAATGAAACACACACTTGTCGGGAGCAGGAGGCAGCCCCAAAACACAGCGCCTGGGTAGCACCTAGGGGAGTTAGGTGTTTTGCTCAAGGGCACCTCAGTCATGTCTTGCCAGTCAAACCCAGGACCATCCAATCACATCCAATTGCAATTACATGCAATCACAAGACCAGTTCTTTAACCACTAGGCCACAGCTAGCGGCAGCATGTGTTACACCATTCAATTCCACTCTTGCTCCACTCCATTGTGCTTGGTGATGTAAGGCTTACATGCACTTGTTTGACCATGGAAATCCATGCCATGACTTGTACTTTGCATCGTCCAACTACTGCATTATTTAGTTTTCTGTTCAAATAGCTCACTGTATATAACCTACCTACACCGGTCTCATGCACATTTTTAAAATGTTGTAAATAATACTTTTTTTCTCGCTCTTCTGCTTAAGTGCTAACTGCATTTCATTGGCTTTGTACCAGTACCTGCACAATGACAATAAAGCTGAATCTAATCTAATCTAATAATTCAGACATGCATGGTGGTGCATTGTCCTGTTAAAGACATCAGAATGAATACAGGACATGAACGGGTGTCAGAAAGGACATTTGTAGATGTTCCAGGGGTCACCATGTACCATTATGGAGCCACCACCAGAATGTACCAGGTATGTTTCTGCTACTTCAGTGTATGAGTATGTGATCAATGAGCACAGTGTGATGTATGTATGCTTATATTGTATTAAAGGTGTGCACAGGGGTATGAATACTGTATGTCCAAGTGTCCAGTGTTTGCAGACTTTGGATGTGGATTTTATAGACTATCATCCGGGTATTTTTTTTTTTCCACCAGTCGTCTGATGAACACTGCAGTGTTGGATACTATCTCACAGGGAGGATCTTTTTTAGTGCACTAGACTAATTATTGTGATTTGGGACCCATCAGATCCACACTTTGGGTAAGACCTAGAGCAGATCCAAGCAGTAGGTAAGCTAGAGCATGCTCTTTGCCTAGCTCTGCCCCGCAGTGACTGTGTGTGTGTGTGTGTGTGTGTGCGCGCGTGTGTGTGTGCGCAACCCGCACGCATGACTCGCGCGTTCTCCCGGGTACCACAATCAGACCCCAAAGCGAAAAGAGGGATCGCGTGCGTCCCAGCACAACCCGACATGGTGAGTACAGCCTTTTTATCCTCCACGCATGTCTTCTTACATCCGATCGAGCATGCAAAAAAAATAATTCAGATGTGCAGTTTTATTCTGACTTGAGCTCGAGCGCAGTGTGTGTATGTGTACGTTATTATGGCCAAGAGAGCAATATTAAAGCGCAAGGGCGCGAGCGGTGCATTGCAATTTGAATGGGTACAAAGTCTGGAGTGTTTGCATGACTGGACAAGGTTTCTCTATGCACTTTCATTCATCGTGCATTAAAAAAAATAAACGAGTTAGCACGAGTAAGATGCGTGCAGCAGACAGATGCGTGCACGGACTGGTGCAGAAACGCACGAGCTGCAGTGCTACTGTTACTGGTGCTCTCATCCTGGTGTACAGAGGATTTAGGAAGGTCTGAACGGAACAATGCACAGTAATGTAAAATAGGCTTCCTATGCACGTGCAGCCTACTTCCTGCGCGTGCATGCATGCCCATTTTTTTTTTGTCTGTCAGAAATTAAGTTTCTCAGTGTATTGCATGTGTATGATCATCAGTGCATATCGAGAACCGGGCAAAGTAAAGCACATCATCATCATCATCATCATCATCATCATCATCATTATCATCAGCATCAACATCAGCATCAGCATCAGCATCTTCTTCTTCGTTTTCTTCAGTAGCTCAACTCTAGTTCCTGTCTAGACACTGCAATGGCACATTGATGCAACAGTGAGTCACCACACAAGGTTCATAATATAGGACCTGAAAAAAATCAGTGGAGACGCGTCTCAGGCGCTCAGAACCATCCACACTCATCCGTCTGCTCATTTACACAGCATCTTTATGTTTCTTTTCAACAAAGCAGCTCAGGCGCAGGAAGGTGACATGTATAGGCAATGAAGAATGCATGGTGTGTGTGTGTGTGTGTGTGTGTGTGTGTGTGTGTGTGTGTGTGAGAGGGTTGAGGAAAATGAGGAGATGGTTTATAGCACAGATTTGTTAGAATTGTGTTTTTGTTTTCACCAAAGCTGCTTTGTATTAGTGTGAACCAGAGACTATTGTGAAATGAGTGAGTGAGTGAGTGAGTGAATGGGTGAGTGAAAGAATGAATGAATGGTGAGTGAGTGAATCAAATAAAAGGATGACTCACTGAATGAATGAATGGGTAGATGGATGGATGAATGGATGGATGGATTGCTGGATGAATGAAAATAAATAAATTGATGAATAGAATGATGAACAAATGGATGAATGAATGAATTATGAATTAATGGATGGATGGATGGATGGATGGATGGATAATTAAAATGATTTGTAAATGAATGAATGTTTGGGTGGAACAATCTGTGAAGGAATGTAAGGATGTATTGGTGAATGAATGGGTGACCTGGGGTAAAATGAATTAATGAATGGAAAGCTGAATAAATGGATGGATCGATGATTGAATGAGTGAATGGATGTATAGATGGATGGACGAATAAGTTGGCAGATGAATGGGTGTACAATGGATTGAATGGATGGATGGATTGAAGGGATGAATTGTTTTGAGTGGATAAATAAATGCGTGCGAGGACGGATTACCAAATGAACCAAGAGATGAACAGATGGAAGAATTATATGAATGAATGATGATGGATGAATTAACAGATGGATAATTGATTAAACTGATAGATGGGTGCATTAGTGGATGAATGATTTAATGTAGGGATGGCTTAACAAACAAACAAATGTATGCATGAATGAGTGAACGAAAAAAACAAATGAATGAAGAAGAAATAAACAAACAGATGAATGGATGAATGGATGAATGGATGAATTAATGGATGGGTAAATGAATGAATGAATGTATGAATGATCAAATGAATGAAGAATGAATACATGAACTGATGGATGAATGGATGAATGGATGGATTTATGGATGAATGAATGAATGAATGAATGAACAAGCATCTTGTCTGTGTGTCCAGTATATAATAAAACTATCTACTAGCTGAGTTCTCAGTCGTTCTCAGTCGTTCTCAGTGTAGAACTGCTCATGACAGCGCTGTCATCACCCGTCAGCCATCTGTTGTGTAGGACAGAAGTTCACCATGGTGATGATCAGAAGGTTCAGAAAGGTTTAAGTGTAAATTCACAAGCCTGTGAGGAGGCGTGGGTGAAACCGGGTTCCTGTTAAAGGTGGATGAAGATAGAATTTGGACTGGTTTATAAACTGGATAAACTAATGAAGACAGGTGGATGAAATATCTGATCTATCGCTATGGTGGAGTCGATAGAGGCAGATCGATAAAAGACGTCACTGATATGAATCGCATTAAGCAGGAGCAGCGGTGTCTGTGGTTTTATTTTTATATCCCAACAATTAAAACCTTTTTTTTTTTCGAACATGCCTCTTGATAGTTCTTGAATTTGCTCATGAGCTCATGTTGCTGAAGCAGCTGCTGGAGGACGAGGAGCTCTATTTCCGGACCTGCATTTAAACTGTAATTAGTAGTTTGCACGTCTAAAGTGCTGTACCGATTAACTTAATTATTTTCTTGTCAATGCGTGTGAAGGCTCGGGGAGTAAAACAGATAGCTTTAGAGAAAAAATGCGACGTGAGGTTCAGTACACCGGAGTGACCGACTGCATGCATAAATGCAAATCGGGTCTAAAATTTGAGACGTTTCTCACATTCAGATGCAGGCGTGTAAACGATGAGTAAGTGCACTAAATGACACACAGACGTGTCAGAAACGTGTTTAGTTTTTAGTCGCAGGCCATTTTGGGATGACGTGTGAGTCAGCTTGGTACACTGTGTTAAAGGGTTTAAGAAGGTCTAATACTTAGGTAGGTCCCTGCTTTAAACCTGCAACATTTTCAATCTCCCAACCGAGACGCAGCACAAGTTTATAGCATCGTTATCGACACGGAGATCACTGTAAAATAAAAACGTATCATGCGCTAATGCTTGCCCATTTTTCCTGCTTTCAACACATCAAACTCTTTGAACTGATTGCTTACTTGGTATCTAATATATCGAACCACTTGGGTGGTGCCATTGTAACAAGATGATTGATGTTATTGACTTCACCTGTTAGTGGTTTTGTGGTTTTATTGTTATGGCTGATTGGTGTATACACTGAAGTGCCAGAAAAGTTGGAACACCTGTCTAATACTTGGGTAGTTTCCCCACACGGCATGGACTTTACGAGCGGAAATATTCTGTAGGCAATGAACACTATACTTCCTGGAGAAGTTGGTGTAGGATTTCTATTTCCCACAGCGTGTTGCATGGCATCCCAGATGAGTTAGATAATGTTAAGATCTGGTGACTTATGTAGGAATAGGAAAATCCCAAACTGAGATGAGTATTCCTCTAACCATAATTTGGCGTCTCTTGACATGTGTAGTGGTGCATCGTCCTGTTAGAAGAGGACAAACCCGTCAGAATGAATGCAGGACAGGAACAGGTGGAACTCGTCTGAAAGGAGACACACATAGTGTTTACCTGTCAGAGATGTTTGTAGATGTACCAGGGGTCCTTGGATGCCAGCAAAACAAACCCCATACCGTTACAGAGCCACCACCAGCCTGTGTAATTTGCATAGACTTGTTTGACAGACAGTTTTTCTGGGACGGTGTATTTTTAGCGGGGACGGGGAAATCAGAGAATCCAAAAATATTGCGATTAAAGATTGAACATGTGCTGCGTGTGATGAGATGCGGCTGCGGCTTTCAGGAACAGAGAACAAACCAGATTGCGAAACCAGCAGAAAAAGGAAAAGGTTTTGAAATGTCAAGGAAGGAAATGTTAAGATTTACATCCAATTTACCTCATAGTCAAGGAAAATGAGACCAAGTGCCATTTTGCATCTAACTGAGCAGGTAACAGTAGAAGAGACTGGTTAAGACATGGACAGTGGTTCTCCATGGTTCTAATCATGTTAATATTAACCAGAACATACACTGACCAGCCATAACATTAAAGCAGCTGATGTGAAAAACATTAATTATCTCATTAAACTGGTGTCTGTCAGAGGATACGATATATTAAACAACAAGTGTACACTCATATCTCAAAGTTGATGTGTTGGAAGGAGAAAAAATGGGCAAGCATAAGGATCTGTGTGACCAAGTTGTGATGGTTAGACGACTGGGTCAGATCATCTCCAAAACACCAGTTCTTGTGGAATGTGTCCTGGTACCTACCAGTTAGTGCCTACCAAAAGTGGTCCAAGGAAGGGCACCCGGTGAACCGGTGACAGGATCATGGGTGCGAAGGGGTGAAGACTAGATTGTCTGGTCCGATCCCAAAGAAGAATCTATTACCAGATACCACAAAACACCTTTAGAGTCCATGCCTCAGTGGATCAGAGCTGAACTGGCAGCTGTTTAGGCAGCCGGGTTTAATGTCATGTACTGTCCTGAGTCTAACCCTCAACTCAGGTCTCTGTCCTTTCACAGTTTCCCCATGTCTCTTAATGGTTTCCACTGCGTTCTTTGGTTTTCTAATGAAAACAGAGTTTACTGGGTACTTTAAATTGCACCTAGGTGGAAATGAGTGTGTGTTTTGTAATAAACTAACTTCCCATTCAAGCTGCATTCCCGCTTGGTTCCCGTGTCCTCTGGATACTCTGCAGATCCACAGCAACCCAAACTCGGATAAAATGGTTGCTAAAAATAAATGACTGAATGAATGAACTTAGTAATGTGTTGGGCTACAACAAGCCACCAAAACAGTCTCTGGATATGCAGTAGAACAATGACTAGACGGAGGGATGGATGGATGGATGGATGGATGGATGAATAAACAAGAGAATGAACAATTAATTAATTAACAGAAACAAACAAATGGATGGATGAATAAACAAAGGAATGAACGGATTAATGAACGGATCAATGAATGAATGAATGAACAGAAACCAACAGAACGATGGATGGATGGGTGGGTGGATGGTTAATGATGAATTCATGGTTAACAGATGAATCAATAAAGGAAGAAAGATATAGAAGAATGAAAGAAAGTGCAAACTTAATAAAAAAAAATAATACAAATTCCTACTTTGATCCTAATGTTTCCGAGATTTTGAATCCACTTCCAACCCAGAATAGGATAAAATGATTACTAAAGATAAATAAAGAAATGGACATAATAAGATGTTGGGCGACAACATGCCACCAGAAATACTTCAACAATCCTTTGCAGAGATGTTTAAAGTCTCTGGACCTGCAGTAGATGGATGAACTTCACTCCTCCATTTGGTCTATTGATGATGATAATGAAATCCATGTCCTGTGTTTATTCTGATGGGTTTGGCCTCTTCTAATAGAACAATGCACCACCTCACACATCTAGAGATGCCAAATTATGGTTAGAGGATCACTCATCTGAGTTTGGGCTTTTGTCATTCCCACCTAAATCAGCAGATCTCAGTGTTATCTTGGATACACAGAAATCCTACACCTCAAAATACAACAGAATTGTGGACCACTGGTCAGGAAGTATGGTGTTTGTTTCCTACAGAATATTTCCACAAGCTTATGGAGTCAATGCTCTGTTGGGGACCGGACATGTATTAGACTGGTGTACCAATGCTTCCAGTACTTTACTGTATATAATATATATTGTATATGTATGTGTATGTGTATTACATGAAGACACACATCACGTACCGTTTACCTGTCAGAGATCTTTGTAGTTATACCAGGGGTCGAATGGAATGTCAGCTAAACAAACCCTATACCATTATGGAGCCACCACCAGTCTATGTATTTTGCATAGGGTCACCAGTTTTTCTGGCACTTCAGTGTACATATGTACTGTATATGTTATAATTGCAGTAGTTGTTCTTATTCTTACCATCTGCTCGCAATTTAAGAGTTGTCTCCTGATCTGACGCAGAGCAGGAGGTTGAATTCAGAGCTCGGTTCATGTAATATCCATCCTGTTGCTCCTCATTAAGATCGCTATCAGAACCGCAGTGCGCGGCTGTTTCCATAAAAAGCTCGTCTGCAGTTTGACTGACAGATGCTCTTAGCGAACTGCTGACTTACAAATGTTTTAATACAACTGGGACAGAAAGAGTGTCAGAACATCTCTCTCTCTCTCTCTCTCTCTCTTTTTCTCTGCATTCTCTTTGCCTTTATCTCTCTCTCTCTCTCTTTATTTAGCATGTTGTTTAATGCCGTATTGTCATTTTCCATCACTTCTCCCTGATATGATTAAAGTGTTGTTCGTTCCTGTTGACTAACAGCGGTATTACTAATACCGAGCACATGCAGAAGCCTACTGCAAGACTCTCGTCCTTATATACAGCTTTAATTTTTATCCTTTTCTGGTTACATCAGACATTCAGGATTGTCGGAAAAATATATTAATTCCTGTTATCTTCTCCAGTGGTGTTTAATGGACAATTAAGGGTCTATAGTCTCCTAAAATCATGCCTATCAATCTATCTGTCGATCTATCTGTCTGTCTGTCTGTCTGTCTGTCTGATCTTCAGGCATAGAGATGAGAGAAGACATGCAGGAAAGAAACAAAAAAAAAAAGTACCTTCACTGTACTGTAATTTCCTGTACAAACCGGATTCCAAAAAAGTTGGGACACTAAACAAATTGTGAATAAAAACTGAATGCAATGATGTGGAGATG
>JAOVVF010000022.1:3278836-3292735 GCA_028565595.1 Duopalatinus emarginatus
AATACATACCTCTCCATTCAGAAAGCAGTACAGAAGAGCAACCACGAACCCCTGCAAATCAAACAGAATGATCACACATTTCACAGAATTTAAGATCATACACATTAGACTTTTTTTTTATCATTACCTTGTCAAGGTTATAAGATCATACGTTGGTTTTAAAAAATATATTAGAGCCAAAGAAAGATCGATATAAATTATAAAAATATATACATTATATAAAGTAATTAGCATTTTATAGTTCTAAAGAATGCTGTGATGGTCAAAAAAAAATTTAAACACAAAACCACACACACCTGGAATGAGCCTAATCCAAGCTCAATGTAGAGTCGTGCCGTTTCTCCTGTGTTCTCTGGCAGGAAGGCGAACACGGTGTAGTGCATCCCAAACAGAGGGATCAAGAACAGAGTGGACTTAGCCAACCTCCTGCCAAAACATCCATTTTATTTAACTTCTGCACTGAATGGTATGTTTAACAAAATGTTCTCTTCACTCAAAGAGGTCTTCTCAGACACACTGCCAATCTAGCTAACGCTAGCATATTTGAACAATATTAGCTAAAATTGCTTCTAAAACTGTAGCTCATATAGCTTCAAAGATCATGAGTATTCATCAGTATGATTTAAAATTCCTATCAGAATCTTCTTTCCAGGTCGCCTCATGGAAAAACTAGCAATAGCCATGACGATTATGAGCATTTATCAATACGACAGGTTAGATCATGTTGTTATTAAGCATATATTATCAATATAATTATAAACTACACTCAGAAAAATTCCTACAATGTTAGCTTAGCATCAAGAATTATAAGCATTTATCATTGTGACTTAGAGTTCCTCTCAGAAAGTCCAGTCAGGTCGGCTCATGTAGCTACTTAACTAGCATTAGCAGTGAAGATTACGATCGTTTTACAAATATGATCAAATTCCTCTCAGAAAGTCCTCTGAGAGGTTTGATCATGTAGTTATTTAGCACCAAAGCACCAAAGACTGTAGTTATTTAGTACACTTTAGCACCAAAGACTATAAGTGTTTATCAATGTATCAAATTTCCTCTCAGAAAGTCATAACATTAGGTCATGTACGTAATTGACTAACTTTAGCAGCAAGGATCATGGGCATCCTGTTAGGTTAGCTCATGTAGCAACTAGTTTCAGCAGCAAAGACAATGAGCATTTATCAGTATGACTTTCTCTCAGAACATCCTGTCAGGTCAACTTACATTTACGGCATTTAGCAGACGCTCTTATCCAGAGCAACTTACAAGGTTACTGGTATTACAGGAAGGCCAACATAGCATTAGGAGTCTTGCCCAAGGACCCTCATTGGTGTAGCACAGACTGGTTGCCCAGACCAGGAATCAAACCCAGGTCTCTCACATGAGAGCCAATGATGTTACCACTGTACCACACCAGTCAACTTACGTAGCTACTTAACTAGCTATAGAAGCAAATCATATATTATATTATATTATATTATATTATATTATATTATATTATATTATATTATATTATATCACATATTGGCTTTGTTGGCTGGTTGGGTAGATTTGGCAGTTAATATTCTTTAAAATACACATATGACTTTAAATAATCTAAGAGAATTATTTAGATAGCTTTAGTAGTGTAGATGATGAGCATTTGTGTGAAATTATAAAATACCTTTAAAGACATTAAAAGACATTTTTTAAAATCCTGTCACATTAGCATGTTAGCGTCTAGCTTTTTTTTTTTTTTTTAATTCTGTGGTCTAGAGCTAGCAGCGAGGATTACAACCTTTGTTTGTTTGTTTGTATGCTAAAATAAATTCTCTCACAAAATTCTGTCAGTTTAGCTCAGAAAAATAAATAAATAACAAAATGCAAAAATCCCGTCAGTTTCACTCATATTAGCGGGCTAGATAACAAAACCGGTGTACTAACCAATATATCAATATGACCTACATAAATAGAATAGAAATTTCTATTAGGGTTAAAAATTAAATGTAATTAGCTGCCTAGCCTTAGCAGAAAAGTTTAAAAATATGGCTCAAATGTCTTTTGAGAAATCCTGTCAGGTTAGCTTATGTTAGCTAGTTGACTAGATTTGGGTTATTTATTTATTTAAATAAATTACTTTAAATTAGCTCAGAAATCCTGTCAGGTTCACTCCTGTTAGCGGGTTGGCTAACAAAATCTGTGAAACTACATAAGCATATGGATGTCAGCAAATTTCCTTCTTCTTACTTCCTCCTCACTGGCATACCTTATGTAGATCTAGACAGATCTAATTATAGGGCTCACATGAAATGTCCGGTGTCATTTCTTCCCACACCGGGAGACTTGAGCTTCTCTACCAGGATCCGGATCACATTTAGAAAGATGATAATGTTAGCCTGACAGGTACAAAGTGAGTATACATGTCGGTACATTGCATATAAGCTTTAATGATAAATCAGATACAAACAATACTTTGCTGGTATAGAGTATGTTTAGTCCATACTCACCAACAGGGATGCTGTAATTGGACCTTTAATTATCCACCAGACTCCAGTGTTATCTGTATCATCCCAGCAGCTGTAAATGAGATTAAGACCAGACTGATTAGTTAAAGCAAGTACAGGTGACTATGTGTTGAATGAATGACTTGAATGAGGTTGACGTACCCACTGTTGTCACAGAAATTTCGTGCCAACACCCAAATAATGACGACAACTGATGGCACACCTACAAGAGCGCAAATGTAACTTTAAGTAATAAAAAGCTTATCGATATAGAAAATCAGTCAGGATAAGTGCAAACTGTGTAGATGTACATGAACTGCAAGGGCACTTTCAACACAACTGACTTTCCTTTGAACTCAGAACTCATTTCTTTAATGCACTGACCCCATCCAGTTAGAATGTACCACCAGAAGTACTTCCTCTGCGAGATGAAGGTAAGAGCAAGCAGCGTTTGGAGGTACATCCCCTCCACCAGCAGCCAGAAGTAATTAGCCAGGATGCTGAACTGGAAGAAGGCTACTGCAGATTTACACGCCACCTAAAAGAAAATGCATGGAGAGGTAAATAAAGCTAACAAAATGCATTAGCGAATAATTTGGTAAAACGTTTTTAGATTTTCTACAAACAAACAGAAAAAAATATTTCACTGTTTGGTGTCCACTCATGTCCAATATTATGAGCTTACGCTCCACCCACTTGACACAATCATAACATTATACAGTATATCCCTGAACGACTAAATTGCTTGCTTTGGAGGATGTGTCCATTAAAACACATAACGTCCTTATGCAGTAACTAAATCTAATCCTTTTCGCTTTTATAATAATTATACAATTATTTTATTTTTTACAAGAGGATGACCATTGAGCATTAAAAATCCAGTAAAATTCCAATAGAGAAAACAAAAAGTCCTATAAGATTTTTGACCAAAATATAACTTTATAACTTTATAACTTTATAATTTTAACCTTGTTCAAAATATTCTGGTCAAAAATTTTAAAGGACTTTTTGTTTTCTCTATTAGAATTCTACTGGATTTTTAATGCTCAATGGTCATCCTGTTGTAAAAAATAAAATAATGGTATCAGATCTCAATTTCCTATTTGTGAACACAAATAGGAAAATTGACACTAAAGCAATAATTTCAGAATAATTTATAAATTATGATTTGTTACATGTTTAAACATAGACATTCAGTATACAATAATGGTACATGAAAACATAAGTACGAGGTAAGTAAAAAATCAGGACATGTTTTATTTCAAAAACGAAAGAGAAAATGACATTCTGAATACCATAGCAAATAATGGATGAGGGGGCCTTTTATGTCCAGAACATGATGACCATCTTGAAAGCTTCCATATTGGATCATGGTCAAGTTTTTCCAAAGGGATGGTGGTCATGTGTCCCGCAACCTTTGACTATATATATACTGGTGGCAATTCAGGGCAATTTAGTCATGTCGTATCAGTTGTAAGGATTGAACCCAAAGCTGGTTTCTTAACCACAAGCTCACGGCTTCCCTTATTTACCATTAGACAAATGCTAAAATGTCTGTCAATTGTGCTGGTATGCAGTTTGTGGAATTATTCATTCCTACTAATTTTCCCAAAAAGTTCTTGTCAGTTTGAAACTGCTGTAATTTGACAAATTTTTTATCTACACCCATGAAAATCAGCACACCCAGGTACACCAAGACCACAAGACACTCCCAGTTTCTGCAGGAACTGCACTTTCTAGTTGAATTGAGAACACTCTTTCTAGTTGGCCTGTATTTATAAAATTTGACAAGCTTTCACACCCCATGCACATAAGTGTAGTCTTGGGCACCCATGACCCTTTTGCCAGTTCACCAGTTGTCCTTATTTGGACCACTTTTGGTAGGTACTAACCACAGCCTACTTGGAACACCCATCGTCTAGCCATCACAACTTGGTCCTTGTCAAAACCATTCAGATCAGATCATCTAATTCAGTTTAATTCAGATGTATTTGTATAGAGTCTTTAATAAAATGTCCCAAAGCAGCTTTGCAGATATATAAAATTTGAATTTTACATTTACATAAATGTAATCCCTGGTACAATTGCACGTATCAAGGGGTGATATATTAGTTAGAAAGTGAATTGTCAGTTCTCAAAGTTGATGTGTTGGACATGAGTGACTTTTTCAAGAGACATATTGTGATGCTTAGATGACTAGGTCAGTAGCTCTCCAAAACAGCAGGTCTTGTGGGGTGTTCCTGGTACACAGTGGTTAATAGATACCAAAAGTTGTCCAAGGAAGAACAACCAGTGAACCAGTGGCAGGGTTATGGGAACCCAAGCACCACCGATGTGCATGGGGGTCCAAAAGCTAGCCCATCTGGTCTGATCCAATGAAAGAAATACCCAGATGGATTTCTGTTGCTGATGTCTTGGTGCCAGATATCACAGAAGACCTTCAGGGGGTCTTGGGTAGTCCATGCTTCAATGGCTTAATGCTGTTTTGGTGGCTGTTTTGGCAGGTGGTGTTAATATTATGGCTGATTGGTGTACATAATACAAAATTTTAAACTTTTAGTCCTAGAGCAGTACACAGAGCTATTTATCAAAACATTCCTTTAAATGACATATCAGTTCCACATGGACGAAGCCAAACCAAACTTTAACATATAATCTCACTGATCATTGAAGTTGGGCTTGGATATTTTTTTTCATACATCAGTTTTGAGAAATGACTCATTTCTCACAGGATTAGATTTTGAAGTATTAAATTGGGGTGAACCTCTCATGTAATTGTCCTGATGCTGAACGATGACTCTGGTGAAAAAAAAGGTCAGATTTTGATGCATTACAGCTGTCAAAAGAATGTTCAAATCCAATGAATATTTCCATATGTTCACATTTCAGTGTGCGCCCATGCCTTACTGTTAGTCTATTGAAAGTGTATCAACATTTTATCCAAAGAATCTATTTCAGCACTCAATGCATCTAGTTTTAAATTTCAGGTCACAACATTTTTTTATAATAGATTTTTTTTCTAAAGCCACGAAACACATGAGATCTTTTATTTTCCTCAGTGTTTGACAGTAGGTTTCATGTTTTATTATGTAAAACATTAAATAGGTGAGATTTCTTGATATTCAAGTCAATAACATGACCCGCACATTTGAGTGTATTACTTTTTCAATTAATCATGACACATCAATTTATTCTGTAAAAGCAGTTTTAATTTAAATGCATTTTCAGTACATTCTAATAATCTGTAAGTTTTAGCCTCTGTCAAACCCCAAAATATCAGGTTGGGCAGCCATCCGTGCAAACGAATCCACTAAGAAAAGTGTAAAAAATTCATTCTGTTTGCCACAGGTGTATAAAATCAAGCACCTAGCCACACACTCTGTCTTTATAATACTAAAGAGCTCACTGAATGAAAGGGAAAGTAAACTGTTTGCCTACTGTGACTGCACACAGAGGAATGTGACCTCAGCATTTAATCCAGCCATGCTGGGACACACACGCACATCAGTGAACACTAGGGGGCAGCGAACACACTTGCCCAGAGCAGTGGGCAGCCCCAAAACGCAACACCCAGCGATCATTGGGGAATTAGGTGCCTTGCCCTGTGCAGGGATCAAACCCAGGTTCTTTTGGTCACACGACCGGTTCCCTAACCACTAGACTGGATGTTCCACAATCAGCTCGGAGTGGTGTTTTTGAAAAGTGGAAGCATTTAGGAACCACAGCAATTCTGCCACAAAGTGGTAGATCATGTAAAGTTATAGAGCAGGGTCTCTCCGAGTGCTGAGACACATTGCGTGTAAAAGTCACCATCACTCTGCTGAATCAACAGGATAGCTAGGTGGGACTAAGTGATTAAGGAGTTCGACTTGGAGTTGGAGCCATTGTGGGTTTACACTCCTTGTAGCATCAGATCAGAACTTAGGGTCAGCCATGGGCTTAACTGATGGTTAACAAACCATCCTTGTGACCAGAAGGTTCCCGATTCGATCCCTCATGCTGAAAAGACATGCCTAAAGTACTCTTGAGCAAGGCACCTAACCCCTAACTGCTCCCCGAGAGTTGCCCACCACTTACTGGAGGTCCAATTCCTCTGTGTGTACACGAACAGTGGTCAATGAGTGGTTCCCATTCAACAGATAAAATATAAGTATATTCTACACACACTAATATGCAATGCCCCATGTACTGAGCACATATAGTAAATAATGAAACCACATGATTATAAATTTTTACAGAGGTTCGTTTCTATAGTTAATCTGAATACAATAATACACTATTCGGCCAAGAGTATGGTGACACCCGACCATCACACTCTTTTACAAACTGTTGCTATAAATATATACTCTGTGACTAGTTAGATGGCTAGCATTTATCTAGCCTGGAAAATGTGTAATGCCCAAAGCTGTTCCAGCATGACAACGTACCTATTCAAAACATAAGCTCCATGCATATATGGTTATTCCTACTGGAAGAACTTATGTACGATCCCTGACCTTAACCTGAACTGGAAGGCTGACATTTGGCAAAATATATAGTCAAATGTCAGCGTTCCAGTTTGTCCCAAACTTGTCAGTATGAGGGATTGAATCAGGAACCTTCTAGTCACAAGGATGGTTCGTTAACAATAAGCCCATGGCTGACCATTTAAGTTCTGATGTTACCAGGAGTGGGGTTTAAACCCACTTTGGCTCCAACTCCTTAATCACTCAGACCCACTTAGCCTTGTGGGATTATGTATATGTATTTATATGTATGTATGTATGTGTATGCATGTTCCTATATCTCAGTCTCTTTTCCTTACTGTGGACATGAAGCAGTGATCCAGAGACTCGTCCGAGAACAGAACTGCATCTTTGATGAAGACTGCACTGGCCCGGAGAATGAAGGAGGAAAACAGATTGATGTGGATGTAGTTCCTGGTACAGTGGAACTTCCTGTGATGAAATTGCATAGTCATTTCTGGCATCAATTCCACAGCTGATGTCAACCATATAAACAGAAACATTTAGCTTTGATTACAAACAGAACTGCAGTACCTGAAGACAGTAAAGACCAAGATAGCTGTAATGAGCGATATCAGAGATGTCGCATATCCCGCTGTGTAAACCTGCCTGAATGTTGAGAAGTAGGTTGTCTGGGGAAAGGAGGAGATATTAAGGTCAGAGATTTAGGCCATGATGATGTATCGTCTTCTTATTTAGTTACACTGATATAGGTAAGGATTTGTCACTATTCTTATAAAGAAAAAAAAAGCCAAATCTACCTTAAATTCCGGTTCTGTATCATTTCCAAAATCACAGGCTTTCTCATAAGGTGGGTACAATTCACTCCAGCCTTCTGCTGTGCAGTTTCTATAGACATAACCTGAAAGATTCAAAACAGGATCATGAGCAGATTTCCTGACCTTGTGAAGGACAGTTCCTAAATGACTGGTACTATATATCGCCATTGTAACGTGGTGTGGTACTGTGGTAACGTCACTGGCTCCCATGTGTGAGACCTGGGTTCGATTCCCAGTCTGGTCAGCCAGTCTGTACTACAGCAATAAGGGTCCTTGGGCAAGACTCCTAACACTACGATGGCCTTCCTGTAATACCAGTAACCTTGTAAGTCGCTCTGGATAAAAGCGTCTGCTAAATGCCGTGAATGTAAATTGCTAAGAGAATTGTGTTTGTTCTTGGAATTCTACTACAGTAGCATGTGGCTACCAAATAACGTCATAGCCTCAGACAGTGTCCATGACATGTGATATACAGTATGTTGTAGGCTACTATCTGGTCTCCATAAATTTATTTCTGCACACTGGGGTCAGAAATGAGAACTGCATAAAGTATTAATAGAGACTCATAAGGGCAGGAATCACACTGCCCCGTGGTGATGTTCTGAACAAACATGCAGTCGTTCCCCACGTGCCCCAAACCAAACCAAACCCTGGGAGTGGTTGGGGAAGTTAGGCGTCTTGCTCAAGGGCACATCTGCATCCTGGATGTGGTTTATTGTCAACTGTTTATTATATAAGGTTACTTTAACTTTTCACCAGATTATAGCTTATAGCATAGATGAATAAGTCACATGTGATAGCTGAATTCATTTTGTTTTATGGTTATTTGTGTCAGCAAAATCTACAGCCATAATCCAGTGCCATTCTTCATTCTGTTAAAAAACCGCCATGCTTACGATCACATGATATAAAATAGGCAGTAGCTTAGCAATCTATCTAGCCATCTGTCTACATACTTCAAGACCTTGAGATAACCGTTTTTTGTTTTTTTTGCTTAGAAAAGTTGAACAATCATTAAATGAATGAACAGACGGCTCCACTACAAGCACACTAGGAGTGCTGATTAAAGAATAATAAAAACAGCTATTACCTAAAGGCCACTGTGCCAAATCAAACAGACTGATATTCCAGATTATTAGCTTTGAATACCGTTTAAAGCCACATTATTTATCATGCTACATTACGCAGGATGATACTGAGATGCCAAGTTGCTAAGAGCTAGCGTTGTCTTTCTTAAATATAACACATATTAGTTGAAATTATGAATCCAAATGATCAGAATGGTTACATTTATATATGTTTCGAGTAATTTTTGGCTGCAGATGGTGTGGGTGTATCTGTTACCCGTACGAACGATTGTTAAAGGGTGGGAGCCAGTTTTTAATGTTGAAATCATGAAAACTGAGCAAGTGTAAGGATATGAGCGATTTTGAGAAGGGCCAAATTATAATGACTAGACAATTACATCAAGCATCACCAAAGCAGCAGGTCTTGTGTTGTGTGTCTCAGCATACATTCGGTAGGTTAATACCTACCAAAAATTATCCAAGGAAGAACAACCGGTAACCCAGTGACAGGTTCATGGGTGCCCAAGACACACTGAATTGTGAGCAGCAATGTGTAAGCAGACCTTCTTGTCCAATTCTGCAGAAGATCCAGAGAAAGATGTGTTGCTAATGTTTCGATGCCAAGACACCCAAGATCATCTTCAGAGGTCCTGCAAAGTCCATATCTCAGTGCTGTTTTGGCAGCTGTATAGGCATGTGACTTTACTTTAATATAGCACATAGCTAATTTGCTAATGCTAAAGACTATGTTGGTATCAGCAAGATTCTAGAAACTCCAACAAAAAGTTGTGTATATGTAGCCATGTATTAATGGGGCCAGCAAGTATGTCTTGACTATTAGACTAGACTAGAAGTGAAGTGAATTTACCTACTGTGCTAGCACACAGAGGAATGTGACCTCTGCATTTAACCCACCCGGGCAGTGAAACATACACACACCAGTGAATACACTTGCCTAAAGTGTGGGGGCAGTTGGGGGAATTAGGTGCCTTGCTTAAGGCAGGGATCGAACCCAGGACAGTTCTGGTCACAAGACTGGTCACAAGACCGAGACTGCTTGGTTCCCTAAGCACTAGGCCACCGCAGCCAAAATTGTTGTCGTATCTGACAAATTTTCTGCCTTGGAACCGAATATGATATAATAATAACATGAAAAACAATCAAATATCAGCGATGTGGCATCTGGGACATCCCATAATGAAAAGACCAGCATTGTTTGGATCTTTTTGGATCGACATGTTCCTTGACATTATGTAACCCTAGAGAAGAGAAAGAGGGAGGCTGCTGCTTCAGCTGTGAAGTGGAATAAACAGACTGAGGAAAGGTTTGTTGAGCTGTGGCAGCGGGATCGAGAGTCTATACTGTCCTCTTTGTGACAGTCATCACACACAGCGCTTCTGTAGCCATGATCGACCATTGACGACCTGTGAACTGGCAAATGTGTAGTGTTGCCATTCTCCCAACCAGGACACAGCACGAATTTATATATACACAGCATTTTGTGAAAGACAAAAATATTGTGTAGTTTGAGCCCAGCCTAAGCCCCATTTTTACTCTTACCATTTGTGGCTTTTAAGGTTATCATCTCAAAAGTATACAGATTTTTGCTTAAGGAAAACATATTAAGGTCTGCCGCCAGTAAAAATCAGGACAGGACAAGCCTCAGAATCCCGTGGTACCTCTGAGCCTCTGTGCAACAAACACCTAACTCCAATTTATAACAATTTGTAGACCACAGACCTGTAAATTTCCATGACCTCAATATCAGACCCTACAGATTCGAGGTTCAGGTTTGTGCTTTAGATTATAGATAATGTATAACTTCTGTTTTGCATGTTAATCAGCTACAGTAACCAATTATGTTCAGAAAAACACACAAATACAAGTCTCAAGATAACAAAGACAAGGTTGGGGTGTGTTTTTAGGAAGCAGCGAAGGCATCTGCGACCCACTTTACGGCTTCTCCAACATGCCAAGGGGCCACACTGAAGACGAGCCAAAACGAAAGTAGGTTTTAGTGTCATTACAGGATAAAATGCTAAAAATAACCACATTTCTGCTGTCAAACATTTTACTCTGAGGAAATACTAAAAAAAGTTTCCATTTTTTTTCTTTGACACAAAGCACTGCAATGGTTTTTTTTTCATTATTATTATTCGCTGACCTTGCTTGCTGGAAAAGTGCTGGAAAACTTCCAAACAGGACACGTTAACCACCTGGCCAACGTCGGCTCTGAGCCAGCAGCGAATCTCGTCCCATTCTGTCCTGCAGCCTGAAACACACGGAAGAAAATGACGGCAGTCAGCACGAGGCGAGCCGCAATCAATCTCGCCTGCTAAATCACGCCTGCGCAACACATCTCCTATCCGTCCTTGTCCAACGGTTCGCGAGTTGCTCTTGCCTTTCATCCGTCATCCATACTTTCAGCCTGTTTATGAATCTCCACGTTCCTTGATGTGATAATTCCCAGACAAGGCAGTCAGTCACAGAGGAGACGACAATGTTGTAACCATCTGAATGCAGACTGATAACCGTTCCCATGTCTAGGAGTTTCAGATTGAGGTATTTCTGTAGTTGTATTCATTTCTGGTGCTGTAAACACCTGCTGATTGTACAGCATTTGCCAGAGAAGCTAAAATTAATGATCCGAACTTCATTGCTTGTTAATATTCATAACGAAACTGAACATTTGTCACATTTAGGACATTCGTAATGGCCTCTATATTGAATCAGGCTGATTCTACTGAACTAAGATTAGAAGAAAAAAAAACACTCATTATCCACACAAACATACTTAATGCTTTTATCTAAGACTCTGTGTTTACTAGGATTTACTATAATTGAGGTTTATACCCAGCAATCACTGGGAAGTGGCCTCTGGAGATTCTGTTTAATAACTCATACAGCTCGCATGCCAGTCACCTGCACTGATATATTAAAGGCTAAGCAGCACCTAATGGACCCCGCTGGTGATTTCATATTGATTGAGTGTTGGTGTGGTACAGTGGTAACATTATTGACTCCCATGTGAGAGACCTGGGTTTGTTTCCCGGTCTGGGCAGCCAGTCTGTGCTACACCAATAAGGGTCCTTGGGCAAGACTCCTAACGCTACGTTGTCCCACCTGTAATACCAGTAACTTTGGATAAGAGCGTCTGCCAAAATGCCGTAAATGTAAATTTTAGATAGTGACATATATAGAGATTCACTAAAATGAAAATAGCAGCTTAATTTGCTTTAAAATTGACAAGTTTGATCAAATGTATGGAACATACACATCTAGAGACGCCAAATTATGGTTAGAGGAACACTCATCTGAGTTTGGGGTTTTGCCGTTCACACTTAAGTCACCAGATCTCAGAACTGTGGATCGTATTGCAGGAAGTTTGGTGTTCATTGCCTACAGATCATTTCCACTCTCCAGCAAATTATACTACATTTTCCACTCACTATGTTTTCTTGTCTATCTGTTTCTTTGTTATCATGTACACTTTTTTTAATCATAAAATGAATCTTTTCTTAATCCTTTTAGTTGCTAATAAAAAGAAAAAAGGATTAAGAGAAGAATCCATTCATTATAATATTTATAATTTCACTACACTAATTCCTGTCTAACTTCTGTTTGCTTAGCAGTGGCGTTCAGCGGCCTGATGTGTTATAAAGGCTTCCTAACCAATCAGCTTTCGTGGTCGGAACTAATTGATGAATAATGGTTTATCAACTATCTGGAAGATCTTCTGTGGAATAAAAAAAAGGCAGAGTCAGTGTAGTTATTCACTTATGTTCAAGCTAATATCATGGAATATGGGTTTGAATGCCTTGTCAGTCTAAATGATAACCTAAAATCAGGACCATGGACCCTACCAGACATGAAACCACAAGGTCATTTGGTACTTAAGTCTTAGATCTTATCTGCTGATCAGCCAACGTGATTTAAACATATCGGACAAACAGACAGATGAAGGAGAATAAATAAATCCAACCCCTCAGCCATTCTGAAACACACTGAAGACAGACCTAGATGTCTATATATATATATATAGAGGGGGGTTAAACTCATAAACGTACCAAAAAGTGCACAAAAGTACAAACAAAAAGGTCAGTGAGCTTTAATTAAAGCTGAAATGGCATTTTCGGGTAGTGATGCCAGAACCCGTAAAGACGTTGGTCCACTGGAGCGTGTGTCTGCAACCACCTACTGCTCCACAGGCAAAAAAAGAAAAAAGAAAAAGGAAAAGCCAGACAGAAAGGCACCCTACTTGAAAGTTCTTTTCTTTGACTAAAAAGTGAATCTTAGAGCTTTTTTTATTTATTTACTTATTATTTTAGAAGATCGTTTTATTTATTTATTTATTTACTTATCATTTTAGAAGATCGTTTTATTTATTTATTTATTTATTTATTTATTTATCATTTTAGAAGCTTTTGACTCTGAAGCCCAGACTGAACCTCTAGTGGATTCACACATCCATGAGAAACTGTGCATAGTTCACTATTAATTATTAGGTTTGTACTCAGAGCAGTACATTGTCAAGCTCTAATGTGACAAAGAAAAACTGCCATGAATTCAATAACACCTTAATTGCAATAATCTAATGTGATAAAGGATGATGAGAGATTTTCTGACAGCCCTTCACATAAGGCTGCACTTGCTTTACTGTGACTGAGAAGACTTTCCAACACAAAGATTTTCAGCATATGTAATTAACTCTAGTCTCTTAAGACAGAATTACTCACTGTTCCATTACTGTACGCAGAAGACGCTTTTCAGAGAAAAAGTGGTGTTAAATGGAGTTGAATTAAGTTTTAATTTGGTTTTAATTCGACTTGCACAGAGACGTCCTTGAGCTTGAAATTACTGTTACAACAAAAGTAACAAAAAAAGAAAGCGGATTGTAAAGAGAGCTCACAGTGGCACCTAATCTAAACCTATAAACCTTTAATATATTTGTAGTAAAAAATATATTTATATGGACGGATGGACGGACGGACGGATGGACAGACAGACAGATAGATAGATAGATAGATAGATAGATAGATAGATAGATAGATAGATAGATAGATAGATA
>JAOVVF010000022.1:3336833-3350994 GCA_028565595.1 Duopalatinus emarginatus
TTGATGCATACTGCACATTCGGACACACTAGTCACGCTCGCGTACTGTTTTTGCGTACTGTTCAGTACGGAAGTATGCGATTTCGGACGCAGCCTTACTCTTACTGAAGCAGTGCACGACAAGTCTCAACATGAACTACGGGTGAATCGCAGGGCCAAATTAGAATTTGCGTTAACGGCATTATTTTTTTAATCGCGATAATTTGAGATCGCGTTAACGCGTTATTATCACGTTAACTTTGACAGTCCTAATATATATATATAAGTTTATGCAGCTATTCGAATATTAGACTACTTTACAAATATATTTTGGTTATTTATCTATTCAATTCCTTCTTGTTTTATTTGTGGACTTCTGGAAAGGAAGGAAAGAAAGGGAGATGGGAAGAAAGGAAGAGAGGTTCAGAGGAAGGAAGGAAGGAAGGAAGAAAGGAAGGAAGAAAGAGGAGCGAGGGAGGGAGGAGCTGAGAAAAGGGGTAAGGAAGTAAGGAAGCAAGGAAGCAAGAAGAAAGGAGGAAGGACGGAAAGAAGGAAGGCAGGAAGGAAGGAAGAGGAGGGAGAGAGGGAGGAGGTAAGGAAAGGGGGAAGGAAGGAAGAGGAGGGAGAGAGGGAGGAGGTAAGGAAAGGGGGAAGGAATGAAGAGGAGGGAGAGGGAGGAGGTAAGGAAAGGGGGAAGGAAGGAAGGAAAGGGATAGTAAGGATGGGGGATGGACAACAAGGGGAGAAAGGGAGGGGAGGAGGAGGGAATGAAAGGGGGTAGTAAGAAAGCATATTAAGGAGGGGTAAAAAGAGAACTATTGACCTACTAGTGTAAAAATGGCTGTATATTTTACTTTCTTCCTGAATAGCTTGGGGATAAGACATGCATAAAGAGGGGTGAGGTGAGGTGTGGTGGTGGTGGTGGTGATAATAATAGCAGGCACTTGTGCATGAGGGGCATTTACAAATGTCATTATATATCGTGCCACAGGCCTAACAGACTGAAGGAGCTCATAGTCACGTCTGAGTCTGAATGTCGACCATAAAGCACGATCACTCCAATTTACTCCTAATACCTGTAATACTACCAATCTATATTTCTGACCCGGGGGCTTTTACTGGGCAAATACACGCAGAAACCGGGGCTAGAACGCGCTCGTGGGAGTCGCGCGCTCAATTCTACCGCCCCATTAAGCGCACGCGAGCGCAAACGAGTTCACAGCTTCATTTATAATCTATAATTCAATCCTCTGTATTTAATAAAAACTTCTACAGACTTTATACGTGGAATAAAACCCCAATAAGAACTTTGTCTACTACTTACATTTCCTCACGCGCACTCGGAAGATCCTCGGTCCAGTCACAAATACCCCTTGTTCCCTAAAGAGTGCACACTACTTGTAATACAGACTCTCAGTGAGCTGAACTGTCAGTCAACGGTCACTTCTGTAACTATGTCTAACACAGGTGACTCTTCAACACACTCAATAACTTCCCTAAACTGAGATTATCAACACCTGATTGGTTGAAAGTCATACGTGGGCGTGGCTTAACACGTGGTCTGCATGAACCATGTGAACATGGCTGCTCAAGGGTGAATCCAGACACTGGGAATAAAGGGAGTCGACTCCAAAGAATCGATTCTTTACTGACCTGTTCAATTCCTATAAACAAACAGAGTGAACTTTACCTTAGGTAATGAATAGAGATTTATTTTATTTTATGCTTATATGAAAATATTTTGGTTACTTTATTTTAAGTCATTTCTGGAAAAAAAGAAAGAAAAAGAAAAGTTACATTACATTTACAGAATTTGGCAGATGCTCTTGTCCAGTCCAGTGTTAGGAGTCTTGCCCAAGGACCCTTATCTGCTTTAAGCCTGCCACAAGCTGCTGGATTTTACACCAAACCTCTGTTGAGAAGCTGTCTGGAGGCTTGTTTGTTTCCTGAGGATTTCCAGGTACTTTTGAAATTGATAGAATTCAACTAAAGCTCTTACCAGGAGTGGGGTTTGAACCCACGAGGACATTCATCCATTGGATCTTAAGTCCAACGCCTTAACCACTCGGCCATCCTGGTACAAGTGAATTATTGACCACTGTACTTGCACACAGAGAAAATCTGACCTCTGCATTATGCAGTGAAACCCACACTTGCCCGGAGCAGGGGGCAGCCCCTATTCATAGTGCACCAAGGCAGTTTGGGTGTTAGGTGCCTTGTTCAAGGGCACTTCAGTCGTGTCTTGTCCATTGCAGGAATCGAACCCAGGACATGTGAAATGCTTTTGGCTGTCTGTTTATATAAATAACATATAAGAACAATAAATAAAAGAAAAAGAAAAAAATAAAATGCAATAAAAATGCATTTAGAGAGAAATAAATAAAGAAATAAAGTAAATAAAACAAAGTAAAATAAAGTTCCAAAAACAGAAATAGAAATACACATCAAAGATGGATAATTAGGAAGAAAATCCCAAAATATTTAGAAAATATTGTGCAGAATAATGTTTTTCTGTGCAAATTGCAAATGTATGCAAAGGTCTGTGTGTGCAACAGATATATGTATATATATATATATATATGCATACATACACACACACACATATACTGAACAAAAAAGATTGAACTCAGAAGTCTAAATCTAAATTTCCAGATTGTCTAAACTTTTGTTAGTGAGCACTTGCTGAGATAATCCATCCACCTCACAGGTGTGGCAGATCAAGATGCTTATTAGACATCAGGATTATTGCACAGGGGTGCCTCAGGCTGGCCACAATAAAAGGCCACTCTAAAACGTTTTATTACAGCACATTGCCACAGATGTCGTGGGAATCTTTGAACGTTGTGAATCAAGTGGCCCATGGTGTTGGCTGGCATAATGGAAAATGCACACTTTTGGTTTATTTTATTGATGGCATATTGAATGCACAGAGATAACATTACAAGATCCACCGCCACCATGAGCCACTTGATTCACAAACATCACAAACATTTGTAAAAGAATGGACAGAATTTGAGTGGATTTGTGGTACAGCTGCATGCAAGCTTTACATAACCAAACACAATGACAGACATCTGATAAAGTGGTGTAAAGCACACCACCACTGGACTCTGGAACGTGTTCTTTGGCGTGACAAATGACGCTTCTCTATCTGGCAGTCTGATGGATGAGTCTGGGTTTGGGGTTGGGAATGCCAGGAGAACAGTACTTCCCTGACTGCATTGTGCGCATCATAAAACGCAGAGTTTTATCACAGCACAATGCCACAGATGTCGCAATTTTTTTCGCAATTGGAAAAAATTGTAGGAATGTCCACCAGAGGGCCTCGTTGTGACTGTCAATGTTGTGAATCGAGTGGCGTTCGGGCAGGAATAATGGACAACGCACACAGGTGCATTTTATTGAGCTACTTGCACACAGAGGAATGTGACCTCCACATTTAACCCATCCGTGCAGTGAAACACACACACATACACACACACACTAGGGGGCAGTGAACACAATTGCCCCAAAACCACGGCGCCCAGGGAGCAGTTGGGGGAGTTAGGTGACAGTTGGGGGAGTTAGGTGACAGTTGGGGGAGTTAGGTGACAGAGATACCGTGACGAGATCCATCGCCACCATGATACATTTATATATCGCTCTAAAAAGCTCACTGAATTTGACAGTGGTGCAGCTGAATGCAAGTCTTACATAACCAAACTCAATGACAGGTATCTGCTGAAGTGGGATAAAGCACACCACCACTGGAATCCGCAGCAGTGGATGGAAACATTTTCATACATATTCTATGGAGTAACGAATCAGACTTCTTTTTCTGGCTGTCTGATAAGGCAGCAAGGGGTTAGATGCCTTACTCAAAGGCATTTCAGTCATGTCATGTCCGTTGTTGTGAAACAACTGACCTTTTGCTCCCAATGCTGGTTTCTTGACCACAAGCCCATGGCTGCCACCAAATATGGAGATCATATATGTATTATCAATTCATAACCAGTTGAGAACGGTAACCTCATCCTGTCTCATCTGAGCAAAAACATAAACGATATCAATGTCACAGATTTCAGAGTTTTGAAGCTGACACTCTATTCCCATATCATTTAAATGGAGATTTGACTCTAAGCTGAGCTTCAGCTGCTGCTCATTCAGGTGGACGCTTGTTGAACACCTTCATAAATGTGACCTATGTGTTGTGTAGGGAAAAGAGGGCTCGTAGAAACCACATCATTAAGCCTGACTCATTATAAAAGCAATGAGGGCAGAACATGGATGAATAATTTAATTACCTGGTGGACATCCAGATATCTGTATATTAAAGCTGACAGTTCTGCTGTGGGAAAAAAAAAGAAACTGATGTGGAGTGTTGAATAGGTTATAAAATAGTAATGCACACCTTTCAAACATTACACACACTTTCTTCTTTTGCTTTAAGGCTTTCTGCCATTTTTTTTCAGTCCACTGCGATTTTTGTTTCCACTATTTAGTTAGAAGCGTTTGGGGGAAATAACTGATGCCCCTGACAGCCCATTTACAGAAAATAGGCCACATGTTTACTAATATACAATTCAGTTTGCCCACTGTAGTCTCAGATTCTTTCCAAGACCAGATTCTTGCCAGGAGTGGAGCTCAGTATGGCTTCATGTGTGTTGTGCATTTTTCATTGCTTTTTCTGAATAATTCAATATACCGAAGTCTTTCTGTCAGCTTGACCCAGTCTTGGCTTCGACCTTTCAGCAACAAGTCATTCATGCTTGCCAAACTAGTGCTAGCCACCATTCTGAAGTGAAAGTGAAAGCGAAGTATTTGCCTACTGGGCTTGCACACAAAAGAATGTGACCTCTGTGCAGTGAAACACACACACCAGTGAACTCTAGGGGGCAGTGTACACACTTGACCCAAACCACAGCGCCCAGGCACCTTGCTCAAGGGCACCTTGTTCACCTTGTTCAAGCACCTTGTGGTAGGGATCGAACCTGGGACCTTCCAGTCATGTGACCAGATGACTGATGGTGAAAATCCCAGGTTTCCAGCAGTTTCTAAAGTCAGCAGGTTTGACACCAATCACTATATTCCACAGTCAGTGTCACTAAAATCATTAAGATCCCAAAAATTTAGGTTTTACTTTCAGTCATACAGTCTGCCTTTAAAAACATTTCTGAAAGAATGGACTGAACTCAAGAGGATTCGTGGTACGGCTGCATTCAAGCCTTATATAACCAAACACAATGCCAGGCATCTGATAAAGTGGTGTAAAGCACACCACCACTGGACTCTGGAACGTGTTCTTTGGAGTATCTATCTGGTAGTCTGATGGACGAGTCTGGGTTTGGTGAATGCCAGGAGAACATTACCTCCCTGACTGCATTGTGCCAGCTATATAGTTTAGTGGAGGAGGGATGCTATGGGATATGGGGTTGTTTTTCAGGGTTGGTCTCAGAAGCTTAGGTCCAGTGATGGAAAATCTTATTGCCTTATCATACCAAGATATTTTGGACAGTTGTATGCCACCAGCTTTGTGGGAAAAAGCTGAGTTCAGTGTTGCCAACTTAGTGACTTTTTCGCTATATTCAGCAACTTTTCAAACCCTTCTAGCGACTTTTTTTTCTCCAAACAAGCAAATGACGACAAATCTAGTGACTTTTTCAGGTGTTATTGGAGACTTTTAAAGACTCGGACATGAACACACATGTTCTTCAGTTACTGTCGTCCTTGAGCAGCGGTTACTGCTGTAAAGCCCGTCCCACAATACCCACAGCGTTCAATGTCACAGGATCTAAAGTCAGACCCACACAGCTCCACATCCACACTGCAAATGCCCAAGTGTGCTCACAAACTAGCTTGCAGTATGGTGGCCTAGACGTCCGTCTTCTACGGGGGCAGAGTAGACACATATGTGATATGCGGTATGCTTTGGAGTAGGAGCGGCAAAAAATAAACTTTAAACGCATTTTGAAATTGATTTTTGGGCATTTTGAATCGATTCAGAATCGCCAGGGCTAGGAATCGCGATTCTTGACTGACCCAAACAGAGCTCTGACTTTAGCCCCATCAAACACCTTTGGGATGAACTAGAACGGAGACTGTGTCAGCCAGGCACTCTCATCCAACATCGGTGTCTAACCTCACAGATGCTCTTCTGAACATATACGCAAAATATCACACAGACACACAATAAAATCTGATAGAAAGCCTTCCCAGAAAAGTGGCAGCTGTTACACCTGTAAAGGGGGAACTTGCTTTGTATTAATGCCTTTGGATTCAGAATGGGATGTCATAAAAACTGTGGGTGACTAAACACTTTTTCCATAAAGCGTATGTAATACAGTGTAAAAACTTTAAGCAGCATACGTGGATAGTGCAAAGAATTACGTCGAGCTGATATTTTAAGTATTGAACATATTAAACCTATTGCACATTTTGAACAACTGGGAAATAAAGTGTCTGTGCTTGAGCATGGCACCGAACTGCACACAAATAAGTCCCCACTCCAGGCAGGTGTGTTCACTGCCCCCTAGTGTTCACTGGTGTGTGTGTGTGTGTGTGTGTGTGTTTTACTGCACGGATAAATTAAATGCGGAGGTCATGTTCCTCTGTGCAAGCACAGTAGGCAAATAGTTCATTTTCACTTTCACTTTTAGCAGAAGCGTAGGGGGACAATGGTGGGGGGGGATTTGAGTGTGTGTATATGGTATGTGTGTGGAAGAGGAAGTGTAATGGAGGCTGCAGCTCTGGAGAAGAAGCCCTTCCTCAGTCTATTGGTGTATGTCCTGATGGTCCTGTATCTTTTGCCCGATGGGAGGGTGACAAAAAACCTATGATCCTTTTTTTTTCATTTCAATTCATTTAATTTTTATACCACTTTTTTACAACGGTGTTGTCTCAACACAGCCTTACAAAATTATTAAATCTGGGTTATATATTTATATACATTTTATTTCTAATAAGAAGACGGAGGTGACCGTGGAGGGGAAAAACCAGATGCAAAATAAAACCCAGACTTATCCGGGTGACACTTCTCCTCCTCCTTCTTTTTCTTCTTCTTCTTCTTTTATCTGTTCGCATTAGGGGTCACCAGAATGGATCAATCATCTCATCACTGAACCCACTAAACCCTTCAATGGCTTCCTGTAGCAGCCCGCATCAGGTATAAAACCTTGACGCTGACCTACAAAACAAAAGTTGTCCAACTTCTTCCTACTTGGTGACAGTGGTCGAAGCCCGATGCGTACCCAGAACCCTTTGTGCTTCGAGTACCATCGACTTGACCTACCGTCATCCAAGACACATGGGATGAAAGCATCTAGACTCTTTTATAGGCGACTAGCCTAGACTGTGTCATAGATTGTGTCATTCTGCATAGTGCTGCTGTCACTTGATTGGCTGAACATACGATTGTAAGTGCTCCTAATAAAGTGGACGGCTACGCGTCATGTACTGCCTATACATAGCCGTCCACTTTACTAGAAGCTTTTATTTGTAAACATATTAGACATGGTAGATGTTATAGATTCAGATGTTCATGTCCATGTAATTGTAGCTAAAACTGAACGTATAGATCTATAAGAGACACTGCGGTTTAAGTCGTCAAGCCCGGATTAGAAAGAAAGACATTTTTCTATTTTATATTTATCGCTGTGTATGCAAACTTCACAACACACCATGATCCCTCTTGAAACAACACGACCTTGAGTTTATCAGAGCCCTGCTTTTGGACGCCGAGCAAAATAACAGGACAGGCCGGGCATCGTTCTGTAAGACATACAGAATGTCACTATGATTGATGCATTAGGGGAGACTGGATATAAATTTGACCTTGTCATAGTGCAGTCTTTCTCAATCGTGTGCCTTTTCTTCTCGCGCATTATTGCGTTTTCCATGTTTGAACACAGATTTCATACACTCAGGGAAATCCAGCCCTCTCTGCTATACTATCTATTATTTATGGTTAACTTATTACATCTATTACTTACAGCTGCACTACATACAAACGGCTGCTCTGTTAGGCAGCTGATATTACTCAATGCTAAGGGTGACTGATTATAGACCGTGACAGTATTGATCGTTCTTGAGTATTGAACATACACAGATCAGTCATAATATGAAAATCCACAAATCCTGGTGGCAGGGTCATGGCTACACAAGACTTACTGATGCATGTAATGGTGAAAGCTAGCCTGTCTGGTCTAATCCCATAGAAGATCCACAGAAGGATCTGTTGCTAATGTCTTGGTGCCAGATACCACAGATGGGCACAAGACAGAGGCATGCTATGGGCTTAAGGAACCTTGTGACCAGAAGGTCGCTGATTAGATCCCCGGTACCGACACGACTCGACTTAAGCAGGGCACCCAACCTGTTATTGTACCTTTGTGTGTTTCCTAGTGTGTGTGTTTCACTGCACAGACGGGTCATATGCGAAGGTCATAGGTCTGTGTGTGCAAGCACAGTGGTCAATGAATGGTTCATTTTCACTTAGACTTTCACCGTGTCTTGTGGAGCCAATGGTTCGAAGCATCAGATTTGGCCACCGTTTATGCAGGTGGTGTTAATGTAATGGCTGATCAGTGTAGTAACACTTAACATAGGCCACTTCCAAAGCTACGTTGAATTCTCCAATCTGTTCGTGTTGGTGGTAATTTTCTAAAACTAATAATAGTCATCTGCTAGGCGTTTAAATGAAATTGTTAGTCTAATAAGGTATCGTTTCTATACTAGCAGTGTACTATACAAGGGATTTAGGATATACATGGTGAAGTTCTCTGTGAGAAGATATTTATTTAGTGATTACAGAAGGAGTTTCTGTGCATACTTTGAAGCACTTCAAAGTATTTTTATTTTAATAATTTCTATATTAATAATTTCTTCTTAGGTAAAAAAAAAAAAAATTCTAATGTTAAAAAAACTGCTGTAATGTGACGTCATACGTCACATGACATCGGAAAGATGGCGGATCAGGTGCGTCCGAGGCTGTGCATACTGCACGCCTGATAGTGGAATTGCGTACTGCTTTAACGATAAAGCAGTGCACACTGCTTCGAATCTAGTACGTACTGCTTGAGAACGCGATTTCGGACACAGCCCTGGTAATTTATGTGGGAACCACAAACTCATCTAGATGGAGTCTCTAGACATGTGTGTCAACAGACAGTCCTGTTAAAAGAGGTCAAACCCATGAGAATGAATGCAAGACTGGATGTAACTCATCAGAAAGGAGACACACAGAAAGGAGATGCTTACCTGTCAGAAACGTCCGGAGATGTACCAGGGGTTCCATGGAATGCCAGCTAAACAAACCCCATAGCATTATGGAGCCACCACCAATCTGTACCGGTTTTTGTTTTTACAGTCTGTACCAGTTTTTCTGCTACTCCAGTGTATAGGATTGTGAAATGTAAAATGTGTTGAAGGAATAATTAGAAATGATTTTTGCATATGAATGTGTTCTGTAACATCAGAAAAGCCTTTGTACATTAAAACCACACTTCTCATGGATACTGATTATAATTCTGATTATAAATCCTGATGCATATGATTTCCATTTGCACCGCTAACTACTAATTAATAACAGCTTTTATGTCTAATGCTCTGGAAACGGCTGAATTAAAACCTCTTCAAATAGCTATCAAGGCTGGGAAACTTCATTTCAGGGACAGATAAAGCTCATATTCATCGCTCAGATGTTTCTTTCCTCCCGAGGAGCTTGTCACAGTTCGGCCTTGACTGCCTGCCACTTAATCAGGCGCAGACTGAAGAGCTTTTGAAAAGCCGCCGTTCATCACGTTAATGGGGACGCATCGATTGTGGCGCAATGTGCCTCTGAAATAGTAATGAAGCGAATTGAGGAATTGCAGATTGGAAAGCGATGAGGAGATTCAACGTTCCTGGAGCCGCGCTGATGAATATTGTTTTGTGGGCGGTTTGTTTGCACTGGCCTCCAAAATTATTAATAAACACACACACAAATTATGATTACAGCTGAATTTATTCTGCAGATTGTCGCGTTCTCGTTCTGTAAATGATTTTCCCTATAATGTTCGATGAGGTGGAAAAGAATCAAGAACCTGTAGCGTCCACTGCCCGTGGTTCTGAGCTTTCAACAGGATTTACATCAGAATCTCAAGAAGCCATGGTGAAATCGTTTGCAGTCTCCAAACCATTTCCTGTACACTTCTGGTGGAAAAACTTCAATTATTGCCCTCATGTTCCCCAATTTAGCCATTATTCAGCCATTACCCAATTTTCATGTCTCAGAAGCACCAGGCGGATTTTACTTTTCACTCTGCACTTGACAGACTTCATTGGAAATAACAAGGTTCCCTGGGTTTTCAGGCACAAAGGTCTGAAGCGTCACATAAAACACCATATTACTCACGGACGCTTTCAGTCACGTGCAGCGCAGATGGATTTACCTTAACCTCTGTACACTGTTTGTGCTTTGAAGAAAAGCTCAAGGCTGCTTCCTAATAAATAAATAAATAAATAAATAACTTCAGCATCTGTGTAGCATGTTCTTGTATTTTAAAATTCAACTCACAAGGACATCTTTGAAGAGAGTTATGCAAAAATCAGGTGCATCAGGTCAGATTTACATTTCAGAACAGGCTGATGAGGATCGAAACGTGGTGGCAGAAGCACATGGCTTGAGGTTAGGGAACCGGACATGTGACCAGAAGGTTGCCTGTTCGATCCTATATACCGACAAAACATGTCTGAAGTGCCCTTGAGCAAGGCAACCTACCCCCCAATCCCCCGACTGCTCCTTGGATGCCATGGATAGGCTATGAGTCAAACACTGCAGGATACATGACCACCTTCCTATTGGAAAAACTTGCCCTTGATCCAATAGGGGGTTGGGGGTTGTGGAACTGGTCTCATGACGGAAAGGTCCCAGGTTTGACATGACCGAGGTGCCCTTGAGCAAGGCACCTAACTCTCCCAACTGCTCCCTGGGCACCATGCTTTGGGGCTGCCTCCACTCTGGGCAAGTGTGTTCACTGCCCCCTACTGTTAAATGCAGAGGTCACATTCCTCTGTGTGCAAGTACAGTAGGCAAATAGTTCACTTTCAATATGGTAACTTTCAATATGGTGGCCATGTTCCGGACATAGCCTAAAAGATCGGCCCCCTCACCCATTACTTGCTGGTGTACTCAGATCTGTCATGTTCCCTTTCGTTTCTGAAATAAAACATATCCTGACTTGTGACTCACCCTGTATATACTCAGTATGAACGCAGGTTAGGTGACAATGTTTCCATGCAAGTAGGCTAGTAAACAAGCAATGCTAATATACTATTTTGCCAGTAGACTAGAATGCAAGCACATTAGTAGGTTAGTTTGCAAGTAAGCACTGAAGTAGGAATATATGTTAGTAGGTTTGTAATGCTAGCCTGAATTGCTAATGTGTTAGAGTGCCTGTAAGCTAGTATGCAAGCGCAAGTTGGTATGCTAGTAGTTAAGTAGGGTACTTAGCCAATAGGTTGGTGTTCTACTAGGCTTGTGTGCTAGTTTGCAAATAAGCAACTAGGCTATTATTCTTGTAGGCAAGTCTGTTAGTAGGCTAGTACTGCTAGTATGCTAGTGGACAAGCATGCTGTTATATAATACGGTTAATATTTTAGCAGAAAAGTAGATTATTTTTGGTGGACTAGAATTATAATAGCCTAGTGTGCAACTTGATTGCTAAGTAGGCTAGCAGAGAGGTGTGCATCCCCGATTACTAGCATATCTGCACGCCAAACAATAACACTCACCTTCTAGCTCATAATAATGTATGTGACATCTTGCATACTTGCATACTATCCTGCTTAGATATTAGCTTATTTGTTTTATTGACATACTAGCACACTTACAAACGTTTATAATTGCCTGTTAGCATCACTGAATTCTGGCATATTTGAATACTTTACGATTTATAGAGTATCTTTCTCAAATATGTTACTAATACTAATATATTAGGCTACTTGCATACCAGCCTACTTGCATATTAACATACTAGACTACTACCACGGCAACATATTTGCTTAATAACATACTAAGGTAGCCGACTAAGGTAGCTAACATGCACACTAATGTACTAGCATACCAGCATATACATATACATTTTCCAGTCATTTTCGAGCCCATTCTTTTTTTAAGGGCAAAACATTAGAACCAACAAATAAAACAAATTGTTATGTTACATTCCCTAGACGAGAAATGGAATGGAGTAGGGATGCTCTTGCTGACAGCCGTATAATTGAATTTCACAAAATGTATCGATGTCTGTGACATTTTTTCAGTCTGGCCTTGGACGATAACTTGTCATCAAAGACACCGTGTGGACATTTGTATTTCTTAACCACCTCCACCGGCTCCCTGTGGACAAATGTAATGCAATGTACTGACGCGGCATGTTCCTTGTTCTAAAAGGTCACGCTTCTCTCCTGGGCCTTAGCGAAGCTGTCACACAATTTTTACAGACTCATGCAGGGCAGCTGTGTGGTCCTGCACGGGACATAATAACACAAAGAGCACCACTGTGTTTTCTTTAACACTCGTCACGTGGCAATTACGCTGTGCGGTCCTGCAGGCTCTGGTGTGGAGGATATGGAGAAAGGACACTCTGGGGGAATCAGTGTCGGCGAGGCGAATAATTGCCTGGCAACTGGAAATTTATTGTAATGTAAGCTCTAATTTATTGCATTACAAACTATAGGTGGACATTGCTGATTTGCCTGTTTCTTTCTACTAGCTCGGCACAGGCTGAGGTTTTTTTAAAGATGGCATAAGGCTAGCTTAAATCTCAAATGCCTAGTAAGCAATTCAGACAATTAATTTGGGAACCTAAGGAATAGTTATCGGTTGGTCAAGAGATTTTGTTTTCCCAGTTTAACCTGCGTGACCAACAATTTAGCAGGCGGTACCTGGGTTTGTTCAAGCTGGAGTATTATTTTAGTTAAATAGTTTTAGAAAAGACTGAACTTCTCTTATAATGATAAAACAGACAAGTACAAATATTAGGGTATGACAAGACTAACTGTCTACTCCTCAATATTAACATAAGATTCACTAATTGTTAACAAGACCTGCTAAAACAGCCACCAAACAGCTCCGTTATGTTGAGTCATGGACTCCACAAGACCTCTGAAGGTGTTCGGTGGTATCTGGCACCAAGACATTCCCATTGGTCTAGTCTTTGAACCCCCGACACACACTCACCCAAGCTCATCAGTGAGTCTTGGGCACCTATAAACGACCCTATCACTGGTTTATTGGGTGTCCTCCTTTGGCCGATTGGTGTTTGTTCTTTAGAAAGTTCTTGCCCATCAATTATCAATCTTCTACATAGAACTCTGTTCCAGCCTCCATGCATGAGGCAATTAAGAGGTGTACTGACCTTAACAATACAAAAAATCAATCAAGAATACAAAGTTTTGTATAAAGTGGTATAATAGTCCCCGTTCTGTAAGAGCTAGATGAGGTCGAGTATCATTAAAATGTCTCCAGTCTTTCTTTCTTTTGTTCTAAAAACCTCCTCAATTTTCCTCAGGTCACTCACCTGAAGAGGAATTCAAGTTCATCTGGTTTTGTCCAAACAATTGGAAAGATCTTTGACTATTGGGTCATTTTTAAAACCTAGTGAGCTGCCTTGCTGCTCACTGTCTATCTGGTATGATAGGAATAATTTGTCGGAATAAGGTAACTCCTTGGGCAACATTTTGAGACATGTGAGTATTGAGACATCCTTCTTCTCGGCAGTGCTTTTAGGATGCTGTATATATAGAGGTCACTAGGTTCTGAGACAAAGAAGACTTTCAGAAGATATTAGAGATAATTGTTGCCATTTTGTGAAAATGTTTAGAAACCACTCATGCCTTTTGTTCTGGCAGCTTATCTAACATTGGCCTGGAGTGGCAATTCAGTACTGTTCATGAAATCACAAAAGCAAGCATTGTGTCCGTTGTCCCTCTAACATTTAGTGTCCTTGAGGCTAAAATCATTTTCTCAATCACCATCATCTTCTTCAAGGTCTCTGGTTTGATCCTCAGCCTCCCATTCAGTAAATATTCACAGTTGTATCCTACCTAGTTGTATTTACCTCGCATCCAGTGTGTATTCCTGCCTCAAACCCAGTGTGTATTCCCACATCACATCCAGTGTGTATTCCCAACTCACATCCAGTGTGTATTCCCACATCACATCCAGT
>JAOVVF010000022.1:3351094-3368333 GCA_028565595.1 Duopalatinus emarginatus
TCCCACATCACATCCAGTGTGTATTCCCAACTCACATCCAGTGTGTATTCCCACATCACATCCAGTGTGTATTCCCAACTCACATCCAGTGTGTATTCCCAACTCACATCCAGTGTGTATTCCCAACTCACATCCAGTGTGTATTTCCAACTCACATCCAGTGTGTATTCCCACATCACATCCAGTGTGTATTCCCAACTTATATCCAGTGTGTATTTCTACCTCAAACCCAGTGTGTATTCCTGCCTCACATCCATTGTGTATTCCTGCCTTAAACCCAGTGTGTATTCCTGCCTCAAACCTAGTGTGTATTTCCGCCTCACATCCATTGTGTATTCCCACAACACATCCAGTGTGTACTCCTGCCTCAGACCCAGTGTGTATTCCTGCCACACATCCAATGTGCATTCCCACATCACATTCATTGTTCATTCTCACCTAACATCCAGTGTATATTCCCATATCATATCCAGTGTTTATTCCCAAATCGCATCCATTGTGTATTCCCACATCACATCCAGTATATATTTAAGCCTCCCATCTATTGTGTTTTCTCACCTCCCATCCAGTGTGTATCCCCACCTTACATCCGCTATGCATTCCTACCTCAAATACAATGTCTATTCCCACCACACAACCAGGGTGCACATCTCTTCTGTGGATCTTCTGCCAGTCCGTTACTGCTAGTGCTCTATTTTTCATTGTTGTGTGTTGTGGAATCTCAACTAGTGCTTCAAAGAGACTGAACAAACTGATTAAGAAGGCTGACTCTGTCATCTGAGATAGGCTGGACTCCCTGGAAACAGTCGCTGAATGTAGAACATTTAGCTAATAAACTGTTGACAATTATGGACAATGTCAACCACTCCCTCAGTTCTACCATTATGGGACAAAGAAGTGTCTATGTATGTTTGTATGTATGTATGTATGTATGTATGTATCCATCCATCCATCCATCCATCCATCCTGCCTCACATGTAGTGTGTACTCCCAACTCTAATTCAGTGTGTTCATCTAGTGAATATTCCTTCCTCATATCCAGTGTGTATTCTTGCCTCACACTGTGTCCCAGCTTTGAATCCACCATGACCCTGATGAAGATAAAGCTCTCCCTGGTCGATAAAGGAACTTACTTTGGTATTTGTATTGACTGCAGATTTAGTTTATCTGAAGTGAAGATATCCAGTATAAAGGAAAATTGATCTAACATTTCTCATCACAAGATACAAATAAATCTCCTTAATCCCATTTCTACAACATTCTGACCTCTTTAAAGCTTTAAAAACACTAATGAAATACTGTCGTTCTTTTGAAGGTTAAAATAGCTAGAAAAAAGATTTAATACGTTTCAATTTAGATCTAATAAGAAGAAACATTAGTGTCACTGATCCATATTCAGGAAATATCTTTTATACCAAAACCTTCAAATTAATAAAAGTGTGTTCTACTATACATCGATCAATATTGAACACACACCAAACAGCCATAATATTAAAACCACCAAACCACTGAAGATGAAGTGAATAACATTGATTATCTCATTACAGTGGCACCTGTCAAGGGGTGGAATATATAAAGCAGCAAGTGACAGTTAGTTCTCAAAGTTGATGTGCTGGAAGCTGGAAAAATGAGCAAGGAATAAGGAACATGAAGCCCTCACAAGGACCAAACTGGACTGAATTAGGCAGCAAGTGAATAATCAGTTCTCAAACCAAATGTGTTGGAGACAGGAAAAGTGGGCAAATTTAACATAAAGAGTGTCTTTGACTAGGATCAAATTGTGAAGATGAAAGATGAAAGTGAACTATTTGCCTACTGTGCTTGCACACAGAGGAATGTGACCTCCACATTTAACCATCCGTGCAGTGAAACACACACACGCACACACACTAGTGAACATTAGAGGGCAGTGTACACACTTGCCCAGAGCGGTTGGAAAAGTTAGGTGCCTTGCTCAAGGGCACCTCAATCATGTCTTACCCTAGGCGGGAATCGATCATGCGACCTTCCGGCCACTAGATGGGTTTCCTAACCACCAGGCCACGGCTGCCCCCTTGTCCAGTAGAGTCTATGCCTTCATGGCAGCTCAGCAGACTGTTATAATTTTACGTCTGATTGGTGTTTATTTATAACCAGCTGTCACACAAACCTATGGAAATAAAATCAAGCGTATTAAGAGTATATCTGATTATTAATGCATGTACACCCCCTCCACCACCACCACCACCACCACCACACACACACATACACTAATCCTTGGCTATTTCATGAGGTCGCTGATTATCCGAGATCCATTATTTCATCTGCATATATGTGAGTGTGTGTGTGAGAGAGAGAGCGAGAGAGAGAGAAAGAGTGTGTGCTGTAATTCCTATTCCACCCCAAACCAAGATTACTGAGGAGAGAATCATCTGTCAGACCCACTGTTGCCCACGTTGTCGTCCTTTTGTTATGCCCAACCTTTCGCTGCCTAGACTGCAGTCATTAATTCTTCATTACTCTGGCAAGATTATAACGCCTCAAACCATTTTATCTAAAGAAAGAATGGATATGCACATTATGCAGACAAACACACATATACAAATGCACACACACACACACACACACACACACAATTTTATTGTTTAATCGCCCACACAGCCATATTCTCTCTCCAGGTCTCCACAGATATTGATAATGCTGCGGGCATTGTAGAAAAAGAAGGGAGGCTGTGTGTGTGTATGTGTGTGTGTGTGTGTGTGTGTGTGCGCGTGTGTGTGTGTGGGCCCAAATGCAATGTGCGCATCATGCTGAGCCAGGTCTCACCGCCTCCATGTGCCCCTGACATTTATATCTGATGTTAATTACACTGATCTGGGTTGACATGGATCAACGCAGCCTGGGGGCTTTACAGGCTCTTATCAAAAACAAGCATTAAACACACACACACACACACGTTTACTCTTATATGCACCAACACACTTTACACATACACCACACATGCAGAGTTTTGTATACACAGAAACTCATCACGTATACAAATGAATCCGAGCATCCACACAGCATGTGCACGGATTTCCAAACGCTCAGGCTCATCTCGTATCCAACACACGGCCCCTAAAGAGCCCGAACTATCCTGAGACCAGATTCAAAAGCTTCAAATGTGGGTCAGCTCATGTCCCAATGGCAGGCTTCGATCACCCCCACCGCATGCTCTCTCTCCCGCTCAGACGTTGATGTGACCCAAATATTAACAATCCTCCAGCTCGGGAAAACTCCCAGAGCCCCTGGAGCAGAGATAGATGAGAGCCAGTAGACCGAGTTCCAGTCAAGAGGAAGATAAAAGATTGTATTTGCAGTCTATACTCTATTTTTTTTTTTTTACTCACTGCTTTTTCTCAGGGCAACCCAGCAGCTACAGTCCCAGGGGGATTTGTGTGAAATATTAAACAGTAGACTGATACATTGTATGTCCTACTGAGTTTGAATGAAAAATGACTGACCGGTTACATAAGATTCTAGTGAGTGGGCTTGATCGACATCTTTCCATTCAGTTCAAATCAGCTTTATTTGTGAGGCGCATTTAACAATGGACATTGTCTCAAATCAGCTTTACACAAATACAGCATCTGAATCCCCGATGAGCAAACCGGAGGTGGTGATGGCAAAAAAAAAACAAAAAAAAAAACCCCATCCTTATCCGGATGACATGGATAGTGTGATTATAAATGCCAGAAAAACTGGTGCAGATGAGCTCATGCAAAATACATAGGCTGCTGGTGGTTCCATAATGGTATAGGTTTTGTATAGCTGACATTCCATTGGACCCCTGGTACAACTACAAATGTCTCTGACAGGTGAGCACTATGTGTGCCTCCTTTCACCCCTGTTCATGTCCTGCATTCAATTTAGTGTGGCCTCTTCCAACAAGACAATGCACCGCCACACACGTCTACAGACATAAATAGAGACTGCTGAGGGACATTCACACGGTGGCCGAGAAAGCCAATCGCACTGCAAGTTAGAAACGTGCTGCAAATTCTCAAAACACAAGCATCAGAATCACAACACCTGCACAACATTGGCAAAACGTGCTGCAAATGCTGAAAACACATGCAACTTCCTAAACACATGCAAAAAGACTTACTGAAAGTGGACGGAACCAATCGAGAGCGAGCTGCATGGACCTGGATGTAGAGCCAAGACAGCCCCAATCCCAGCAAAAGTAAGTTTTATCTGTTTTTTAATGAAGATACAGTCAGTTTATTGTAAAGTTTCTCGTGGTTATATTTAATTCCTCCTTAAGAATTGCACAGTGAGAAGTTAAAACTAAGTTGAGCTGTCCATGCAGCTCGCTCTCGAATGGTTCCGTCCACTTTCAGTGTCCCTCTGAAACACCTCCGTTGTGTTGTAAGTCTTTTTGCATGTGTCTTTTTGCATTTGAGAATTTGCAGCGTGTTTTGTTAATGTTGTGCAGGTGTTGTCATTCTTATGCTTGTGTTTTGAGAATTTGCAGCGCGTTTTTAACTTGCAGTGCATTGGGCTTTCTCGGCCACCGTACTACATTCAGGCAATAAATGTCAATTCTTAAGCACAAAGTGTAACTGCTTTTAAATTCAAGTGCAAAAAAAACTTACAACCTGCTGATCTTTAACTGTTAAAAGCTAAGCACCAGCTGGTATTAACTCACAAACACATAAATACAGAGTACCTAACTTGTGATAATCAATAGTCAGAAAACGTTTTATTTTTTTACAAATTCAAGAAATACAGTTTAAAAGACTGTTTAGCCCCTCCCACACTGTTCGGGAACATAGTTGGTGGACAACAACCACTAGGAGACGTACTCACGGGAATGCAAAATGACAAAAAGGTGTGTTTAATATCTAGTCACCCCCACAGTCACTGCAGATTCATGCTCTTCATCAAATTCAGAACTATCATCGGAATCTGAAAAACCAGCACTGGAAAATTCCCAGTCCAGGTCAGTAATAATGGTGTTTTACCGCTCAGGTTGTTTTCTGTCAATTTAATTAAAATTGTCAATTTTAAAGCAAATCAAGCTGCTATTTTCATTTGAATTAATGCCTGTATATTTCAGTATCTAAAACAGTGTGAAATCACCAGAGTGTCCATTAGGTGGTGCTTAACTTTTATCCTCAAAGTAATTATCTTTAGACAAGCTGTATACAGAGCATCTGATGCACTTCTCTGGCCACGTGTTTCAGGATCTTGAAGGTTGCCATAAGATTCAATAAGTCCAAAAGCAATGGTGATATTTATATAAGGAAATGTATGAGAATTCAGACTTGCATGCTTGCGTCCCTTTTTATTGTGGAAAGTCCGGATTATGTTTGGTGTCATTCACTAACTCCTACCCTTTTCCCTGTTTGTCAGGTTTTTCTTGAAATATAAATGTCAAAGACAGATGTCTATGGTTTAGACTATCAGTTTAAACACATGCCTTTTCAAAAAAAAATAAATAAGGGATAGAAAATGAGGATTGAAGACAAATCTAGCATTTGCTTTCTTGTAAATTATATGATATATGTATAAAGAGATGCGAACATTGAGCTGAACATCCAAAGCACAAAACAAAGTGCAGATAAGTTTTAAAGATGTCTCAACATATTACACGGAAATATCTAATAAATTTAACATTTAGACTGGACTGGACTACTGCAACTCTCTCTTAGCTGGTCTTTCCATGCTTCCCTGCAACTGATCCAGAATGCAGCAGCTTGACTTGTTTTCAACCTCCCCAAGTACAGCCATATCACCCCCTTGCTGAGAACACTTCACTGGCTTCCTGTAGCAGCTTGTATCTGATACAAAACCCTGATGCTGGCCTACAAAGCCGAAAACGGTCCAGCCCCCTCCTACCTGATGGCGATGGTTAAGGCCAGGCGCACAACTAGAGCTCTTCGTGCTTCAAGTATGGCCCGACTCGACCCGCCATCATCCAAGACACATGGAAGGCAAACATCCAGACTCTTCTCTGTTCTGGCACCAAGGTGGTGGAACGAACTACCCCTACCCCTAAAAACTCACCTGTTCTGAAAGTTTTGCCTTACTGTGTTTTGCACACAGAAGGAATGTGACCTCCGCATTTAACCCATCTGTGCAGTACACACCAGTGAACACACTTGCCCAGAGCGGGTGGGGGGTGCAGCCCCAAACCATGGTGCCTGGGGAGCAGTTAGGGGAGTTATGTGCCTTGCTCAAGGGCACCTCAGTCGTGTCTCAGGGATCGAACCAGCAACCTTTCGGTCACGAGACCGGTTGCCTAACCACTAGGCCACGGCTGCACTTCATTGAAAAATAAATGTTTGTAAACTGTATTTGTCTTATTTGTTTAGTTTTGTGACTATTTTGATTATTGTCGTCTTCTCTTTGCAGGTTGACTAGTGTAGAAAGTTTTGGATAATTTAAACTGCATGACACTTTTCTAGTAGGATTCTGGTCTTGAATCCTGATTTACCTTTACTAGCTTCAAATACTCCAAGAATTTAAGCTCCATTTAAACTCCAAGCACTCTTGTAAGTCGCTCTGGATAAGGGCGTCTGCCAAATGCCGTAAATGTAAATGTAAATGTAAATGAAGTAACTTAAAAAGTTGTGTCGAGATTGTGGATATAAATTTTTAAGCTAATTAGAGCTAATCATATTTTCTTTATTAAAAACCAATTAAAAATGAAAAAACAAGATGATCATTAATAAAGTGTGTATTCAACAGGATGGGCTACAACAAGCAGATACTAATATTTGTTATAAGCTGCTTAAACATATTATAAAAAGTGACTTCCACAATCAAACAGAGACTTATATTCATGTACCTGGAAGAATTTGTGTTTCTGAATTTGTTACCTGTCACATTTTTTGTTTATAAAATATATCCAGTAAATAGCTACTTGTTAAAAAGTTGTTAGCTAGCTACCAAACGGTACATTATCCAGAAGCAACACAGGTACAGCCCTGCAGAACCCAGAGAAACCCTGTAGCAAAGGGACGAGACGTAATATAAACATGTGCTAACAAAAATGTTAGCGCTCTGGATCATATACATAAATATATAAGTAAGATCAACAAAACAAGAAGTGTTTGTAAAACAGTTGACCTGCATTTGTTGAGTTTACTTGGTATAATATATAACATACAGCTGCTAACTTTTTTTAGTTAGTAATTTACTTTCCTATTCCTATTTATTCAGAGAACTGTCATTAGTTTTTTTTTCTTTCCCAACAGTGTAGGGGAGTTGAATGTATTGCTATATGTAGATAGTGCTAATTATAATTATCTCATTACTCACTGCTAATTTGGCTTCCAGTCTTCATTATCTGACAGCACTTGATAAAGCATGTATTATTATTTTGTATTTTATTTATTTACTACCACCACCACCACCACCACCCCCCGCCATCCCTATTGTGCTCTGACTGTTCACCGTATACGTGCACATGTTAATAAAGCTACAGCGAACTAAATCAAGGACAAGGAGTTATAATGTATCTCAAGTCGTCTCAGGGATTTGCGTTTCGCTGTGGTCATCTCTGGAGTCCTCGTTAGGGATGGAAATCTATATCTCTGGATTTTCTGTAAAGCTTCAACAATGCTGTTTAAATAAAATCGAAAAAAAAAGATTTAACGCGAAAGTGAAGTAATTGACCTATTGTGCTTGCACACAGAGGAATTTGACCTCCACGTTTAACCCATCCATATGCACTATTGAACACAAACACAAGGGAGCGGTGAGCACACTTGCCCGGGGGCGTGAAGCAATCTATGGTGCTGTTGAAGCAGTTTGATTAGGTGTCTTAATCCAGGGCACTTCACTTGTGTCTTGTTGGTATGGGGGAACAAACCAGCAACCTTCTGGGATCTTAAGGCTGTTGCCATGTTGGTGGTTCTTGGACACAGACCAGGTTCATAACACAGGCTCTGTTTATGACAGTAACCATTTTATACACGCTAAACCCTACCAAATTTCCTAGAAAGGCTCATCCTCCACATCTGTGCTGACTCAGAAACCCACGGCACACAACGAACACTCTTATCGATTCGCCACCTACAAGAAAAACCTTTTCTTTTCTTTCAACCATGCTCCATTTTGTGATCACGAAAAAAGAAACACCTCTGGGCCGAGCCCACCATTGTAGTCCAAATGTTCATACTACGCCACTGGCATTTATAGCTTCACAATGTGCGATGACAATGAATTTGAAAGTGAGGCAATGAAAGGCCAAGATAGCATCACCATGGATACTCAGGCTTTGTGCGAGGACCGTCTCCAGAAAGCTCCATTTTCAATTGTTTGTCCTTCACCTTTTCCCATTGATTAGGAAAAAAATGGCGCTCAGACGCAACCTATCTGAGGCACAGATGCACCGTTTGTCCCCTCTGGCCTTGAGGGAGACGTCAGGATGTCGATCACTTGCACCCTGTTTTGTTTCCAGGCCTCGCCTTAATTAGCAACGTGGATGTGCCAAAAATACGCCTGCTTAAGATCACTGAAGGTGAAGTGTTTTTGTTCTGCCTCCACAGAATGTACTGAGAGAAGTAGCTTCATGATCATGTAGGCACTCCTACAATAGCAGACACACAAAGCAGGGTGCGAAGAGGTCATCTATTTCTAAAAGCAGACTTACAAATGCTGTACAATACCATATAAATGAAGCGAACGGCGTAACCATGACAACACCTTGAAATCGGTTCATACCTGATAGTCAGTGGACGTCTAAAATGTAATGTGGTATAATGTGGTGTGATCATGATAATGATCGTTAGATCATTCTGCACTGCTGAGGGGACATTCAAACCCAAAACAATGTCCAATTTAATCACAAAAATGTACTGCTTTTGAATTCAAATGCAATAATCTGACTTTAAATGTGAGAAAACAATGTAACCCGATCAACTTTAAAGAAATGTCTGTTAGCGTTTTTCTCAGTCGATTTGGTGCATTTCTCAGATCAGAACTGAATTTCTCCAAACAATTTGTCTATGCTCAACATCATCAAGTCACTTCAAGTCATTTCTCATTTATTTTATACCAACAGCAATGCTTTGGCATGATCACAAAAAATGATCTCATACAATTATCCTCTCTTTTATACATTATCATTCTCTTTTGTAAAGTGGATCAAAATGTATTAGACTTGTTCTCTGTTGGATTGGATTGTACTGTCCCCCACAACCTCTTGGCTCTAGTTCATGGCTGAAGTCATTCCATTCAAAAGAGCTGAACTTGTCAAAACCAGTAACCAGTAATGTTACAGTATATATTTCTATTAGACGTTTTCTACATGTCTCATGAACTGATGATTAGCTTTCAGGTGAATCCTGAGTATCACTGATGAAGCGGAGTGTATGATGCTTTAGATCAACCAATCGTGAACTAGTTCCCCACAGTAAAGTATCTCAGAGGTGCATCTCATAACCTTCAATTGGTAAACATATATACCCGGGGTCCCCAATTACTTTTCCTCAAGGGTCACATCCAACCAGCATTGCAAAGGGCAGCCGTCGCCTAGTGGTTAGTGAACCGGTCTCTTGACCGGAAGGTTGTGGGTTTGATCCCCGCCCAGGGCAAGACACGACTGAGGTGCCCTTGAGCAAGACACCTAACTTCCCCAACTGCCGTGGTTTGGGGCTGCCCCCTGCTCTGGGCAATTGGGTTCGCTGCCACCTAGTGTTTACTGGTGTGTGCGTGTTTCACTGCATGGATGGGTTAAATGTGGAGGTCACATTCCTCTGTGTGCAAGCACAGTAGGCAAATTGTTCATCCTTTCAAAGGCAAGGGCCAATGTGTGTCATTCTCAAACTGTTCCCTATGGTATGGTACAGTACTTTTTATTGCGCTTCTATACTTTCTGAAAAAGGTTTTAAATATTGTTACAAGTTTTACATTGTAACTACAGAACTACAGAAGAACCCATTTTGGTGCCAGATAAAAGCCTTTTCAGTTCGGTTCTGTATAGAACTCTCTACAGTACATTCTCAATCAATCTGAAGAACCTCTACATCACCCTTTAATCATGCAAAGGGTTCTTTGCGTGTTTATTTAGTAAAGAGTATCGAACATTATATCACAGTTGTTATGACCTTGAAATTGGATTGGCTGAAAGACGTTCCATAAGTGAAACCGAAGCGCTCCAACTATCACTCCGCCACATACACATTTAACACTATCAACGACGCCAGCATTTATAAACCCCGCAGCCACAAAGTCAATAAAGTTGAATTAGGCAAAGCTTACTCCTAATATTTTCTCCTCCAGTGTGGAGCAGTCTGCACCTTTACTGTCTCTGAGAGTGAACTATGAAAGTGAACTATTTTGCCTACTGTGTTTGCACACATAAGGAATGTGACCTCTGCATTTAACCCATCCGTGCAGTGAAACACACACACCAGTAAACACTAGGGGGCAGTGAACACACTTGCCCAGAGCAGGGGGCAGCCCCCAAATCATAGCACTCAGGGAGCCCAGGGGAGTTAGGTGCCTTGCTCAAGGGCACCTCAGTTGTGTCTTGCCCTGGGTGGGGATCGAACCAGCGACTTTCCGGTCACGAGACCGGCTCCCTAACCACTAGGCCACAGCTGCCCCCGAACTGTACTGAACTCTGTACTGAAGAAACAAACCAATTGTATTTTTCAGTCCTCTTTATTGTTAAATCTATCAATAAATGCTGATAATGGAACTGTGGTATAATCGCAATAATACACTCGAGGGTCGTGCTATATCGTGATATATTGGCACTGGTGTACTGATTTATGACCGCAGCACACCAGTACCAATATCTCACCATACAGCACTTCCTCTCGTGTGTTCTTGCTTAATTATATTATGTCACCCCCCGACTTGGGTGAACTGGCTGGCTGCTTTATGTCCCAGGGCGTCCTCATGTCGGTGTCACCTTCTGGTTCTCCCTTGTAGTTATGCTGTCTTTGCTAGGTCTGCTGGAGTTTCTGCTTGCTCTCTGCACAACTTATATTTAAAGTGACCATTACATAAAAGATCATACCTAACTCTCTGTATACCCTCTTTCCTTCCATTCTGATGAGCTACACCTGCCACGGCTGAGGCACCAGGAAATACCAGCAACCCTGAGTTCTGATTCCTCCTGCTCCCCAAACCCTGCCTGATCCACTCTGATACCCCTTATCTTTTTGGAGTCTCATCTGACCCACCATGGACATGGACAGTCTACAAAACACCACAATGGACAAATGTAGAAACCATGAATTAGATTACAGACTTTAGTTTTTTGGCTACCTGCACTTTTGTTTATAATCACACTGTCTGTGTCACCTAAATGAGGATGGGTTAAAAGCGCTATACAAATAAAATTGAATTGGATTATACATAATATATATTTATACATAAAAATATTTAATATAAATATGTATTACTTTCCATTTGACTATATTTTAGCCTGCATTGATACAAATTTTTAAAATCATTATTCACAATATTGTTTTCTTTAGGTGACTCCCGTTACCCTGACAACAGCCCTGTGTGCGGCTTCCGGTTTCAGAAAAATGAAAAGACGGAGCCTTTTCCTGTTTTTGCTTCATTGTGATTTTACTTTCGGTTTTGTAAAAAAAGAAAAAAAATATGATTTGCAAGGAAAACAAAAAATTACTTATTTCTCTGTTGCTTGTATTTGGACCAAAGGATACATGCACCACTGGACCCATACAGATCTGAATTGTCTATTTAGCTTATCAACTTTTTGATGTTTATCACTGGCCATGGTTTTGGTGTAAGGATGACTTACATGCGCTCTGTGTCCACAGAGTAAGCTCGGTAGTTGACTTTGACATTCTGGTTCCCTTTTTTCTTTTTAGCTCCAGTAGCATTATGTGTTGGCGGTGGGCCAAAGGTTTAACTCCTGCGGGCCGTCTTTTGGGGAACTCTGATATATGCACAGAGCACCACACTGTGTTACAATTTCTGTCTGAACAATGGAAGGACAAAATAAATAATCAGGGTCAACAACCAGCAAGGGGAAGAGTAGTAAGAATACGCGGTGGAAGGCTAAGGAGGCAAAATCGAGGACGAGGCAGAACTTGTGTTTCTGATGAAATAAGGGCCACGATTGTGGACCACGTAATCAATCACGGCCTTACAACGGCTGAAGCTGGCCAAAGGGTGCAGCCAAAAATCGGCAGAACCACAGTGTCCGCAATCATTCATAGGTTTTGTAGAGAGAACAGGTGTGTAATCCTGTAATGTATTACTGGGCAACTTCAGGATTCCACTTACATTATATTCACACACACACACACACACACACATTTCTTGAAATCTTACTCAATTTTGTGATTTGCATTTTTACCACATAGGATTACAAGACCACCTACCAGTGGTGGTAGCGGGCCCCTCTTCACACCTCAACAAGAATCGGCATGGTTACAGCTAATATAGAAGACAACAATGCCTCAGGACACATCCAGTCAGTCAGTCAGTCAGTATCTCAACTGTTGACAGGGTTCTGAAAAGACAGCAGTTGAGTGTGAAACTACTGTATCATGTGCCATTTGATAGGAACGGTGACAGAGTGACAGAAATACAATATCAATATATACAAACCGTAAAAGCATTAATGTGATTTCTGTCTCACTCTATATACAGTAATGTTACTCTGTATTGTTGAAACTGATGCACACTTACACAGTACTGACACACTGACAACATGACTAAGTATTTCGACTGTCTGTGAGCGAGGCCCCCAGTTCAATCCCTGCACCGACAAGGCATGACTGAAGTACCCTCGAGCAACGTGCCTAACTAGAAGGAACACACTCCTAAGAGGAACAATGAAAGTCAATCACAGGGAACTGCTCCCTGGGTTTTTTTTTTATGAATAAGGGTGGCCCACTGCTCCGGGAAAGTATATTTACTGCCCCCTAGTGTGTGTATGTGTGTGTGTGTTCTAACAGTTTAAACTTTTCTTAACTTCCCCTAAACAATACAAGATCTCTGGTCTCAGGTCTTCTGCAGTGATAATGAAAACTCAGAAGGTCAATATGCGCATGTCTGAGGCAAACACTTCTTCACAGCTAGGTTCATAATGCTGATGATATAATATTGACTGACCAGCGACAGAATTCGGGCTCCTAATAGCTAAACTCAAGACTGTATTCTTCATTTATTTTATTTATTAAATTAGCAAAGACTTCTGAATGTGCTTTTATTGCCGTTCAGATTTTTGAGGATGTTTTTACTTAAAAGGGGGTGTGGCCATTACATGTGATCAAAGTCCCTGAATGCACTGCTGTTAGCTATGAATTATTTTCTACTTATCATTTTTAACAATAAAACATCATCATCTTTAACCTGATTGCTCACATTTCTAGAGCACTCTCTAACTTTTAAGATACACCATGCTGGCAGTCAGTTTTGCCGCTTTGTAGCTTTATTTTCCCCCTTTTTTCTATCTCAGATTACTGTCTGTGTGCAATTTCACATGCTCTTGCCATATCTATCTGGGTTTCCTCCAGATGCTCCAGTTTCCTCCAATTTCCCAAAAACATGTTGGATGGATTTGGAAGTCTAAATGATTCCTAGCTGTGTCTATGGTTCCCTGTGATTGACTTTCATGTTTTTCAGCTTGTATCCCTGGTTCATACCCAGTGTTCTCATGATCCACTGTGACCCTGACTAGAATAAAGTACTTATTTGAATGAGACATCACTTTTTACTGAGAATACACCGATTCTAGCTTTTACAGGGGAAATGTGTAGAGTACGTTTAAAAACCGCTGTGGTGCTATGATGTGTTACCGTGTGCAGAATTCTCTTTCTTTTCCTTTTTCTCTTCCAGTCCAGTAGTTGGAGATTGTAGCAGCTTTGTTTACACCAGCAGTGAAGTCTTTGTCGTGTTCTCTGTAATGTGTGCATCTATAACCACTCTTTACAACAGCACAGCAGGTTTTCTCCCCATATGTACATGTACACAATTGGACCAAATGCTATGCAGACACCTAAACATAACACCCATAAAAGTTTGCTGAATGTCTCATTCCAGATCTGGTCCCCCTTTGCTGTAACAATATTCTCCACCACTATGGGAAGGTTTTAACGCCTGGATTTTCCAGTGTATCAGTGAAGATTTGTGATCATTCTGCTACAAGGGCATTATTGAGGTCAGGCACTGATGTTCGATCCAGCGATGCAGTCTGGGAGTGAAGTCAGTGTTCCAGTTCTTCCCAGTGGTGTTCAGTAAGGTTGGAGGTCAGTGCTCCGTGCAGGTCTCTTGAGTTTTTTTACACTCCAACCTTAACACACCATGTCCTTATGGAGCTCGCTTTGTGTACAAGTTCATTGTGATGCTGGAAGTTCCGGTGAAGGGAAATAGTATTGCTGCAGCATACAAAGGCATATACGAGTGTGTGCTTTTAATATTGTGCCAACAGCCTTGGAAAATTTTGCATCTGAGTGTAATGCTCAGCGATCCTGTAGCATCATGTCATTTCTATATACCTATCTATTTGTTTTTTACTGACATTCTCTAGGTTGTATTGCGATTTTTTTTTTATTCTGTAAATTTACTGCTTCTTGTATAACAAACATACACATCCACATCTACGTCTAAAAATGTGACTTTTATTCTGACAAGATGAAATGAATTTAACCCATCCATGCAGTGAAACACACACACACACACACAAGTAAGAGCACACACTATGGGGTAGTGAACACAATTACCACCGGAACAGTTTGCAACCCCATCCACGGCACCCGGCGAGCAGTTGGGGGTTAAGTGCTTTGCTCAAGGGCCCTTCAGTCACGCCTTGTTTGTGCAGGAATCGAACCGAGGCTCTTCTGATCACAAGGCCGGTTCCTTAACCGCAAGCCTACGGCTGCACCCATTGACACTCGTTCATGTCCTGGATTCTTTCTGTAGGTTTAAACAGGAGAACGCTGCACATGTCTAAAGACAATAAATTAGAGATAGAGCAACAGTCATGTGAGTGTCAAGTGGGCTTTTGCCGTTGACACCTAAGTCAGCATTATTGAATGCGTCTTGGATGGCATGCATCATGCTGTGAAATACAACAGACAAACGCATTGGGAATACTGCAGAATTGTGGACCGTTCGGAAGGATGTATGGTTTTCCTTGCCTGCAGCATAACACAAGCACATGGAGTCCATGCCTCATGGGGGACCTACAAAGTATTAGTCTGGTGTATCAGTTGTACTTGTAGGATAAATTGATTCCAGACAGTGAATGGGGAAAAATGATTATTTAGGTCCTGTTTTTGCAGTAAGTTTACACTCAGTGTCTATATGTTGCATGTTTAAACACTGTGTGTGTTTGTATAAACACTGAACATTTATTGTGGTGTTAGCATTCATGGCTGTCTCTTCTGGAGTTGGAGTAATTAGCAGGGGTTGGTGCTTGTACCCGTTAAGTGGCTGGTGTAAGCTACTTATTGAACACTCCATGGCCCTTCTGCCCTTCACACTCATTTTCATGTTCACGTGTGTTCACGTTCAGGCACGGTCACGTGTCGCTCTCTATAGTTCTCTGAAGTTCCCACTGCTCATTTCTGCACTCTGTGTGTAAGTGAGCTGTTCAAATGAATTAATCACTGCAAACTCTTAGAGGTCACATTCATCCCAGTTATATCTTCACCATTTGCACCCAATTAATTATTGATTATTTTGATTCGTTAATTAATTACAAGCTAGTTTTTACCTCATTAACTTTCTTATGCACTATAAAATTTGGTCAGAGTGCATGCAGGTGATGATGTGAGCAGACAGACAGACACAGATGGATAGACAGACAGACAGGCAGGCAGACAGACAGACAGACAGATAGATAGAATCTATGCAATTTTTTACAGTCTGTAGCAGTGTTTCTGGCTTTTTGGTTGTATATGTATGTATGTATGTATGTATGTATGTATGTATGTATGTATGTATGTATACATGGGGAACAAATTAAAGATTAAAGGACAAAAACAATGTAAAATGTGTTAATAAGATATTGGGATTGTACAATCCACCAGAACAGCTTTAATGTGTCTTAGCATAGATTCAAGTTCAGTTATTCAGGTATTCAGTCATTTAGTCTCACCAACATCTCATTACAGCAACACCCCTGTCTGTCATTGGCTAAAACAAGAACACCCCCCCCCCTTTTTTTTTTTCCTCGATGAAGGGTGTTGGTTAGGGTTATTATGGTTTGGGGCATAATAATCATGCCCTATAGATGGTGGGTGGAGTCCTCCTGGAAAAGACCACGCTCACTTAGACAATAATGTTTCATTATAGGATAAAATCTATCTATCTATCTATCTATCTGTCTGTCTGTCTGTCTGTCTGTCTGTCTGTCTGTATCTGTCTGTCCATCTATGTCTATCTATCTATCTATCTATCTATCTATCTATCTATGTCTATCTATCTATCTGTCTGTCAATCAGACTGTCTGTCCATCTATGTCTGTCTGTCTCTGTATATCTATCTATCTGTCCATCTGTCTGTCTGTCTGTCTGTCTGTCTATCTATCTATCTATCTATCTATCTATCTATCTATCTATCAGTCTGTCTGTCATTCTATGTCTGTCTATCTATCTGTCTGTCTGTCTGTCCATATATCTATATATTTATCAGTCTGTCTGCCTATCTATGTCTATCTATCTATCTATCTATCTATCTATCTATCTATCTATCTATCTATCTATCTATCATACATGCTTAGACTTTTACACACAATAAGACTTTCAATTGACTTCTAGAGTTTTCTCGTCTCCAGAGAGAGTGACAGATAGATAAAGAGAGAGAGAGAGAGAGAGAGATGGAGAGGGAGGTGAAAGTGAAGTGACCTACTCTTTTGACCACTGTGCAGTGGAATTGACCTCTACATCTAACCAATGAAACACACACACACACGCACGCACGCACACACACACACACAGAGTGAACACAGTGAAAACACACCAGGGGGCATTGAGCTAGGTGCCTTGCTCAAGGGCACTTCAGTCGAGTCTTGTTGGTTAGGGAATCGAACTTGGAACCTTCTAGTACTAATCTAAGGCTAATAGAGAAAGATAGAGAGAGTGGGGAAGAGGGGGGGGGGTCCCTGGTGGACGACCAATTTAATATTAAAATATAAAATTATACACAATGCAGTTGGATGGTTTTCTACATCAGCACGCGCCATCTGACGCGCCACCAGTTTTTGGCGTGCGCTTTGTACGTTACGTGAAGTGCGGGGAGGAGGGGGTGAGGAGGAGGGGTAAAAGGTGGG
>JAOVVF010000022.1:3461264-3473042 GCA_028565595.1 Duopalatinus emarginatus
CTGCTTGATGCATACTGCACATTCGGACACGCTAGTCACGCTCGCGTACTGTTTTCACATACTGTTCAGTACGGAAGAATGCAATTTCGGACGCAACCTTTTATTCTTACTGAAGCAGTGCACGACAAGTCTCAACATGAACTACGGGTGAATCACAGGGCCAAATTAGAATTGGCACTGTTTTTTTTTTTTTTTTTATCGTAATACGTTGAGATCGCGTTAATGCATTATTATCACGTTAACTTCGACAACCCTAATATCAAGTAAAGTATAAATGTTATTAGAATTATTGTTAGAATTATTAGATGAAATTACTTGGCATTTAATTATTACAATATTTTATTGTTAATAAATAATAATTAATTTAATTATTTATTTACTAAAATGTTATATGTTAATATGTATCTTATTAATATATTATATTAAGTCATTTTATTTTAAATATACATTATAAATTATTAATAATTTTTTTTTTCTATTGTTAATGTTAACTGTAAGCAAAATATTTTAATTACCTGATATATCTGTCTATCTATCTATCTATCTATTTGTTTGTTTGTTTATTTATCTTTCTGTCTATTTTGTGTGTATTACATTTTCTTACTCTCATGCACTGGCTGTTAAACTTTATTTAACACAATATTACAAGACCATATCACTACACTACATGCTGAGCTGTGGCCTCACTGTGTAGTAAACTTAAATACCTCTTTTCCTCTCATTAAACCGTATTAACCGGATTTCCCCACAGGCTTTTCACTGCAGTGAGCCGTCCACACGACACCTCCGCTGTCTCCCTCTCTTCCTGTCCTTACTGACGTACGAGGTGTACTACAACACAGAGGCAGCAGAGGGCGACTCCGTTCCTCAGGTGCGCCACACCTCACTCCTCGAGCTGCTTTCATTAAGAATCTGACGCACATGTCAAACACTGAATAAATAAAAAAAATACACCATGACTGTAGGTGCAGTTGGGTCCAGAAGTATGAGATCACCTCCAGGAAACGGTTCAAGGAAGTGCAGTTATTTCGCTCAGCATGATGCATACAAAAGAAATTAATTTATTATTAATTTAATAATTAAATTAGTGTGTTGCATTAAGCGCCACAAAATCTCACTAAACCATAATTGTTGTTATAGTGATGTATTCTTCTGAGGAGATCTTTATTTTATATTTGTGGAAGGAGTCTCCAGTGTCAGCCCTCAATGGTAAAGCTGTATGGTTTTCGACACAGGAAAGTCTTAAAGATCTGCACTTTCCATTACAATTACTGTACTTTTACAGTCATGGCCTTGAGGTTAAGGAACCAGTCTTTCGATCAGAAGGTCCTGGGTTCAATCCCCGTAACAGACAAGACACGACTGACGTGCTTTTGAGCAAGGCACCTAACTCCCCCAACTGCTTCCTGAGCGCCTTGGTTTGTCCGCTCACACCCGCTCCGGGCACATGTTCAGTGCCCCCTAGTGTTCACTAGTGTGTGTGTGTGTGTGTGTGTGTGTGTGTGTGTGTGTTTGTGTTTCACTGTACTGGGTAAATGTGGAGGTCACATTCCTCTGTGTGCAAGCACAGAAGGCAAATAATTCACTTTCACTTCCCTTTTCAGAATTTTTATTTACTATATAACATCTACATTTTTTTGTCTTATTAACCTCACGAGGGTGAAAAAAAAGAAAGTCTGCTGTATTCGTTTTTATAATGTAAGCATTAACGAGAATTGTTTCACAGACATTCAATTTAATTGTTGAATACAACTATAATCGGATAAAAAATACGTAATTCTTGAATTAATGAACATGAAATGCATCAGAGATATAAAACACAAGCGGGGGAGTTAATTAGTTATCAGCACCCCTTACTGTGATTTCTTTACAAAACCTTCGTGACTCCCGTCATCTCTGCTCACAGATTTGCGCAGAATTGTAATTGTCGCCTGTGTTTTGTTAAAGAACCTTGTTGCTGGAACAGTGTGTTTGCAGACACGCATCTGTTTTTTCAGCAGCCGGCCTTGAGATTAGGACGGTGTGATAGGACAGTGTTTCTCCTCCGCAGCGCCCCCTCTCGATCTGCTACCACGGCTCGCGCCTGGTCCAAGCGCTGGCCCGCTTCAAAGACCGCTCCATCCTGATGAACAGCCTGCACAGCCTGAGCACAGCCGAGCTGCTGAGCCTGGGCACGGAGCAGACGGGCAGCCATGCTCTCCAGGCTCTCATCACACTCTCCAGTGACAAAGGCAAAGGAAAGATCATGAGGAAGCTCGAGGTGAGACAGCAGACGAGCATGACGTCCAATGATCAACACTGCATTGTCACTGATTTAAAACCCGTCTCTCATTTCTGTCTCACTCACACAGGGACTCTATACCCAGCTGGCCTGCTCCAAATACGGCAGTCGTTTAATGGAGGCCATGTGGAGCAGCGCCACCATCAGTCAGAGGCAAAGCATTGCACAGCAGCTGGGTGAGCGAACTAAAGAGCTTTTAAAATAAAAAAATAAAAAACGTCTAATGTCTTCTGATTGATGCCTTATCTGTTTATGTTTATGTATTATGTAATGACCTATCAGTATCAGATCTGCCATCTGCAGCCAGTTAACATGACCTGAAACTCAGCTGGAAGACCCTGCTTATTGTAATGTATTGAATGTTATACACAAATGGACAGATAATGGACCATAAAAAGCAAAGTTACGCCAACACTCAACCCTTATCATCATTTTATTATTTTTTGTTTATTTTTTAAATGAGGCTGTTATAGGATTCATACTTGGATTCACAATAAATTTTTAGTGTGTTCAGGCTTTCATAAGGTTATCATGTACCTTAACAAAATGAAGAGTAGCTAAAAAAAACGTAAAATAATAACAAAAAATGTGTAATAATTATTGTATATACTACAGTAAATAATTTGATTAATGGATGAGCAATTATTTTTTATTATACTCAGTTAGTTCCAACCCTGCGATGTGATTGGCTAAGAGACGTTCCATTACGCGACAACAGCACTGGGACCAAAGCGCTCCAAATATCACTCCACCACATACAAAGTTAACTGTAGCGACGACGCCGGTGTTTACAAGCCAAACACCACAGCCATAAACAAACCAGCAACATCTGTTATCTGTATAATAATTATTGGGTAGTTAATAATGCTCCTCGACTGTTGTAGTCTAATGTTTCAGCAGCGTGACGTTTAGATATTTAATATGTAGTATTGTTCCGTCCTCTTTCCCCTAATTTTTTTTTAATAAACGCTGATAACAGAACTGTGGTGTAATCGCAGTAATACACTCGAGGTTCATGCTATATCGTGAAATATTGACACTGGTGTACTGATCTACGACCGCAGCGCACCAGTAGTAATATCTAATGATATATCAGGAACCAAGAGTGTGTTAATGCTTAAATAATCTCAAATAGGATTGTTTATTTATTCTTATTCATTATTATATTTTTTATTATAATAATAGTAATGATTATTTTTATTTATTTATGTAGGATTATAAAAATTTCCTGGATTTCTTTTGTTGTCTTGTTAATTTTACAAGCAGGAAAAGAATAACAATTCATGGAAAGCGCCAGACTATAATAAGTTTACAGATCTGCGACTCGCACTGTGGCTTACTGTTTCTTTTACCAGATTATATGAATATGCAAATCTCTACATGCACTCGTCCTCTTCCTGCTGGTTAACTGGTGTTAATGTAGTATATACATGCACATTGGAACGTGACTGGCTGTTATCGTTCACATGTTCAACATTAACTTAGTTGTTTAAATCTGCTATAGACCTCTGGATGTCCCAGAACATTAAATGTAACTATAAATGGTTAAAAAGCATGACATTTCGATTAGTCTTCAATTAATAAAAAGTAGCACATTTCTGTCGTACAAGAGGAATGACACTTTACCGTTAAAGTAATATTGTTTTAACATTACATCTGCATCAGGCCACTGTCAAGACTATCAGTACCTTTTAAATTATATATACACTGATCAGCCATAACATTATAACCAACTGCCAAATCATCACAGCATGGACTCTGTAAGTCCTCTGAAGTGTGTGTTCTCTGTGAACAAGATATTAGCAATAGATGCAGATCTTCTGTTGGATCAGACGGTACCGGCTAGCCTTGGTATCAGTGACCCTGGGTCTCCCATGAACTGTTGGTTCACCAGTTGTCCTTCCTTGGACCACTTCTGGTAGGTATTGACCACTGTACAGTACCTGCTGTTTTGGAGATGTTCTGACTCAGTCGTTTAGCTATTGCAGTTTAATGTTGTCAGAGTTAGGTGCCTTGCTTAAGGGCACCTCAGTCGTGTCTTGCCCTGGGTGGGGATCGAACCCACGACCCTCCGGTCACGAGACCGGTTCCCTAACCACTAGGCCACGGCTGCCCCCTAATATATCGAACACCTTGACACGTAATGAGATGATCACTGCTGTTCACTTCACCTTGCAGTGGATTTTGTAGTGTTAATGTTTTGACTGATCAGTGTACATAGATAACCGGTAGTACATTGTTTCACAGACGTTGACTGTAACTAGAAATGGGTAAAAATGTCTGGTTTTTGAATTGTTGGTAAGTTGCTGTGGTATAAGAGGAATAAAACACTGGTGTTTAGGATATAGCAAAATAATCAACTTTGAGGTGATAACAGTGACCACTCTTTGCATCAGGCAACATCACACCACTATGTTATTGGTTAATTTCCTATAACAGCATGCACCCAGGTGTTTTATTCTGTACTTATTGCCTTTTAGATTTTTTTCCTCCAAACACATCATATCACATCATATCTAAGACACAACCTGCATTTTTATGGCTGAGAGCAGTTTTCCTCCGCATCTTCCTTCACGCTCACGTTTGCAAGTTAATTGGCTTTCGAGTTCATATTTATCATGTTGTGAAGCTATAAAAAGGATGTCTGGCATGATCTTGATAAATCCAAACTTTAACCAGATCAAAGCAGCATCATATAAGTGTGTAACACGCTACAGTTAAACAAATAAACACTAATAATCCGTGTGCGTCTTTTCTCTCAGTCCCTAGCGAGACTCAGCTGCGGTCGGATCAGTTCGCCCGGCACGTCTGGGCAAAATTCGGCCTCACGCACTTCCAGAAGAGACGCGGTGCCTGGATGGAGCTTCAGACGGGAGAATCGAAGAAGAGAAAGATGTTCAGTGAGATTCTGGAGTAACTGCTTTGAACTGGTACTCTTATATTTTTTTCCAGGGCTTAAACGAGTGTTAAATCACCTCCTGTGGACTGAAATCCTACACCGTTAACACGACTCCTACAGGGTTACAGTTAATCCTGGGGTATTTGATTTGGTCAGGAGTTAACGTGTGAGCTTTTTGCTGTGTAGGTGACGTGTATAAATAAAAACGTGCATTTTTCTATTCTCTGCAGTCGCACAGTCGTCTACAATTTCACGACGCGTGAAGAATTTTCATGATAACACAATGTTTATGGAATATTAAGTCAGTTCAGTCACACTGTATTAGTGCTGCATTGATAAAATCTGGAGTTAAAGAAAGAAATTAATTAAGGATCAATTTTAATATTTAATAAGTCATTTCTTGTCGTATCAGTAGACCTGTATCGAGACCTAATTAATGGTCCTGATTCTGTTGTTTTTGCTTTATTACTTTTGTATGTAAATAAAGCCGGTGTGAAATTTGTACTTAACATAAAGAACCAGACGTTTGTATCATGCTGTATACGTATATTTCTGGTATTTTCTTTCTTTGAACGGTAACATGTTCACGTGCCATTGGTGGAGGTGTCCCGAGTGATTACTAGCTCATGAGTGAAGTACAGAGAATAAGAGTGAGCAGACTGCAGCTGTGACTTGTCCTGCTGTCTCTCTCTTTCTATCTGAGTGGGAGAGAAGGGAGAAGACTGCGAGTCCGATCTCAGGGGCAGGGTGACCCTCAGCTGCGAGAATCCCCTGACTGTGTCAAATCCAGCCTGATAGAAAGCTTCACACGAGGGTCTGGGAACGTCAAACAACTCTCGCTAACGCCCATTAATGTCAGCCGGTACGCAAACGAGTTAAATTAAAAGGCCAGCGTGGTTTTGTCTAGAGCTCCTTTCCATCACTCATCTGCAGAGGTGTCGGAGATTCAGTGGGGTCCATTAAAGAACAGTAAGACTTTTATGTGGTGGTGTGAAACGCCGGTGCGCAGATCAGAGACCAGATCTCTTCAGGCCGGGTTTGTTATTGTGGATAGGAGCTCGCATGTGTAACTGATCACTTTCTGCTTTGTGAAATTACTTTTTGATTCTTCTGATGTTTTTTTTTTTTCTTACATTTTAAAAAAAGAGACGTTGAATTATTTTGACAAATATATCAAAGGTTTGCGTAATGTAACATCATAGTCTTCTTGGCTCAGAATGCAGAATGAATATAGAAAAGGAAAAAAAAAAGCTGCAGTTTTATAATGAAATTTTCTTTAATGATCAAAAGTTTTGGCACCCCATATTAACATTTGTCCAGCCCACATAAAATTAAAGGTGGCTTGTGAAATCTAAAAAAAAAAGCTGATTTGGATCACTAACATAGGTAATCATCCTACATGTTACTATTAGTGTTGTTTTGCCATTCAAGTGTTCTCCCCTTTAATAAAGTACTCACAATACTCAGAGATTAATTACTACCTGTGATTGGAAAATGAATAAATGAGGGATTCTCTATAATATTTGTTTAATTTCTTTAATTGCCAATAGCTCGTAAAGTCAGTTAATGGTTTATAGGATATTAATTTAATCTATAAAAAAATCATCACAAAAATATAAAATATGATTTTATAATACCTTTTGCATGAATTTGGCAAAATGCAAAAAAAAAAAAGAAAAATGTTATTAATATGTTAAGGTACAATTAAGCTACTGATTATTGAACCTCTAATGAAAAAGGACATATTTAACAAACGTTCAGGACCTTTTAAGAAAATGTTTCCGGTTCTCATTTCGAACTGGTCTGTCTTTTTCATGGATAAACTCATTACAGTGTTGTAAGTGTCAAACTTCAGGGAGCCTTTCTTCTGTGAGCCGGTGACAGTCATCAGGCTTGATTCTCCCGAGGGACCCCGAGTGTTGGGGATTTCCTGGGGGGCTCTGAGCCTCTGTAACCTCCCCCCTCATTAGTGATCCGTTGACGGATAGCGCAGCTAATTGTGGACCTGCGGATCAGCTCTGGAGCTGCCCATCTGCTCCGGTACTGCAGCTGTGGACGCTTATCAGTTAGGAGGTCCTTCAGTGGAGTTATTCCAGCTGGGTAGCTCTGTCTCCCTCTCTCTCTCTCACACACACACACACACACACACAGAGTAGAACTAGCTGATAGTGCATTGTTCTGGTGCATAACCTTGTTGCTTCTTCTATTAACATTGTTCTAGGAGATTAACATATAAAGCATTTGCTGTCGGCTTTCAGTTCCGTGTGTCCAAGTTGTTCCGTTTTTTGGGAAATACAAATAATTACAAAACTGTGCTAATGTCTCATCCACTGAATATTAGTGAGGTTTCATAAAGCTTGAACTTTTTTTATTCCTGTTATTTCTGTGTTCATCTATGACTATAACTGTGCAATGGCAGAGGAAACTGATGCCCAGTCAAAATTTTTATTGTTTGTACTTCTGAAATCTAAAAATTTTACATTTTCATGTATCTAAACCCGAAAGTAAAAAAGTTGTCACATTTGAAATTCTGTTTGAAAGTTATCCTAAAAGTTAAATTAGAGAAATTGCATTGGCACATTTGATTCCAATGCGGCAAAACCAGTAAACAAAAGAAAGAAATGATGATCTATTCATTTAATATGTTCAGTGTTTTAGCTACTTTTTTAACAACATTTCCATTGGGAACTGATCCGTCACTTTGGACATAAGCATCACAACCTTCTTGCTCCAGTTATTGAAAAAGAGTTTGAATTTTCCTTCTTTTGACCCCAGTATATTTTAGTTTACCTGGCTAGTTAAAGCGGTTGCATTTGAAGTGCACACATCTTGTCCTCTTTATCCTGCTGCTTTCAGGTCGTTCTGCAACTCTGTTGAAGTGACTGCTGAGTTTTCTCTTCCCTTCCTTTTCATTAGTTTGAAATTACGTTGTGTACGTAGTATCTGATGCTTTAAACACATCGAGCCTTATGGATTGGTGTACATACTGGAAATACACTGAAGGTGTAAATAAAACCAAAAGATCTGAACATTTATGTCCTGCTCTGCAAAAATTCTTAAAGTGAAGTGGCAACATATTACAAGCAAATTGAACTTTTAGGTATAAAAGTTTTTAAGTTGAAAACGTTCAGCAAACATAATTGTTAAATTTAGTCAAAATAAAAGATTTAGTTAGTTGGCACAACAAATGCTGAGGTAACTTAAAAAGTTGTGTCAAGATTGTGGATGTAATATTTCAAGCTAAATAGATGTAATCTTTTTTTATTAACAAGAACCTGCAAAAAAATAAATAAACAAGATCGTCGTTAATAAAGTGTTTAATATAATTGGCTACAACTAACATATTTCCTGTCATACGGTCTTAATATTTAAACCAAATTAACCAGCTAGCATCGAAAACTGTGGCTTCCACAATCAAACAGCAAATTATTGTCATGTACACTAAAAATTAGTGGTTCCTTAAAGAACCTCATAAGTTACTCCAAGAACCTAGAGGCACCTTCAAGAACTCAAATGTTCCTCAGTGCTCACAGAGGTGCCTGGAGGAACTTTTGGGATTCCTCAGTATAAAATCTGGTTTCTCAGAGAACCCATTAGAATTAAGGTTCCTAGAGGATCTTTATTTAGATATAACTGAGAAGGTTCATCTACAGTTTCAAAGTTTCTCACAGATCTTCACCCTTTTAACATTAAGGCAATTTGTGTTTCTAAATACAGTGTATCTTTTCTTATAAAATATTTTCAATGAGTAGCTACTCATTAAAAAGTTGTTAGCTAGCTTAAAAAAAAGCAGGTCACTTCAAAAACAGGTTATGTTGTCCAGCAGAAACTTGGACAAGACCCTGCAGAACACCAGGAAACCCTGTACAAATGTGCTAACAAAAAAGTTAACATTAACAAAACAATGTTTGTTTATAAAATGTTCGACCTGAATTTGTTAAATTTACTTGGTATAATATGTGAAATCCACCTACTAACTTTTCTTAATACAATTTACATTTTTTCTGAGAATTATTCACTGATAACTATCCATAATTCTAACCATAATAATATTAGTAAATTATTATAAAAAAGAAAATTTGTTTTAATTTCGATTCCATTTTTTTTAAAGAGTTTATCGATGTTTAACCATTATCCTTACAACCTTCAAATTTCTTCCCTCACAATTAATGTTATCGTCATGTGGAAGAATCTTTGTGGTGCAATATGATTTGTTTATTGTGGCAACGACCAAAAACTACTATAAAACGCACCCTTTCTTCTACCCATATTTTTAAGAGAGTAGTCTGAGTTATCTGCATTTTTATGCCTGATGCAGAGGCGGCACGATTATGACGTTAGATTAGACTGGAGCATGTGCTCTGAATTTCTAGCGATTATTTAAATATGTATGTATATAGATGTTACCTGACTTCTGGGAAATGGTTTGAAGATTAGCAGCGTGTCATTAAGTGCAACACTGAACCTGACTCAGAACGGTAAATTAGTCACAGGCGACTTATAGGATTGGATCGTTAGATTAGATTAGACGTCTTTTCTTTACAGTACATACAGTGAAACGGTATCAATAATGGTACTGGTGAAGATTGTTGTCACTGTAAAACTATCAGTGCCTTAAAATGTTGTTGTTATTCTGCATTGTGTTTCTATGTTTGTTTATTGCGTTTTCAGACCAATCCATTTCAAGCCTGCACCTTCCTGCACAGCCGCTCGCACACACTCCTTTCAGTTTCAGATTTCAGAGAGCTGTACAGTTTTGTCCGGCTGTTTTAACTTTTCTCATCTAATTAGGTCCAGGACTGAGAGATGCTTAAATGGATCCCTCATCACCAATTAGCCCGAGCTCCTTTTCATGCTGCTGTTCAGTAATTAGCTCAGTTGTAAAGAGAAAGAGAGGTGTGTGTGTGTGTGTGTGTGTGTGTGTGTGTGTGAGAGATTGGGGGGGGGGGGGTTTAAAGTGAGCTGGAATCGGCTATCTGTCTCTGTGTGAGGTGTTTTTCCACTTCAGACAGCAGAGAAGGACTCAATAGGAGATTGGTTAAAATCAGTTGTCCAAACGCCCACATGCATGGTGAATGCCGAGATAGGGCAAGAAAAACAAACAGAACAAATACATTCTGTGTGTGATGATTATTAGGAAAGTGCCTCTGACGGGATGAGTGGAGAGAAGGATAAGATCGGGAGTTTGTCAGAAATTTAATGCTGAAATTGTGTGCTTTAATGTTGTTCTGTCCCTCGTCTAATATGAAACAGATGTTCCAGGACTTGTGGAGTTTAACTATGCATTTTTCCCACTGCTACTTAAGTAGGGAAACTTTTTTTAATTAATTTAATAGACAAATGTTTTTATTGTTACACATTTATTACAAATTGTGTAACAATTGATTGTCAAACCTTTAGTATAGCTGCACAACATGACAATACCACAATATCACATAAATATCATAAATATTGGTGTGAATGTCTTATAATGTGATATTGTGACGGCTTTAAAAAATTTGATTGAACATTGAACAGTTATTTAACGTGTGATTAAAAATTCAACGCTATTTTATTTGTAGTTTGTGACTAAACCTATATCATATAAAACCATTGAGATCATAATTTATAATTAAATGAAATTTTATTTGTATAGCACTTTTAACAATGGACATCATCCCAAAGCAGCTTTACAGAAATATAGGTTCTGGATTACGCATTTATATACATTTTAACGCTGATAAACAAACTGGAGGTAACAGAGGCAAGGAAAAACTCCCTGAGATGTCAAGAGGAAGAAGAAACCCTAAGAGGATCCGTATGATACCTTTTCTATATAAAAAGTGCAAATGTACAGCCAGAAAATTAATTATTATAATTATTGTAATCATTATATATATATATATATATATATATATACTTTTTTTGCTGTGGGTTGACAAATATGGCTGTTTTCCTTTTTCCAACATAAAATAACACTTCATATAAAATTGTAAGTGCCTATGAGTACATTATGAACATGTACGCCTACTATATAGTCTAATATGTATTAAAGGATGGAAGTAAAAAAAGAAATCCTGGCGCTGACAGAATCCACGAGGCCCCATGCTGCCAAATACAACAGTCTGTCCATTAGGACGCGAGCATGTGGCCCGTACCCGAAGCCTGTTTCCTGTAAGAACTGCACTAAGAGCTGCTCAGGGTTTATGGAAGGCCGAAAAGGGCAGAATTGCCCAAAACGAAGTTGCATGTAGGAAGTCTATACGTTCAGGTTGTGCACAGAGGGTCACCCACTTGTGAAGTTTTTGGCACTCGCTTACAATGGAAGGATACGGCTGTTATTCTTATGATGGTGGCATGAATAGAATGGAGGCTCGGGCGTCCACGTCTCATGTTGGATGGATCTGATGACTGATAGATGAAGGTGTGTATGTGGTTTGTCCTGGGGATGTTGGTTTTGACAGATGGATTAGATATTCCGTAAATAATTCAGGATAAACTGAAATGACTTGGATATATATATATCTATATATATATATATATAACGTCTTGTAATAACGTTTTAAATTTTATAAATCGTTAAGGCTGTTTTGAGAGCAAAAGGATCTCCCTTGACGCA
>JAOVVF010000022.1:3473142-3485509 GCA_028565595.1 Duopalatinus emarginatus
ATAGTCTGTCTACAGTTATGAGTTATGATTTTAAAACAGTTATAACATTTTATAATAGAGCGGCCCTTAGTTCCTGATAAACATCGCCATCATTTCACAGTTTTGCCCCATATGGTGGTTAGCGGGGGCCTACCTAGAGCTGATTTTCCCTCACTTTCGCCAAATCAAAACATGAGGATTGTCTTTCATCTCAGGAATTGCACACGAGCTGACCTCATCGCCCAAAAGAGGAGAAAAAGGGTGTTCAGCGGGCAGTACAGGGCAGGCGTGGATTTTATCATGAGCCTTCACATTCAACTGGAGGGGGGGAAAAAATGGAAATTTGATTAGCAACCTTGGTAACACAACGGCAAGGTCATGATAGTCCTCGAAGCTAGATATGATAGGCAGAAGTACATACTAGATAAGCTTTGTGAAGTGCCATAATTCACCACACTTGAATTCGGCCTCATATTACCTATTTACCGATTGTTAGTCAGGCTCGTTGCATGCATTTGCTTTGGATTTGTCCACTGCGACTGGCAATGGTTAATAGTTTCAGACTGTGATACTGTTCAGGAAAGCCGGGTGACTCATTAATAGAATTTAAAAGCATTATGGGAGCTGAGCTTAATGTGATAAAGACCTGAAATAAGATGAAACGGTCCTGTAGGCCGTCAATGTGTTGACATCTGTGATGAATCTTTTGATGTCATAAACGTGATGGTGACCGTAGTTGAAATGTGCTGTTGAGGGGAAAAAAAACAGTGTATGGATCATTTGGTCCTCTCTGTGCTCCAGCTTGAGTCTATTATTGATGTCATCTTGATCCAATTTGATGAATTTTAGGGGTTCGCCCAAAGAGAGGGGCCGTCCGGAGCAAACCCAGGTCACGTTTCTCCAGATTTCACCTTGTTTCTCGCGCTGATGCTCTCCTCTTCTCTCCTGTTCCTCACACACACACACACACACACACATACACATAAACGCAGACCACTTGTATCTACTAATGTTCATGGCTGATGTATGGTTATTGCCTTTTGCTTTTGTGTGAATCTCCAAGATTCCAGCCTGCTCGTTTAGCCAAACCTATCTCTTTCAAGTTGACCTTGAGCCAACCATTCTTATGTGAATGACTGCAAAACCTTGCAGAATCTCATTCAAGACTAAACAAGAAACAGGTTGTTCTAGAACGCACTTTGCTTAAATAGAGTGCCGAGGTACAGATTAATCCGCCGCGGTGCCAAAGGTCGCTAGCGCTAATATGCCTTGAGAGATCTCACATGCAGAAGAAGCCGAAAGCATCGAAGCCTCCTCGGGCTGGATAGTGTTGCGTAATAAATCGGTTACCAATTTGTTTTCTAAATTAAAACCCATTTCGCCTCCACCCTCTGTCAACCTAAGACCCAGTCTCATTTCTTTTAAATCTAATTTACTTCTCCTTGGCCCATATCCGCAGCTGAAGAGCCTGGCTTTGATCCGCCCATGCCTCTGTGAGGTAATGGCGCACGCGGTGCCATGTTGCATCCAGAAATGACGAGAATCATAGCCGTGGAAGCGCGAGGTTGCGGCCTGGCCCGTCGTCCAGTGGCCTCAGGCTGCTTCAGGACCGACTCACACTCACGCTTTATTGAGTCTGGCAGGTCTGAACTTTGTGCCCCTCACATGAGCTCGCTGAGGTGATGAGGTGAAAGGTAGAACATAGATGGAAAAGGTGGATTTATTTTTGAAAGAGGGCTTTGTGGAAAAAAAAATCGTGCGACGGATGGATACATTTTCAGATACATATTTAATAGATAAATACAGCATTGAATATTCCAGTAGCGGTATCAGATATCAACAGCATCCCTCATTTACCCATACTAGTATAAATACTTTAATACCAGCCTGATTTAATTGTCCGTTATATATCACTAGAAATAAACTTTATTTTATAACCGTGTCATGATTTTAACTGAAAAAGGAGCACGTCCACCCGATTGCATCTAGAGAGACGCAGAGCAGGATACGAGTGTTTTTACAACTATTTCCACATACAATTGCAAATACAATAGCTGTCATCAGCCATGCCATTATGTCCAATAAGAGACTTGTTTGGCAGTGAGCCAGCTTCAGGAAAGGAAACTGCGATGTGAAAGGACCTGGCGTTACGAATTTAAAATCATGACAGGTCTAGGTGGATTTATGTATATAGGGAATCTGAACATTTCCTAAATAGTTTATAAACACTTTTTTTTTTGATAATTGTCCAATTTTATTTATTCCACCTGATGTTCAGATCTTCTTCAACAGCTTTCGAGATATTGACATGGGACTAATGTTAAAATGTCTGGCATTGTTGGGCCCTTAAGCAAGGCCCTTAATCCTCTCTGCTCCAGGGGCTCTGTACCCTGGCTGACCCTGTGTTACATCTCCAAGCCTCTTAACAAGCTGGGATATTTAAAAAAAAAAAAATTCGCCATGTTGTGAATGTACATGTGAGAAATCGAGGCTTCTTCTTCAATTTTGTGAGTTACAACCACAAAATCCGTCATGCTTGAAGCAGTTTTTGTGAGGCTAATTAGTACATTTTTAAACTTGAATCATTATTATTTGAGGACCTTTATGGCGCTTGGATGTTTTTAAGCTTGTTTTGACCTTTGCGGTTAAAGTCATATTAAAAAAAAAAAAATTATAGCTCTTGCTTTTGAGAACTCAAATGAACACAAAGCCGAAAGAATCGAAATCTAAAAAAAATTCAAAAATACAGATTAAAAGTAAAAAGACACTTTCAGAATGGTTAAACTCAGCATGTAGCCAGTCACAATCACCTGTCATGCTCACATCCATGAAATGAACTGAAGAGATATGAAGTGAAGAGACATGGAACCAAAGATACAAACCAAGATATATCTATATCTATATATATCGAAAGGGTTTTTTTTTATTGTATTAAGCAGCTGACTTTGCCTGTTAGTTGCAAGCTAATATTAGCATAGTCTAACCTAGCTAGAACAAGAACTAAATAGTTACAATGGGAATATAGTAAGTGTTAAATATCGCTGTAGAAAACTAGCCATCAAAGTTACATTTTTTGAGATTTGTATTTAGGATCACTCTAACCATAATATGTATAAACTCACAAAATACTAAATACACTATATTAAAAATTTTATTTATTTAAATTGATATGCATATACTTTAAATATACAAAGCTCATATTCAGATATTTTTTCTGAGCTATATACACTGCACACAGTCCCCTGTAGAGTTCTACATTTACAAATACTTATTCAATTTTTAATAGTTACAGTACAACAATCCTCATGCCAAGTATTGGCTGAGGTCACTGTTGTGTTTGCTAAAATTCGGAAACACTTCAAGGTAGTGAGAACAAGCACCGGTATGAACTCTGTAATGAAGCTCTTGTTTACAGCACTGAGCATTCTCACTGAACACACAGAGAGAGAAATGTGACTCTGTGGAGTGAACTTGTGGTTTTTGGCCACTCTTATAAACAGTTTTGTCCCAGAACCTCAACTGAAGGTTGTGTAAGATTTTTCAGAATCTCTGGTTTCTAAGATTACCACAACCCCAAACCTCATCTCAGTGTAACTCTAACCCAGCTCAAGGAACAGCTTGAAGCTTAGTTCAGTTTTACACAAATAGCTTAAAGCTAAGAGAATTAGCCTCTGAACCCTAGTGCATTTTGGATATTATCAGCTCCAAAGTATAAAAATCAACAAGGATTAAGGATGGCAAACGCAATTTTCTTAATCTTTATGTAGCCTTTGTGAGACAATAGAGCTTCTTGTAACTTATCCGTATCCTAAAACCGTTCTCTATTGTGCTTTAATCGCCAACTAAAAGATTATCTTAACTTGTTAACTTGTTAACATTTTGAACAAGAATACATGACAAGCAGTCTTAGAGAGAAAAAGTCCAACGGCGCCTTTAAGGGGTCTTAAGTTTGTCTCACTGGGGAACCTCAATACAGAACAAAGGGTTTAATAAAGAAAACCAGAATCATTTCCTTACATTCACACTAGCGAGTGGCGCCCAGGTGACCACAGAGATTTTCTCAATTCCAGGCAAATTAGTTTTGACATAGTAAAGTGACAAATCCAAACTATTATCATGAATGATTCCACTCCAATCCTATGCTGCACAAACCAACATTTCTTAAGTTCCCCTCATAACTAAATGAAAGTGAAAATGAAGTGCTTGTACATAGAGAAATCTGACCTCTGAGTTTAATTCATCCTTGCAGTAAAAGACATACAGTACACTGGTAAACAGGGGGCAGTAAATATTTTACATTTACAGCATTTAGCAGACACTCTTGTCCAGAGCAACTTACAAGGTTATTGGAATTACAGGAGGCCAACATAGTGTTAGGAGTCCTGCCCAAGGACCTTTATTGGTGTAGCACAGACCAGCTGCCCAGACCAGGAATCGAACCCAGGTCTCTCACATGAGAGCCAATGATGTTACCACTGTACCAAACCAACCACACAAATACACTTGCCAAGAGTGTGTGTGTGTGTGTGTGGGGGGGGGGGGGGGCAGGGGGGGGGGGGGGGGGGGGGGGGGGGGGGGGGGGGGGGGGGGGCAGTAGGAGTGGTTAGGTGCCTTGCTCAAGAGCACTTCAGTTGTGTCTTGTTGGTTATAGGGGACTGAACCAGCAAGTTTTTGGTCACAATGCCTATTCCCTAACCTTGAGCCACGGTTGCCCTCCTAATGAATGAACTTGCAATTAGTTCCCATTTTCTGTTTGATATCCTGTTATACATAACCTCTTATTAAATGTGTATAGATGTGTATACATTATGGGAAAATAAAACTTCAAAGGAACTAGCAGAGATTGTTTGTACCTTTGAAGAGTGAACATAGCTAGTACAGTTGGCTTGTTTTGCTAATCTGTCAACAAGCACGTAACTAGCATGTAACTTGGATTAAAAAGTCAAATAACCAATACTACGTGAATTTAATTTATGTTTAACTAGTTACCTTTTAGAGGTGTTTATATTTATGTTTATGTTTATAACTGCCACCATTTTGATTTGGATATAAAAATGCTGAACAGTGTACACCTAAATGCGACAGTAGCATTTGCTACACAAGGAGTAACAAGGAGGGCCTCCTGCTAGTGTAAACCATTCAAAGAAGTCACTGAGCAACCATTTTTCTTGTTCATACAAACCCAGCCACAAATCCTTCTTTTCACACTGCACTCATCTGTACAGTCCACTTTAGCTTGTGTTACACCCGAGTCCAGATCAGTGAAACTGACAGCAGTGACAGAGCCATCATCTCACACCCGCTGCCCTGCTGCCCTCAGACCATCAAATTCCTTCCTCTGGCTCTTAACACCTGCTCCTGACACCAATCTGAAGGACAAGAGGGGGGAGGACATTAGAAGGAGAAGCTGTTTTGGCTCAGGGTCTCTATAGTCAGCACTCGTGGCTGGGTGGGCATTTGAAAGGCAGCTGTTAGGTCGGGGTTTTTATACAGTGCTAAAGACTCGAGGTCCTTTACAGACTGTACTTCTTTGACTTGATCTGTTTAAACCCTGTTTGGAAAACACCAAGCTGTAGATGACTAACACTAAGCAAATGTTGTTGTCTTGTTCAGTATGCGACGTAAACCATGTCATAAATCACGCTAGACAGTATCATTATCACTATATGTGTAACGCTCCAAATTACCATATCTGTATTCAGATTCAAACCTGATGTGGGTGTGGCCCAAACCAGTATCAGTATTTGGGGTTTTTTTATGATATAAATATGAACGTTACCACTATGCCTCTGTACACACTGGAAAACCTGATGTGGGTGTGGCTTAAGCCAGTTTCAGTATTTTTTTATGATATAAATATGAACGTTACCACTATTCCCCTGCACACACTGGAAAACACTGAGGGGAAAATCCCAGAGGTAACAATGCAAGCACTGAGAGCATGGTGTCTGAATTCTGGCTCTGACAGTTCCTCAAACTCAACTACATCACAAGTTCGTAACTGTTTCTTCTTTAATTGCAGTCATGCAGTTAATAGCTTTTTTGGACTGCCTTTTTTCTAACCAATGTAGTTGGTTCTAGTTCCCAAAATATAAACAACTATAAACATAAACTATTCTTGTGTGTCGTCCAGTCACCTGATCCTAATCCAATCTAGTCTAAAACAGATGCCCTATAACCCTTTTGGGCAAGCTTTCTAAGAAAAAAGAAAAACATAGTGTATCGATTTTTTATATCCATATTTGCATGCATTTAGAGCACATTATCAGTTTGTTCTGAATAATATATTTGTTTTGGTTACAGTCCTAGTATTTTACAGACCTTCTGAAAGTTCCAGTCAATGAAACCATGGTTGCATCTATGTTATGTGGTGCCAATCCAGAAAGTTTTGGTCATTATAATTTATATTCTTCTTTATTATAATGATATTATTCTAGCATGTGATGCATTATTGGCTATACACCATGCTGAGCCACCCAACAACCATCTTCCCAGAACATGTTTGTCACTCGCCTCTCGAAATAGATGCTTATCTGCCATTAATCAGCGTACCTGTTAAAGGAAAACCCAATCACCCACCACCTAAAGCCAGTCAGCCCTGGCATCGAAGAGAGCAGTCACGAATACCAGCATATGAAAAAGGCAGCCTGGCATTGAACCAAGCAACTCCCAACACCCTTATCGCCTGCATCACATCCTCCATTGAGCTACACTCTTCGTGATACCGGCTCCTGCACAGGGGCCCTGCTCTTTTCATCATCAGAGGAGGCAAGGACAAGACGAGATCACTCACATTCACTTGTCCTCAGTGAGTCATCTGGCATTTCAGACAGAGTGGGAGTTCTAACCTGTAGTAGAGCATTTGGGGGAATTTTTGCTCAGCTGGAATGGTGGCATGGGAAGGATCGATTTTGGAATCGCTTATGTAGGCTGAATCAGTGGGTCAAGATTGAACAAGTGGAGGAGCACATCGTATTTTTTTGCTAGGTCTTGTTGTTATCGTGTCTTGATTTTAATCAGCTATAAAAGTCTGAAGGCGCTGTAAAGAAAGCGAGTTGAATACCATGATTCATCATTCATGGGAATGCAAAGACATTGGATTTCTTCTGCGTATGTCTATATCACTTGTTAGAATTCCAGGGAATTGTTTCTGAGATCAGGTTGTCCGAAGGGCAATCAGGTAGCTTAGCCTGCCAGTTAGAAAAAGCCTGATGAATCATCAGCATCAACCATGGTTTTATCTTATTGTTCACCATTGTGCCCTAAGCTCCAAGTCTGCAGCGTCGTCGACTCAGCCGCTTTTAATCTCCAGACAGTGATGACACCATCAGCTCTGATAGGGCCCACAAGATAGTGCAGCCCATTTCTTCTCAAGCGGTTCAAGCTACCCAGGGCTGTGGAGGCTTAAGACAGGTAGAGACAAGCTCACCAAGAGGGGCTTATTGGCTCTGCTCGCTTTCTGAATGAGGGAGGAGGGAGCAAGGACATTCCACTTCCATTTATCTCACTCTTACAAGGATATTTATCTTTGTTCATCTCCCGCTGGGTCTTGCTTTTGTCCTGTATATCTTTGAATACAACTTCCACATGTCTCATCTCCGTCTGTTCACTGTGCTTTGCTCATAACAAGAGCTATAGCAAGATTTTGTGCAGTGAAAAGGTGTACTTTGGAAAAAAAACACTGATCTAATCATTTTCTGTTGACTCATTTGCATGTTTAGTACATCCATCATTGTCATTATCATCATCAATGATTCTCAATGTTCAGTTTTCTGACTGGAACACTGGCCTGTGCTTTCATGTGCTTAATTTTTCATTCATCCATGCTCAGACTGGGAATATAGCCACTTCCTGCTGGGTAACATGCAGCAGTTACACGGTAATATTCACCCTGCTTTAACTTGGTACCTATCAGTGAAAATCCATGTCTCTCAGCATAAACATCCCCCAGGCACTGGTAATGCTATCTGGCCAGACCGGGTAGACTAACATGGGTGGGGGCGGAAGCACACTTATAGTGACAGACTCACACCTGGAAGGTCTTGGACCCTTAAATGATGTGTTGAAATCTGGGTGTTCCTTTAAGGTGGTATATTTACACACAATTATGAACTATTTTTGTACTACTAGTACGTGAGTCTCTATAAGATGCTACAGTTTAAAAAAATTGCTTTGGATTTTACATCCATCAACTTACAAACATGCATTACATAAAAATATGCATAACATTCAGATATGCGGATGTACAAGAACATTTTCATTGAACAATGACATTGATAACTACAACTCTCGGGAACTGTACTGAATAAAGTAAAGTTGGTCCGAAAAATATTTCCATTGTTGTTGTTTTGATTACGGTTCTTGAGTGCTGTCAAACATGTCAATCCAAAATCTCCCATCGTTCCTATTGGTTTCAGATTTGGTGAATTAATTTTTATCCTCATCAAAACATTCTGTGGGTTCATGTGAGCTGTGAAAGGGGAGAGGAAAAAAAAATCTTGGAACAGACAGAGTATAGAAATGTTAGGTTAAAGGTGACAAGTCCGAAGAACTTTGTACTCATTTGGAGTGAGGATTCAATTGGAAACAGTTGGATCCAAGACGTGCCAAAACCCTTCACCACAGATTACTATATTTGTTTAAAGTAATAGAATTTTATATGACATTCATGCAGACTTGTCTATGATGTAGATGCACATAAGTGCCCACTAATAAATTAGTCTGAATAAGAGGTTTAAAAAGTCCTGGCATTTTTTGGTTCTGAATTTATTTGCGGAAAATACCAAGGACATCAAGGACCTGACCGATTCTTGCAGATTCAAGCAGATGTTCAGATGAACTGAGCACTCCTAGTCTACTCCCATACTCCGTATAAGATAGAGACAAATTCAGTGGAATCTTCCAGATGCTCTGTGGCTCCGCTTGTCCTTGGGCGAAGTACAAGTGCTTAGTCACTCTGCAATAATTTGGTCCTGGTTCCCAGAAAGTGCATTCTGATATGTGTATTTGATCCTTTTCTCTATTATCTAAGGTGCAGTTTTGAGCACATTTTAATGCCACATGGGATTATTTATTAGCAGGCAGGAGATACATTTTTGCTATGAGATTTCTTTTTATAAAAATACGCCTGTGTACTGAAATGCTTTTGTGCTTTGTATTTTTCTAACTTGTATCACACCAGAGCTGCTTTGCACCTAGAAATTAACATTACAAACTTAACAAAGGCAGCACTGAACGTAACAGTTCGTAACAGTGCAGCAATGCTTACAAACCAAAACATCTCATTAGAAAATCATAAAAAATTATGAAAGAACTAGTTCTCAACATCTTCAGTCAAGCAAACTGCTGTGAGGTGCCTGAACTTGTAAGGAGGAAATAAGGAGTAATAACCTGACTCATTTTTAACTGTTGTTATTAGATGTTGGCAGTTGTGCCTCATATGTTTACCCTGTTGCCATCAAGCCCATAAATTAGTCATCAGATTGTTAAATGTCATCCATGTGCAATTTAAAATACACCTGTTCTTGAAATTTTTTGCAAAGAAACGTTTAGGAAAATATCAGGATGTGGAAGAGACTTAAAGTCAGGCAACCAACAAATGCCTGCTTTTTTATTTTAGCCCCTGCATGCATTATTCTCCCAAAGCATTATCAAGACGTTAACATAGGTACAAGAGCATAGCAACTTTGCCTGCTAGCATGTAACTTACTAGCTACTGGACCAAGCTAGAGCTACTTTGTTTATTTTGGACAGTTTACCTCAGATAAAAAGAGGTTAAATATAAGGCACCTTCTCCACGTAATTGTTTTGTATTACACTAAGTGAACATTTACAAAAACGTAGGAGCTAAGCCTGTTAGCATTCAGTTTACTAGCTACTGGAACAAGCTAGAGCTACTTTGTTTATTTTGGCCAGTTTACCTCAGATAAAAAGAGGTTAAAACTTTAAGGCACCTTCTTCACGTAATTGTTTTGTATTACACTAAGTGAACATTTGCAAAAACTTAACATAGTTACAATTGTGTAGGAGCGAAGCCTGTTAGCATTCAGTTTACTAGCTACTGGAACAAGCTTGTGCTACTTTTAATTTTGCCCAATTTAACTAATTAAAATGGGGGTTAAAACTATATGCAAGGCGCTTGTAATTCTTTTTTTTTTTTCACATAATAATTTTGTGTTACTGTCCATGATCATTAGCAAGAACTTAACATAGCTACAAGAAAATAGCAGCTTTGCCTGATTGCATTCAGCTAACAGCTCACTATTGGACAAAGCAAAAGCATTTTTTTTTGCTTTTGCAAAATTTTGCTAAATTTACCTAAATGAAAATGAGGTTTAAAACATAATGCAAGGCACTTTCCATGTAATTGTCTTGCATTGCTCTCTTCAACATTAGCATGAACTTAACATAGCTACAAGAAAAATAGCAGCTTTGCTTGTTAGCATTCAGCTCACTAGCTACTGGAACAACCTAGTGCTATTTTTTTTACTATTACTTTAGTCTCTCAGGATGATTCTAAACAGCGTCACTGTCCTCTTTTTTGTTTTTCCAGCACAGCTCCTCAAGTCATCGCCCCTCTTCTCCATCCAGGCGAGGACCTCCAGTGTCACAGCGATGGTTTTGCCTTCCTGCTTTTAACAATACCTGCGAACACCTGCAGAGAGTGTGATATGTGTGTGTGTAGGTACATGGTCAAGTCTAAGCATGGTTTGGGAGGTGGGGGGGTCCAGCACTTTTACACACAGGTGCATGCCGCTATTGTGCCTCAGCGCAGGAGGGTCATGTATTCTCAGGCTCGGGCTTACCTGTCACTCACCTGGGGTCTTTGATATGACCGAGCACTTGAGCAGCTTCCTGTGCAGGGCTTAGCATTCCTGCACTCGGGGGTCATACAGGGCACGCTTTAAAGGGCTAAGTGAAAGCTCGGGGGAAGCTGCTGTGTCATGGACCGGCTTGACAAAAACGACACTGTGATTGTTTAGTCAACTGCGTGAGGATTACCAGCCGTTCTTCTCTTGCCGATCAAAACAGCTCTCTTTGTAATGGTTATGACGAGTGACTAATAAATGGAGATAAAAAGCAAAAGCGCTAAGGAGTACTACTTAGGCTGTGTAACAGACCGACACAAAAGCAAATCATAACAAGCTGTCATTCATTCTCTCATAGAGGACAAGTGTGAGAAGAAGTATTTTATTTGAGAATTATCCTCAGTATTGTATTTATCACCAGCTATGCCACGCGAGCATATCAGCAAAGCTGACATGACCAAGACTACCGGCTTCTGCATGTCAACAGCCGATAAGGCACAAGTGGGAGTCTTTTTCCCGGAGGAGAGGCCTGAAGTGGCTAACACACACACACATTGCTGTGCGTATGTGACACCATGTACCAAGATACAGGCAGAACACAGTGAACTGATGAGGGTCTCAGTGTCCGATAGAGAGCACTGAGAAAGCCCTGTCTCTGTGGAACTGGGATATAAGCTAGTGGAATCAGAAAACACACCAAAAGCAGTATACACATACTCTTACGGTGCAAGCAATTAGCCTGACTTAACACTTACCGACCTCTTTATTAGGAGCACCTGTATACCTGCACATGTATTCAATCAGACTATCATGTGGCAGCAGAAAAGGCGTAATATCAATGACATGTTTACGACAGGCTGGTTTAAGTATTTCCAAAATCTCCTGATTTTTATGCAGTCAAAGTTTACACAGAATGGTATGAATGCAAAAAATGTTCTAGTGAGCTGAAGAAATGCCATATTGATAAGAGAGGTCAGAGGAGAATAGTCAGACTGGTTCAAGCTAAAAGGAAGGCTACAGTAACTCAAATGTCCGCTCTTTACAACCTTGGTAAGCAGAAATTTCGAACCTTGAGCAAAAGACCACACTGGGTTCCTCTCTTGCAAAGAACAGGAATCCCAGGCTACAGTCGGCACAAGTACACCCAAATCGCCTTGTCATAAGTGTGTCTGTGGAACCTGCTGCAGTCTTCTGCTGTTATGTCCCAAGGTCTTGACAATGATAGGCAGCGGCACAGTTGTACCTATTAAATTGAACACTGAGACCTGTACACATACAGGTGGATGGCAAAAACAACCTAACGTGTGTTTCTGTGCCTCTTCATTGACACAAGAAGAGCTTTCGTGAACCGTGAAATAGATTGTACAAGTCTGTGGAAGGTGTGTGTGTATGTGTGTGTGCCAGAAAATCTGGTATAGACAAGCAAAATACATAGGCTGGTGGTGGCTCCATAATGGTATAGGGTTTGTCTAGCCACCATTTAATAAGACCTCTGGACAAATGGTTTTGACAGGTGAATGCTATATGTGTCTCATTTCTGATAAGTTCATGGAAATTGTGGACTGTTCTGCAGGAACAAT
>JAOVVF010000022.1:3503822-3521778 GCA_028565595.1 Duopalatinus emarginatus
AAAATCCACAGGCATTTTTGTCGTTCCTGTAAAATATTTTAGTGTCATTTATGTTTAATTTGGTTTATGTTAAAAACGGAAATTCACTGACTTGTAACAGCGCACTTTGCTGAAAGGTAAACAACAGGATTTGTGCTTATCCATTTTTTAAAGCCGCAGTCTAGAGTGAATCCAGACCCAAATACAATTTAATCGTATCCAATCCTGATCCAACACAGATATTTGCTGCATATAATTAAGGAGAATGATCAGCTATTTAAAATGAAATTTTCATTAATGTGTTCAGCATAGCAATAAGAAAATTACAAAATCAATTCTGGCCAGATCTCAAAGAGTGCATTAAGTTAGATTCGGGTTTATATTTAATCCTCATTGCAGTGAGCTGATTCCACCTTTTATAAGGCCAAGTAAAATATTTTACATAAAAGGAAAATTCGGCAGTACGTTTGACTATTTGGAACAGAGGCGGACATAGTTTTTATTATCCTCTTATTCATATATTATTCTGATCTTATATTTTATTCTTTTTAATTGTATTATTACAAGTGACATGGTACCGCAAATATATTCCCGCAAAAATATGTAAATTTACTAATCAATCATAATCTTGTTACGCATATTTAATTTATTATATACATATACAATTTAATATATACATATGATATTGTATATATTGTATACATATACACAATCTTTGATGACAAACTATTTAACATATGCAGGTCAGCCATAAAATAAACAGCACCTGCCACCAAACAGCTTTGACTCATAAATGCCTGGACTACACAAGTCCTCTGAAGGTCTTCTGTGGATTCCGGTGCCAAGATGTTTTGTGAGATTGTACCCTTCACACCCTAGGCACATAGTAAGCCTTGGTTGCCCATGAGCCTGTGGCCAGTTCACCAGTTGTCCTTTCTTGGACCACTTTTGCTAGGTACTAACCAATGTATACTGAGACACACCTCACAAGACCTGCTGTTTTGGAGATGCTCTGACCCAGTCATCTAGACCTCACAGTCTGGCCCTTGTCAGATTAACTCAGATCATCATACTTTCCCATTTCTTGCTAATGTCACATATCACTGAACATCTACAGAGATCTTGTAGTGTCTATACATTGAATAGTCAAATCCGTTTTTGCAGATTGTGTTAATAATGTATCTTTCCAAGGAAAAACAGAACTCTATTTGCTGCTTGATGAAAATGTTCAGAGATGTTGTACTCTCTCTCTCTCTTATTGATCCAACTTTAGTTAACGTGATAAGCCATTGGTTTACACAATTACCTTCCTCTTCACATTTCTTGCATAGCTTTTGCACTACAGAAAAGGCAAGGTGTTTCCAAACAATTCAATGAAATTCTGTGAATCAAATCCATATGTCTGGATTTGAGAGATCCTATAACCAAAGAGGCTGCAAATACAAAATTTTCGGAGGAGAAAAAGCACTCTTTGTGAGCTTTTTTGATGAAATGAATAGCTTTCCTGTAGAGAAACGTAGTCAAATCTTAAGGAACTACTAGACTACTAGAAATATCTTCATACTGTATGCACTGCTGTATGCAGTCTCACAGTAAATATATTACGCCATATTGACCATTTCAGCTGGCCCATATACAACATGTTAAACGATGGTGATAAATTTATGAAAACATGGCTTTCAGAACAGTCATTCTGTTCATGTCATTCATGTTTACAGCTAGACTATCGTGGGTATTGAACTTTTGCACTAGAATTTATTGTAATTTATTCAAACACTGTTAGGAACTTTAAATATTTCCATTTTCTGATGCCACATACCCTCATATTTGGCTCTTATGTGGTTAAACTCAACTATATTTTCCCATTCTGTCTGCTTTTTGTCAGCTACCACTACCTCATTTTAGATCTATACAACAATAAGTGAAAGGAAAACCATACACAGTTCATGTGTAATTTCTAAAGCAGAAAAACCTGTTTGCTGTAAAGTCTACTTCTCCTTCTCTGAATAACTTTGCAGGCGAAAAAATGGAGAGTTACAAAAAGAGGAACTCATGATTTTTGACCTTTTGGGGACTTTAAATTAACTTTCATTTATATTAAATCCATCAGCATAAACTTTTGCACTGAACTAACAAGTGTGGGTATAGTACTACCATTCTTTACGGGCTTGTGGTTACTGAATATTGACATATCACATGTAATGAGTTAGTGAGTTTTGGCATATGAGAAAAGTCCTCTTTAAATCCTGGTAAAACAAAAAATTGACGAGAGTAAACTTAAGATGCTAAATAATAATTTGTGGCCATTTAATTCTGACATTAAATTATTCTGTGGTTTGTTTGGGAATCTCCCTGGGTAGCTTTTGTTCCAAGGAGAAAAGAAAGTACTAGAAAATATATATTAAATATATACATTTAAGTAAGAGAAAAAAATGGTACTGGCTCCATAATAAACATAGCACAAAAAGTAAAGAAATGTGTGTTTGGTAGATTATTTCTTTGTTGTAACAATATTTCTTGGCAATAAATCAAATTCAGTTGGAAAGCCTGTTACTTTCCCTTTTAAATGGTGCCACAATTGTAAGTAACATGCATTTGGGGGATGAGCAGCAGAACTGAGTATGTGGGTTGCGCCCATGAAAAATTTCCCAAATGTTCTCTGCCAATGCCAAAGAGCTTATTCTGCCATTGACTTGTTTAGTGTTTGGTGGACTGGATGATGTTTGAAGAAACAAGTCATATTGGCAATTTAACAATTTCTTAATTTTACAAACAGGAGCCTCCGTAGCGTGTGGAAGAACCATACACAGCCACAACCGCATGGCACCTCCTTCTCATGCTGGTCACCAGCCTGGTCACACACTGTTGAGTGATAGCGTCCCATTCTTCAACCAGCATATGCTGCAAGTCAGCCAACGTGGTTGTGTTGGTCACTCTGGCACGAATAGCACACCCAAGCGGATCCCACAAGTGTTCAATAGGGTTGAGGTCAGGACTGCTGGCAGGCCAATCGATCCTCTCCACTCCACAATTCTGGAGGCAGTCTCTGATAGACCCTGCTCTGTGGGGAGAGCGTTGTCGTCTTGGAGGATAGAGTTCGGTCCCAGACTGTGGACATATGGGATTGCCACTGGTTGCAGAATTTCATCTCAATGCTCACAGGTGACTCACAGGTAACACACCTGATTGGCAGCACCTTAGGGTGCCAGAAGCTCAAAACAAGTGTCAGTAGAAACAGCAGAATAAGCTGTTTGGCAATGACAGAGAAGATTTGCCAGATTTTTGATGGGTGCAACCCACATACACAGCTCTGTTAATCATTCCAAATGTGTGTTCCTTACACATGTGGCACCATTTAAAAGGGAAATTAACAGGCTTTCCAACATTATATGAGTTATTGCCAAGAAGCATCATTACAACAAAGAAATAACTACCAAACACAAATTTCCTACAAAGTATGGGCTTTGTTTAGCTGGCATTTCATAAGACTGCTGGTACATCTATAAACGCCTCTGACACGTGAACACTGTGTGCCTCTTTTCTGACAATTTACACCCATTTATATCCTCCATTTATTTGGCCTCTTCCAACATGCACCACCACTTAGGTCAAGAAACGCTAAATTTTAGTTAGAGAAACACTTATCTGGGATGCCATGTCTTGCGTTGTGGAACACAGAAATACAAATCCTCCAAATACAACAGAATTGTAAACGGTTCTGCAGGAAGTATGATGTTCATTACTTACAGAACATTTCTGCAAGCTTGTGAAGTCCTACCTTGGACCTACCAAGTTTTCAACTGGTGTACTAGTTTTTCTGGTATTTCAGTGTATGATTACTCTCCATCTCTGTGTGTGTAAGTAATATGCAAGGATACATATTTTTTACTTTATTGAAATTTTTTTCTAAGGATTGTGTTATGTGTGTACTCTTAGTATTCAGCTTCAAAATGACATAACCCATCACGAGTGAAAAACTCAAAATGTCTTGTTCACATCAATACAATTTTAGTCTGCATCATAAATCTGTATCAGCTACGTTTTGTGATTATCATCATGATTATTATTTACATACTTAGCTGTGTCCAAATGTTCAGACAAATTATAAAGGTTTAGTGAAAACCAGTAACATTGCTTCTTTACTAGTGGCAGGAAGTGTGGCCACTAGAGGGAGATATTGTCTCACTATTTCCATCCTGGCAGGATAAAGTTAAATATTGTACATTTTATACAGTACAGTAGTTTAATATACTGTTTCTAAATGACATACCATTGTAGTACTTATGGTGTCCAAGTGGTATGAGTAGTTTAACAAGATTTCAGTGTTCCTCCTTACACATTATATTTACTAGGATCATGTTTTTTTGTTACTCTTTAATGTCAAGACACTTGCAGGGCCTCTTCTGTTAATAATGGCATTTATATGGCATAATAATGGCCTCTGTGTGTGTATGTGTGTGAGTGTGTTACACATTACTTATTTTAACTCCTGATGGACTTCCATCTCTACCTCTTCCCCTCTCCTGGCCTGCTTCTCTATAACTCAGCTCCAACTGTATCTTCTCTGGGTCTCCTCCCTCTCCGCTACTCTGGTAACCCTGCTGGCTGGTGGATGAGGACTGTCTAAATATAGGTGGGGTCTTGGCCCTGATGACCTTGTCAAAGTAAGCAAGATCAGCAACGTATTTTCCCATTGGAGACAGAGAGACGATGGGTGGGAACTCGTAGCCCCACAGAATCTCCTCAGGCAGGTAGGATGTGCGAACCTGGCACATAGCAGATGTTGGCTCCACCGTGGAGCTCATCATCACCAAGAGTTCAAAATCAGCAACCTCTGGCTCAGTCCATCCAACACCTGAGATACAGAGAGAAAAAGAGCAACAGAAAGAGAAACATAGAGATGGTGATTGAGGCATTGGTCCGGGACAGAGTTTTAAAGTTTGAAAAAGTTTGAAAATAGATAAACACACTCCCGGCAACTTCTGATGCAAATGATTTGCAAATATTTAAGCAAAAAATTGAAATAGTCGGGCACCTCCTATTTACTAATTTACTAAACAAGTTTTTTTATACACTATTACACATGATCATGGGCTGGCTCTAAATACAAAAAATTATAATTTATTTAATACATTTTATTAATTTATTAATTAAAAATTATTATGGTAAGTATACCCTTGGCAGCCCATGCTCGAAGGGGACTGTCACTGTCGATAACATGGTAGAAGGTCAGGGGAAGGATAAGGAAGGGGCTCTCGCTGGCTGTGTCCACACTGAATGGGACGTTCTTCTGGTCTAGGCGAACTGTCTCGCCCTCTTTAGGTGCACAACGCTGGAGCAGCTTTCCAGTCACCTGTACAGTGCGTCATAGTATCACTCAGGCACATAATGTACATCCGGTACAGAAATTATTCCCTCATTAGTGTGTATTGGTTGTCAAAGTTGCCGAGAAGCATATTCAAAAATAGGCTGATTCAACCTCTGAAGAACATTATTTCTACCAAGCTGCACACTGTTTCCATAGCATTAGAACAGTAAGCCTCAGTTTTAAGCAAATAAATGTTTTTGTAGAAAAATAAGTGTTGAATAAGCCTTTCATTGACATTTGGGGACCCAGTATGACTTAATATAGTTAACACTGAATCCATGCACAAAACGAACCTCTCCTCTGGTTAGTTACCTGGCAGCCTAAAAGGAGACTCTTGCGCATGTTGGCCACCCGGATCATAAGACATGGCTGCCCGTTGTGATTGGCTATTACAGCATGCTGGCTGAAACGCACCGTTTCCCCACGTTTCTTGGGCCGAGCAACCTGAGAATATATAAGAGTTCTTTATGAGGGACTTTGGTTTGAAGGCATTACATTGAAGCAACTGTTAGTAATGTCAAGTCATGTGTTTTTGTTTTTTACAGTTATAGGTTGTCGGTAAGTATAATGGCGTAAAATAAATACATACATCGCCGTCATCGCTTCACGATTGTTGGCTGCACTAATGAGTCAGGGATTTGCCATACTCATGGTGCTCTCTGGAAGTAGATAAACTGACTGAGCACACACACACACTAACACCAACGGGCAAGTTAGAGTGACCGATCAGCCTAACATGCATGTCTTTGGACTGTGGGAGAAAACTAGATTACACGGAGGAAACCCACACAAGCAGGAAGAACATGCAAACTCCACAGAAAGGCCCAGACCTGGATCATCTTGCTGCGAGGCGACAGTAACCACTACACCACCGTGCCACTCAATGGTGTAACAGTCAGGCAAAAGTACATTTTTGAGTTAAAATATCTGGGTGAGTGACTGCTTCCCAGAAACAGAACCTTGGCAAGGAAGGTTCCTGTTATGAAGATCTCCATGCCAGTGGTAATGAGAAGCTGGATGACGAGAAGTACAATGCCAGATGGACACTCTTCTGTGATACAGCGGAAACCGTAGCCAATGGTTGTCTGTGTCTCCAGGGAGAACAGGAAAGCTCCAGTTAGAGTCTGCATCTGCATCACACACAATGTGTGGTTGGCTGGAGGATCAAACTCTATAGATAAAGAGATGAAACACAAAAACACACACAAAATTCACTTTGCTCTGACCAGTGTCTTTCTACAGGCCTACTTCATTCCCCTAATTTTTTTTTCACAGCTATTATGATTTACACCTATATTTAGTACATTTATTGTATAAATGAAATGCTCAAACTATGCACAAATCTACTCTTGTTTACTAATTTTTAATTAGTGTCAGTGTTTAGACAACGGTTCTCTGTCCAGAAGCTACTTACCCAGCAGGTCTCCATGCACCAGCGCCAGCAGGTACCACAACAGGCCAAAGGCAAACCAGGTGCCCACAAAAGTAGCACTAAACACAAGCAGCTTGTATCTCCACTGTAGGTCCACACAGGTTGTCCAAGGATCACGGAGGTATAGTGCATGCTGCCCGCTCACATGCTCGACACGCACATTGCTCCGTCCATCTTTGGACATTAGGCGCCGACGGAGGCGAAGTGCTTCAATTCCGCATCCTGTTCCTCCGAGTAGTGGCTTTAGGGCATCTGTCTGTGTCTGTGAGTGGCACACCTTCTGCCCATGGTGTGTTGATGTCATCTGGAAAAAAAAATTACTAAATCAAATTAAAAAAAAAATGCTAAGTAGACTAGTATGTGAGAAATATTACCAAATAACCAATTGTAAACATATTTGTCCTACTGTGAAAAATACAAATGTCTCTGTTACCTCTAAGCCACATTGACTCAACTGACCACAAGAACAAAAAGTACCTGGCAAACTGTGGTTATCTGATGAATTAAAACAGGAAGAAGTATTGCTTTACACAAGGGCTGCCTTAAACGCACAAAGAGGCTACTTATTGCACCAAAGAAAAAAATGAATGAAAGGGGGGCACTAAGTGCCCGAGAAAAGTCACTTTCTCCAAGTTCCCAGGCTATTCACCCATCTTTTCCTCTCCATTTGTATCTGTCCCTTTGCTGCCTGTTACCACACACCTCTTTCCTCTAAGCTGTTCTCTATAATACCCCGAGGCCCACTTATTCTATTCTGTCGTTGTGTGACTGTGTGTTTTGGGAGTGATTGGTGCATGAGGGATTGGTGTAAACACTCTTAAATCCAATTTAGATTCTCACAAACATTTATAAACTGTTTGTAGCCGCTTATTACAAGTCAACACAATTCCTGTTGCAGCACATGGTCATACTTTTTAGCCATTAATACCTCTTACAAATTCAATATAACTGACCAGTAAAAGGTTGATTTGGAATTGATCCAAAATGTGATTTCTTTCCATGATCCCACAAACCCATAGACAAGGAAATTACAAATCTCTCTGCACCTCCTTCAGTTACAGGATCACAAATTACCCAATGTCTTTAGATCTCGCCATCCCTTTCTGTCTGGTACTTTCATTCCTGGTCAGCTCTTTCTTGCTCTCTTTTCTCTCGCACAATGGATTGCATTGTTGAAAGCACTGATGAAAGGAACAACAGATCAACAACAAACATATTTTTGTAGCCTGTGTGTGAGCAAAACACAATCCCATACTGGGTGATACACAGAAAGAGAGGCAGAGAGAGAAGGATGAGGGTTGAAGGAAACATGACCAAAAGCCAAAAGGCCACCATTAGTATTCAAAGTGGATAATAATCCCCCTGGGCTAAACTCAAAAGATCCCTCTTCAGCAACCCTTTTTGCCATCAAATCTCCTTTTCATTCTCTATCTCCCTTTCTGTGCAAGCCAGGTTAGGTCTAGAGCCCTCACTGTTCTTGGCAAATGTAAATGGGAAACCTTCCACAGCCTCTTACAGCTTTCTTTTACCCAGCCTTTACCTGAGCCCAGGGTTTTCTAACATTAAACTTAATTAATTATTCATTTCATATGTTATGATATGTGAATAACAATTACCTGTTGTTAAACTTTACGGTGGTTACATTGAAAACCTTGCTTGATCTTGTAGTACTTCTTAAAGAATCATATGGACTGGTTATAAGGTACAGCTAAGATAAGGCTTTAATAATCCCCGAAGGGAAATTAGCACATTACTTGTACATAATTTGTTTATCCTTTTTGCTTTCTAAACAATCATTTAAATTTAGTAATGAGTTTATATTGGTTTGTTGCTTTATACAGACTTTTTTTTTCACGTCAAGCCACTAAGGACTAGTAGAAAGGACAAGCGTATCACAGCTCAAGAGTCCCTGGTTTAATCCTGAATTAAGTGTAAATCCACAATGGGCCTGGCCAGATAAAAGCAGTTCCTTAAGAGGAATGAATGAAAAAATATCATAAATTACTAGGGAAACTGTATGTATGCATGATTATGTTTGAATATGGTAACTTTCATCAAGGACCACATACCACAGTGGAATGATGGTGACTTTATCCAGATTCAGGTAACAGGTACAGCTGGGCCAGTTTTGGCCCAAAATGTAAATTCAGTACATTTATTTCACATGGTGGGCTGCACATGGACCACAAGTCCATAAAGTTGGGCCAGTTGTGGACCTCAATACACTTGAAATGGCTATAACTGGTTTATACATCCCTTAACTGGGCCATATTTGATAGAAATAGAAGTAATTTGATCTATAACTAGATACTTCTAGGTAATAAAATAAATATACAGCTAATAGTTAAATATATAATAGTTCAATATTTATTTCCCAAATATATCTGTTCCTATTTTCATTCATGCATTCATTATGTTTTCTAATTATTAATATCAAGAATGGCAATAATAACAATAATATCCATATAAAACATTAGTTAATCACATGTCCCCACAATTTGCTGTCAAGTCTGAATAGTTGTGAGGGAAGTGCTAAATTGTTCTGCTAATATCTCTGCTAATCAGGTCAGACTTTTATTTTTAAAGTTCTTTTTGTCTCTTAAAGGTAATTAACTAGTAGTAAGACATAATCTGTCGGTTGAATCGATGTACTTTTGCGAAAAAAAATGTCTGTCTGAGACTTACCTTATCAGTGTAATGTTGTCTTTAGAGATAAACAGCAAATTAATAAGCGTCCGTTGGCGCTTCACGTCCTCGCGCTCATTAATTCATAACTTCGGCTCGCGCGCTTCGCGCCACTCGACCGACATCTACACAGACAGGGGTAAAATAAAATCTGAGGTAAAAACAAAACCTGAGGTAAAAACAGACTTCCGGTCATGAGGAAGAGGACCAGTCAAACAGCTCTCTCTCTCTCCCTTTCTCTCTCTCTCTTTCTTTCTCTCTCTCTCTCACACACACACACACACACAAGTATGTTGCTAGCCTTGTGGGGACCAGCCAGATGTCCCCACAAGGTCAAACTAATTGTCAGATATTCCAATACTTGTGGGGATTTTTGGCCCCCATAAAGATACAGAAAATATGGCCCACATAGTACACACACACACACACACACACACACACACACACACACACACACATACTAGTATGTTACTAGCCTCGTGGTGATCTATAGTATCTTCTATCTTTTTTTAATTACTCGTTGGGACCGGCCAGATCCCAACAAGGTCAAATAATTGTCAGATATTCCAGTTGTTTTGATGATTTTTGGTCCCCATAAAGATAAAAAACATGGCCCACATAGTACACACACAAACACACTTTGTCTCTTTTGTGTCAGTTCTGTGATTAGCCAAGCAGCTCACACACTCTGTAGCACACATTCAGTTAAAGTTAAAGGAGCACATTTTATGTTTACCCACAAGCAACAAACAAATCAACAACCAGATATCACAACAAGCAACAACTACGTACTCCCCAAGAGCTGTTAGTCAATCTATTTTTAATCATAGTTTTGTTTTGGAGATGCCATGACTCAGTTGAAGCTGGCCAATAGAAACTGACCTCCCTGGTGAAAATCTTATTTTATTCTATTCTCCTTTTCCTTTCCTTTTCATTCTTTTATCCCATATCCTAAATACAAAATGTGTGTATCTGCATATATATACAACATTATACACCAAAGTTACCAGAAAACAACCACAAATCTCTACACATCCATAATCGACTGATGGACTTAACAGAGATACTACATCGCCTCAGTTCCTTAAAAGCAGATCTCTGTATGTCTGGGTTTTATATATATAAGCAAACCATCACAAACTGTTCAGGTACACATTGGCCTAATAAAACTGTTCAGGTACACATTGGCCTAATATAACTAAAGAACAAAGAGGTGTACCCATCCTATTAAATAAAAATATATATTTCAAACACAATACCACTATATCAGATCCAGTAAAAGGATATATCATAATAAACACTTATATCAAAACTTTGGTAATACTTTTGGTAATACTTTGGCAAATATTTATGGCCCAAATACCGATGACCCATCTTTCTTTCATGAATTTTTCAGCTATCTCTACAAGCTCTCCAACCCGGCAATTATAATTGGAGGTGACTTCAATCATTGACCCATATCTCGACTGAACCAGTACACACAATACACATAATTGGCAATCTACAGACATCATTAAACATTTCATTATGGTTCTGGGGCTCAGTCATGATTGCCACCTCAAATAGCAAACGTCTAAAGAATTCTCCTTTTATTCATCAGTCCACTGCTCACACTCTCGCATTGACTTTTTTCTAACCAGTAATTCTAAAATAAAATATTTCAGATGTAAAATAATAATCCGTGATCATGCTCCATATTAACTTAAATGGAATATGAGTCACATACATAAATCCTTTAGATGACATCATAATACATGTTAACTAAAAGATATTTTGTAACTATATCAGAAAAGAGTGTGCATCTATCGTAGAAATAAATGACGCTTCTGAAACTTAACCAACATTACTTAGGGTAACTAGGAAAGCTGTACTAAAAGGCAAAATAATATTTAAATCCAAGCTCAAAACAGAAAATTAAGGAATTATTGAATGAGATGATTAAAAAAACAACAGACGAAACCAACATTGAGCTAAGAAAATGCAACATACAATACAATAAAAAAAGAAAAACTGGGGAAAAAAAGAATGCAAAAAAAGTAATTCTCCCAAATGAACAAAGGACAATGTTGGGTAAATGTTGATATATTTATTCATGTTTTTCTTTAATGCACTTATTTCAGAAGAAAACATGAGCCAAAGGACAAACACTAAGGCTAAATCTCAATAACTGACAGGAAGTTTCATTCCTATGCCAACATCTGAGTATCTAGAGAGCTGAAACTTTCTTATTACAGGAAAAACAATCAACACTAAGGCTCTTAGGATACTGGGGAGACTCTTCCACAATGATATGAGACAGACAACACCTTACTGAGTAAGTTACTATTATATTGAATGCAGAATGATAAGAGGAACAACAATAATTTTCCTAAAACTGGTTAAAGCTGGATATTAATTAGGGGCAGCTGTGGTCTAGTGTTTGGGGAACTGGTCTTGTGACCGGAAGGTCCCGGTTTTGAGCCATGCACAGGGTAAGACATGACTAAGGTGCATGGATAGGTAAAATGCTGAGGTCACATTCCTCATGCAAGCTAATAGTTCAGTTTGAGTATTGTTTTGGTGTTTTATGTATGTTGTGTGTGTATTATGTGTAATTTTGTATGTTTTTTTTTCTTTTGTTACACAGATGAAAGGGTGGCTGAAGCTCAGGCTGTAATTGAGGTGGAAGCTGTAGCTGAGGCTAAAGCTGATAATAAGCAGGTATTAATATTAATATCATATCAGTAAAAAGAAAAGAACCAAAAGAGAGGTTGTCGAGGTGGCAAGGAACAGCATGTTTTAGTCCAACAAAGCCTAATGAAATTAGAAAATTAAAAACTTTATTTGCCTTAATTATTGAAACATATATGTTATTTTATTTTTTAATTAGGTGGGGTTTTTTTTTTTAGAAAAAAACGGATGCTGAAATCGAGCCTGACACTGTAATTGGAGCCTCTGTTATAATTGATGCTGAATTAAAGTCTGCTTTAATTCTTATTAAATTGAAGCAAAAAATAAACCATTAAAGGGAAATAATAAGATAACTGACAGAGTTATTTGATGAAGCAGAGTTTTAATTACTATTCCAAAGCTAATAAGCATGTCTTGAAGTCTTTTAATCAGCCTATACTACAGTGATTTCTACCCATTTAAGGCTATATTTAACTTTGTGAAACGATAACTCACATTACTTTTGTTCTCATGTATGTTATACTAGCTGCAAACCAACATTCCTGCTTTTTTACCTGCACACTAGTAGAGAAGCTGGTAAACTCCTGAAGTCCTGGTGGAAATCTTAAACGTAGAATGACAAGAAGACCCCACTCTGGATGGAAAGTGAAATGAAGTGATTGACAGTAATAGTGTACTTATACACACAATGAATGTATAAGTGATAAGTGATAGTTGTTGGGGGTTAGGTGCCTTGCTTAGGGTTACAGCTGGTACAGGGGAACAAACTGACAAACTTTTGGTCAGAAGACCGCTTGCCTAACCTTGAGCCATGGTTGCCCCCAGATGGATCCAAAACAAAAATATCCACTGGAGGGTGCACAGGATGTTTATTTAAGGAAGATGCCAATAATTTTGAAAGTAGCATTTCACAATGGAAATACTGTACTATTAAAAACATTTTTAAAAAGATTTTTTATAATGCTTTGTCTCCTGTTGTTTACTAAATAATGTGTTATATTCTCATTCAATCTTTACAATAAAGCTTTGTCCACCCTGTCATCTTTTATTTTCAAGTTTTACTGTAAAAAATTATTCTCACAGGTTAGGAAATTCTTTGTGTGATTTGAGTATAAGCAATTGCAGGCTAAAAAGTACAGTTTAAAAGTTTATCAAATACATCTGTTTTACAAAGTATCAAAAAAAAAAAAATTCATTAACTCAAATGTATTCTTGACAAAGGGAGAACACATCTTTCTGAAAATATACGGCTATGTACATTGCTATCCAATGAAAATATATAAAGTCTACTTTGAATTTGTTCATGAAAGAGTGGACACATTTAGACATTTGTTTGAAAATTGGCTGCTTGCCGTTAATTTGTAAGTGTTGAAGCTTTGTCCAACATGCATTTCTGACAGCCAAAAGATCTTCTTAATAAAATGAGTATAAAGTTAAATAAAAAATTGCAAACTTCTTGGAAAGTACATGGGTGTAAATGCACATTATGATGATTTTTGACCCAGTCCTAATGATCACCAGGTGATCTCTAAGTATGCTCTCAGCTGCTGGTATATTGGCAAAGACACAATATTTTTGCTGGCTTGGCAGAGAAAATCTCAAATCAAAATCCTATAAAGACCCCTTCAAGCTTTCTAGACACTGACTCTTTAGAGTGCACTAAGCAACATGACACCCATGTAATTTTCTCAGAGGTTTATAAACTTCTTTTGGAAACTCTTTCCTGACCTCATTTCCCCTGAACAGAACATTCAGGAACTTACTCTACTTAAAAAGAGGCACAATCCGTGAGCAGCATGAGAGAAAAATGAAACCCTGAGAGTAGGAAACCCTGAATAAGCACACAGTTTGAGAAAATGTTTAAATAGAGTAATAGTTTATCAGGTTTGAATAAGGGTTATATAAGTAAATATCATAAAAGATTTAAATAAAGGAGATCTATGCAATTGCTGGTTTTCACAGAAGTTTTCACATCTAAGGCCACACTAGCTCACTGAAATCAATGTTCTTTACTTAACATGTTTTTTTGTGACAGTCATGTGATCGTCTGTTGTCATTGCTAAACAGTATTGCAAAAATATTTAATACTCAGGATACAGGCTACACTCACACTCACACCAAAACTATAGCTCAGCATGATGGTACATACACCTCATATATCACAATCCAGTTCTACAAAACTCTCAGGTGTCCCACCAGAGGGCAGAGTAAGACTGAAGCGGACTACAGCGCTTTGCATAACCACAAATAATTTGATGACTAAGAGAGGCCAAAGTTATGTTCCTTACTTTGATGCATTTAAACTATGCCTCTTTAGTTTATAATATTTTCGCCTTAAGCCGGGAAAGTTCTGGGGCAGAATTTGAATGTTACCAAATGTTTTTTTTTAATGGAAATGCAAAACATACAAAATACATAGGACATGTAAAGTTCTACTATTAGATATCAAACATAAATTAGAAAAATTTTGGATTTAAAATACAGCACATATTCGACACACATATAAAGAACTTTAGAGAACTATAAAATGAGAAGTACAGGGAACTATAAAATGATTTAGCATGTTTTAAAATTGTTTTACAATGTACCTATTTGAAAAAAAAGCAAGACAATTAACCAATAAAAACTGGCCTTATTCAACACACACAACTTTTTTAAAACTTGTGCAACAGGGCTATGTAAATGATATTCTTTACCTTTATTTATTTTTCTTGGTAACATTTGAGTTTACACTAGTTTTCCATCTTAGAGTATGGAATAGTTTTAAGCTTGGCTGAACATACATATGCCACCCTGACCACATTGCCCTTGGACAGACTCCAGGCAGTCATATGACATAGCTACTAAACATATAGAAACTTAAATAGGTCCAACTCAAACCGAGTAAATATTATAAGTGGGCAGGCTCTTGTACACATTACACAGTAAATGTCCTGTGGCGATAAACTGCATAGACTGCTTTCAGTCTGATTTTGGAGCTGACACTGGTCTTCTGGCTAAAACTAGGACTTCTTAGCAACCATAAAAACCTTATAATACAGACAAATGACACTTCTGACCTTCATATCTCTACATGTTATTTTCCCCACAATACCTGGATGTTTTCCATAACGACCGGCCCATATTTTAGAGACCTAGTTATGAATTAACTTGTTCGGCAGTTTTGACATCCTCAATGAGTACTAGTACATTGAGTGTTATGGTTTAAATCATAGACTAAAAGAAGAAGGCTTTATATTAATTTTTTTTTACATATCCTAGCTATGTTATCCTAGGAAGTTGGGGTTGGAGTGCAGGGACAATCATGATACAGCACCCCTGGAGCAGAGAGGCTTAAGGGCCTTCCTCAAGACCAGAGCAGTGGCAGTCTGGTAGTGCTGGTGTTTGAATCCACAGGCGTGGTCATCCACAATTCTGGTTGCTTTGTGGATGCAGCGTGTAATGTACATGTCTGTGATGGTGGGAATAGATACACTGATAATCTTCTCAGCCGTCCTCATTACCTGCTGCAGGGAATTGTGATCCGATTTGATGCAGTTCCCAAATCAGGCAGTGATGCAGCTACTCAGGATGATCCTTGATGAATCCTCTGTAGAATGTGGTGAGGATGGGAAAGTAGAGATGCTGCTGGAGTGAGGCTTAAACCCACAACCCCAGAACTATCTATCTGTCTGTCTGTCTGTCTGTCTGTCTGTCTGTCTGACTGTCTGTCTGTCTATCTATCTATCCATCCTTCCATCCCACCCTGTCCCAACATTTTTCAGATGCATGACAGCCATCTAGTTCAAGATGAGATAATATATTTCATGAAATGGTAAAATGTCTCACTTTCAACATTTGATATTTGTTTTGTATGAGATTTACAGTATATATACATACGTATGTATACACACACACACACACACACACACACACACACACATATGTGTATCATAGCAAACATAATGTTTTTCTGTTTTCAATTGCATATTTGGTTTGTGATTTCATCTATTGTGGGACAGCACTACGTAAAAAAGACCAGATCTCTGAAGGAGACCCGAAAACCTGATCTCTGTCACTAAAGGAGCTGCCCTGTGCTGTCTGGGTGTCCTGTTTTTTTATTATGCCTGATAGCTTAGCCATCATTCTCCTTCCCTAGCAATGAGTCAGAAAAGGTCCTCAGGAGTGCAAATGCAAATGCAAACCTGCTTTGGCAAAGCAGGCAGCTGATCCCAAAGTCTACAAGGCCATACACAGCTCAAATGCCTCTTTTCAGCTAATGCTAACACGATTTTGTGTTTCTTTTTGTGTAGATTCCTTACTTAGACACTTGGTCAGTTATGCCCCCCCCCAAACTCTGGAATTTGTGTTGCATTGCTGACTTGCGGTGCTGTTTCATGCCCAGGCAACAGATGATAGGAGCTTCTCTGTAAACAAGGAGGTGAGAAAGGCTGAGTAACTCAGGAAGTATGTAGCAGTATGGAGACACATTTTGTGAACAAACTGAATGCTCAGCTCATCAACAAGTCAAGCTAAGCAAAGATGTGAGACAAAATTGCAAAATAAATTATTACATTATTATATTATTGTGCAAAAAATATAAGTAGTAAGGATTAGTACACTCAATTTTCATTACGTTTTAACACAGTCAGAAGTCTAAAATGAAGGCTTTACGTTGCAAGCCAGAGGACTTTTATGTGAAATGCCAGTATTAGATGGATGGATGGATGGATGGATGGATGAAAGGATGGATGAATGGAGGAAGGCTGGATGTATGGGTCTCAGGGGAAATTAAAGTCTTACAGCAGCAAGGACATCAAAGGTGCATATTCAAATAACTAAAACTGACAAGAATACAGATTATACGTGGAATAATATAAATGAATACATTAAAAGCCATATAAATAAATATTGCAATGACTACAACATGACGAGTTTCACAAGTAAATAGTATACGATTCTGTGACTCATTAGGAAATTGTTCATTATAGATTGGAAGCCTAAATTACTGTAGTGATGTTTGTTCATCACTAGAAAATGGGGATGGGAAAGGTGACCTCCACCACCATCTTCACTGTTTTTCTAATGCTAAGCACTGCTGATTCCGCTTGCACCACTCAAAGAGGTCTACAAGAGAAGCAGCTGTCATCCACAACCCAACACCCATCCAAATCCACCCCCGAACATACACATACACCATCTAGAATTAGTCCAGATTCAGTATGCATGTAACATAGTGTTCACTGTCATAGTGTTTATAGGTTTGTATGTATCATTTCGTCTGGCACTTCAGTGTACGTACTTGCACTCATGCGTATTTGGCACCTTTTTGAGGGTACAGCGTGTGATGACCATTATCTACCAACCTTGAGACAAAATGCAATATCGCGTACACCTGATAGGAGAGGGAAAAGAATGTGATGAGAACTCTGGTTGTGATTTGTTATCTAACAGCTTGACTGGGTTGCTTTGTCCTTCTAACGCACTTGCCATTCCTGATAGTGAGTAAAGGCCAAACTGGAAGCGGCATTCAAATTACAGTTAAAGTTAACCTTAAAAAGGGCGGTGTGGGGGGTGTCTGTTTATTTGTCTCTGTTTCAGCACATTAAAATCCCAACAACGTTTCACACCGAGTCACAACAAAATTCCTTAAATATTGGAATAGGTCAGATTTTGGGCAGAGTGCATACACCATTTAGTACTTAGTGCAGAATGCTAAATTTGCCTGTATTATCTAGATCAGCATTTCTCAGATCTTATCAGAACTTATTTAGATAGATAGATAGATAGATAGATAGATAGATAGATAGATAGATAGATAGATAGATAGATAGATAGATAGA
>JAOVVF010000022.1:3534448-3579085 GCA_028565595.1 Duopalatinus emarginatus
GGAGTGTAAATGTAAAGGGGGAGTGTAAATGTAAAGGAGGAGTGTAACTCGTACAGAAACTGTAACACTAGCGCACTGACGCGACTTGGCATTTAGCTGCGCGCCGTGAGGGACACGGGGGGAGGTAAACAAGATGGCGGCTACCTTGAAGCAGCTGCAGCATTAGGATCAGAGGAGATACATGACTGCGGTGACAACACGCAAGAGAGACGCGGATCCGAGTTGCGTCTAGTGTTTGCACTCTGTGGCATTACCACCCGAGGTGAGAGTTTGCCGCTCGGTTCGCCTCGCGTTGCGTTCGGCGCGACGACTCTGTGGTGCAGTGACTGTTTGACTAGCTGCTAGCCAGTTAGCTTAGCCGTGTGTGTGTAAACCTAGGTTAGGTTAGCTAGCTAACAGGACTAGCCTTAACTTCAAGTCTTTTATTCGTGATTTAATCCGTAACGAGTCCTGGGTTGTGTTTAAAGCAGGGTTATATTAACCTAACGCTATATATATTATAGCTGGTTACTTCAGTCTAGGCTAACTAGTTAGCTTAGCATGAGAGCAAATGGAAAATGCCGGACATGTGTGAATTAGTTTTAACCATTTAAAAAAGAGGCCCAACTTGTTTTAGGAAAATGTTTAAATGGGTAAAATGTACTCAGAGGAAATGTTTATTAGGTGTTAATTATTTACTCAGTGCTGCTAAGACTGAAGTTAAAACCCTTCAGGATTAAATAGATAACCTTGCACCTAAATGGACTGTTTTGGATTATTAGCACTGTTATGCTAGCAAGCTAAACAAATCCTGGGTTTAAGTTTCGGCTTAACTAGAAAACCCTGGTGTTCATGTAAACCCTTTAGTTTCCTAACACACTACCTTTCACAAAATTAATAATAACTAATGCCTTAAATAATTCATACACAATCTACAAGCAACCAGATACCAGCCTCAGTATCTGTTCTCCTGTTGTGAAAGTTGAAGTGAAAGTGAACTATTTGCCTACTGTGTTTAACACACACAGGAATGTCACCTCCGCATTTAACCCATCTGTGCTGTAAAACACACACTGTGAACACTAGGGGGCAGTGAACACATTTGCCTAGAGTGAGGGGCAGCCCCAGACCATGCCCCATGTCCCTGGGGAGCAGTTAAGGGGTTAAGTGCCTTCCTTAAGGACGCCTCAGTCATGTCTTGTGGGACTCGAACCCAGAGCTCTAACCGCAAGGCCACAGCTGCCCCTGTATAATTATTATTATTATTATTAATAAAATGCGTCTACTTGTTAGCTGAGGGTGTCGTGTTATAGGACAATAATCCAAGAAGTGACCGGAGTTTATTATTTTTTCCCTGATTATACCACATTAAACACATTAAACTACATGTTGCACTTGTATCCGTTTATCACTACCTACATTATATAACAGGTTAGGTCTTGTTATAGCGAGGAAGGGGCAAGTGAAGTGATTGACCTACTGTGTTTGTATAAACAGGAGGAATTTGACCTCCATGTTTAACCCATATACACACTAGGTTCAGTGAACACACTTGCCTGAAGCACTGGGCAACCCTGTCCGCAGGAGTAGTCTGGGGGTTAGGTGACTTCTTTTGTGTCTTGTCGGTACAGGAGATCGAACCGGCAACATTTCGGTCACGAGGCTGGTTTCCGAAATTTAAGACGCTCTTAATGTATCTGTTCAGTGAAAGACATACTAGACTCAATGTGGACACTTGCCTGGAGCGATGGTCAATCCTATCCACGGTGTCCCAGGAGCAGTTTGGTGGTTATTGCTCATTCGGTTTTGTTTTGTCGGTACAGGGGGTCGAACCCACATCCTTTCGGTCACAAGGCCTGTTCCCTAACACCCTGCAACTGTTCCTTCATCAACCTAATTACTCTTGAGACAAACAAAAGTACCTAATGCTACTAAGAAGTAGGCTTGTCCTCACTACTGGTAAGCTTAACTACAGGTCTTCTGTTGCTCTTCTTCAACTTAAGATATTTGCTGAGCTATTATATAACACTGTCTCCTGGTTCTTTTCTACCCTGATCTGTCTTTTCCTTCGCAACTTTAATAGCATCAGCCATCGTGTTTTTAACCCGATCAGCCTGACGCTTTCTTTTCAGTGGTACTGTAAGAGAACAGCAGCCGAGTGGCGACTTAAAGTCGACGTTTTGTAGCATCGGTTGGTAACAGGCGAGGCACCGTAGATTTCACAAATCAAGCAGTTCATTTCACCATTATTAAGTTCCAGCGATATATTCTTAAATCAGTTATGCTGAAACTTATCTGTGAACTGCTGCTTCAGTTTGGTACTGTCACCTCTCTGTGAATCCTGAGTATTAGCTTCGTTAACATCACTAGCGCTGCTGTTTGCGCTAGTCTGTTCGGTATTCTTTGCACTGCTGCTTTGTCTACGCATTTACACATACACTGTGCCAGGAAACAGATACACCAGTATATTACTTGGTAGTCCCCCCGTTGCCACAGCATTAAAATCTGATGTTACTTGAGGCAGTGTTGCATACCTGTCATGTGAAATGATTCTTGCCAGCTCTCAATCTATCTGTCTGTCTATCTAGCCTAAGAAAACAGAACGCACAGCTGGTTTCTGATAACGTATAGATTATGCGGACTGTCTTTTATATACATGTCCTTGTAAATGACCTGTTACTATAGAACTGGTAACGGATTAGTGTGAGCACATTTATAGGCATAGGCTTCTGGTTGAGGAACTAGCCTTGAGATAAGGAGGTCCCCGGTTCAATCCCTACAACCAACAAGACATGACTGAAGTGCCCTTAAGCAAGGCACCTAATCTCCAGCTGCCCCTAGGAGCAGATAGGGGCTGTCCACCTGCCCACTCTAGGCATGTGTGCCTACTGTTAAGTGAATGGTTCAAATACGGAGGTCAGTTTCAATACACATTGGTCAAAGGAGTAGGTCCCTTTTATTATCAATCTGTGGGTTAAATTACAGGCAAAACTGCCAAAGCTGCTATTATTAAAAGCAATCAGCTCCTAATTGTCCAATCAGAATCAAGAATTCAGCAACGATATAGAGTAACTAATCACGTCACATGGTCACCATACACTTTCATAACTGGTTATACTGATTATGATTTTCCTTATTGCAGATTTTCCTTTTCTTGGACTAGGATTTGCAGTGCTAGGGGAAAAAATCAACCCTAAGAAGACAAAGAATCACTCCTCCTACCCTGGACCTGCTGATATCTGTGAGAAAATGCATCACAGGATGTTGATGCTCTAGAGCACGTTGCGTTATCCAGCGTGAAAAGCCTGTGTACCCAGGACAGACAGCTTCCTGATTTCTAATCTGTTCTGGATATGTTGTCAGAGATGAGCAGGGCTCCAGTCATTCCAAATGTGGGCTAATGCCTGCCTCTGTGTGGACAGTGTATTTTGAGTACAAAAGGCCAGTGCTTAGTAAAATCTGGTGATTTATTTTTCTTCTTCTATTTTTTGTTTGCACTGGACCTTGCCCTTTTGCCCCTTTGCCCCAGTCCCTCCATCATTACCCTTGCACTCATGCTACTCTTGTTTACATCCTTGTTCTACTTGAGTCCACCAAAAAGCAGCACCTTTGTTGCAATCACGTATCAGTTCTTCGTCTTACAGATGCTGTTTTAGTAGTTTTCTCATTTCCCCAGGCAATCACGATTGGAGATACGGACTGATCTCCGCGTAGCGCTTAGGGAGTAAGCGAGGGGAAAGGCATAGGCAGGCTGCAGGAGAAGATGAGTGTCGGGGACCTTCAGCACCCGGGCTACCTGACCGAGACCGAGCTCATGGGCATGGACACTTTCATTCACCGCATTGACTCCACCGAGGTGATCTACCAACCTCGGCGCAAGCGCGCCAAGCTGATCGGGAAGTACCTGATGGGCGACCTGCTGGGTGAGGGATCTTACGGCAAGGTGAAGGAAATGCTGGACTCTGAGACTCTGTGTCGGAGAGCTGTGAAGATCCTTAAGAAGAAGAAGCTGAGGAGAATCCCTAATGGGGAGGCCAATGTGAAAAAGTAAGCAGTCTCTCTCTCTCTCTCTCTCTCTCACTCTCTCTCTCTGGCTCATGTTGCTGCAGTATGCTTCCTGATGACAGTGGAGGGTAAAAAAAAAAAAAAATCACGTTTCAGCACTAAAGTCGTAACTGTCGGTCATCGGAGAAGCGCTGCAAGGTGAAACAAAAATGGTGCCCTGATCATTTCTGTTCTCACCAAATAATTTTACCAGGCTTGACGTTTAGCAACAGAATCCGCAGCCATGTTTAGCAGTGTTAAGCAGCGTTTGGTTACCACCATGTCAGTTTGCTTTTTAGACTTATTTCTTTACAGAGATGTAGTCATATCATCCATGCATTTACAAAAAAGATTTACACATTGAGATCTGGTGATTTGGGTGGGAACAAGGGGCAAAACCCCACAGTGTTCATCTGTCAGAAACGTTTGCAGATGTACCAGGGGTCCCATGCAATGCCAGATGATCAAACCTTATACCAGTATGGAGCCACCACCAACCTAGGTATTTAGCACAGGCTCGTCAATGAAGTGTTTTTCTGGCACTTGAAATTTATGTGAATGATAGTAGCGCACAAAACCTTATTATTATTATTATCTTACTTATAATGACATATTTTATCATGTCGATTTATAACACCTCTAACACTAAGGGGCTTGTCAAGAGACTTTTTAAAACTTTGCTAGCTATTGTATTTTTTGTACAGATTAGAGGTCCGATATTTGCCATTTTTTTTACTATGTCAGCATCGGCTGATATTTGTGTTTAGAAGCACTGGTTTAAAGTCAGGTATTACTGTGAGTGATTCAGTGATATTGGGAATATTTATGATAAGAAGAGGAGCCGACTCACTGGAGAACATGCAAAACAGGTGTGCTTCCTGCACAACAATAAACCTGCCGTTCTTAAACTGGGAATGCTGAGAACTTTCACTGAAAAATGGGTAGAGTGAGGAAGACTTAGGGACTACAATTGCGCTAAAATGAAAAAGCATTCCTTTTTATCTTGTTCTGTAATGTTTACATAATTTCCTTCACCCAAAAACGTCCCAAAAACTTCACTGATAAGTGAAGTTTTATTCACAGTTGGTTACTTGAGGATTTATATACAAATAACACTTTAGATGTTCTGTGTCAGGTGTCATACATGTTCATTAAACCACACACAAATGTTGCTGGTTGCTGCTAGTGTGTTTGCAGCACCCCTAATTATTTTTTTATATCTATATATTAATATTACATTTTTTAGCTTAATTTGTTTTTATTTATAAAAGTTGTATTTGTTTTATTTAAATGTAATTTAAATTTACACTTATGCTCCAACAAACGTCAGTTTGATAAATATATATAAATAAATATAAATATAAAGTTATATCGTTACTGATATAAATTGCAAACGAAAAACGAAATTGCAAATAAATTGTGCTTGTACACGTTTATAAAGATGATACAAATTTTTTTGGTTATTATTTACATTAAAAAAAAATATCTAGCTAGCCACATCGCTCGCTGATTCACTTCTCTCCAACAGTCTGTTTGTGACAGAAGTCGTGCCGCAGTGAACGCTGGGTTCGACTTCGCTGCCGAGGCAGCACACGGAGCTCCTTCAGTGCTCGGTCAGAATAAGGTATCTCAGTAGGCTTCTTTTCAGCAGTGTCTGTAGGATGAGGTGAAATAGTGTCTATGTAGAGAGATGAGTAGATTGTAAGACAGACCTGTTATGTATTCCATCACTGTGCTACTCCGTACAGAAAGACCTCAGTTCTTAGTGACAGGGTAGATAGAAAGCGTGGGTTGAAACATCCTGGCGTTTTCCTTTGAACTTACTCAAAGATTTCATCTCTTGACAATGTGGCATCCAACAGAGGCTTCTGGGATTTTCTCTTTTTTTTCCCCCCCCACATTGACTTGTTTACACCGCAATCTGGTGAACTTCTTCCTGGCTTGCTCACTAGATTAATTTGCTAATGTTCTCAGCCAAATTTTTATCCCCACCAGCGGAGTCTTCTGAGTTTAATCACACCACGAGGCTTAATTAAAACACTGCAGTGTGGCGCCTTAGGTGCGTCTTTAAATAGCATCGGGGGGTTGGACCTGCATCACAATATGTTTGTGTTTGTGTGCACGTTTCTGCTAGAGATGGATTATTACTCGTAAGTTCATGTTGAAACGAGATGCATGTGGTTTAAAAATAATAGTAGGTATCTTAAACATTCCTAAATAAGGTACTTTATTGATATTAAACACTGAAGTTTTTGGAAAAAAAAAAAACTGAGACGGACAAGCCTATGCAAAATACACAGGCTGGTGGTGGCTCCATTATAATATAGTGATTTGTTTAGCAGGCATTCCATGGGACCCCTGGTACATCTAAAAGCGTCTCTGACAGGTGAACACTGTGTGCCTTCTTTCTGATGAGTTACTCCTGTATATGTCCTGCATTCATTCGGAAGGGTTTGGCCTCTTCGAACAGGACAACACATCAAGAGACACCTAATTATGGTTAGAGGAACACTTCCCCAAGTCACCAGATCTCATCCTTATCGAACACATCTTGGATTCCATGCTACGCTTCGTGGAACACAGAAATCCTGCACCTCAGAATACAACCGAATTGTAGACCATTTTTTACAGGAAGTATGGCGTTCATTGCATAATGAATATTTGTGGAGTCCATGTCCTGTGGGGGACCTGTCAGGTATTAGGTTGGTGTACCAGTTTTTCTAGGATTTCATTGTGGATAGCGGTTATTTGTATATTTTTATTAACAGTTGTTAGAGTTGGCAGACGAGTCCGACGGTATGGCTGAGAAAGAGCAACAAAGAAGCTATACTTAGCCTTATATGGATTACTGGGATGCCATAGTAGCCTCCTCATTCACAGCAACAATTAACATTCTTGCTTTCCAAAGGCAGCGTGCCCTGACTGGCGCGCACACACACACACACACACACACACACATACTTTGGAGAGGCACCGTTATTGCGTAACTACTCACATACTCATGGTTGGCGTCGGAGGAATGTCGAGCTGGAGTCGAGTTAGAGCTCGAACTGGAAATCTGTCTTGTTAATTAACATCACGGCGTCGGCGTGACTCCGTAGTCTGCATTTTTAACGTGATCTAAAACATATTAGGATTCGAAATGACCTCGGTGAGTGAGTTGACCTGAACAAGTAAACACACAAAGATTGTAGAACAAAGCAACCTGCAATAAAACAATCCAGAGAAAGGAATTTATACAGCTGACACCCACAGCGGCTCGGGTTTATAGTACGTAAATACACTGAAGTGCCAGGAATCCTTGGTAGGTCCTCAGCAGGGCATGGACTTCTGTAGGTAATAAACACCATGCCTTCTACAGAACGCTCCACAATTCTGCCGTATTCCGAGGTGTAGGATTTCTGTGTTCCACAGCATGTTGCATGGCATCCCAGATGTGTTCAGCGACGTTGGGATTTGGCGAGCTGGGAATGACAAAACCCCAAACGCAGAATTATGTTCCTGCAACCCTGATTTGGCGTCTCTAGACGTGTGGCGGCGCATTGTCCTGTCGGAAGAGGCCAAACCGATCAGAATTAATGCGGGACATAAACAGGTGTCAGTAAGGAGGCACACGTAGGGTTCACCTGTCTTGAGATGTATGTAGATGTAGCAGGGGTCCTATGGAATGGCGGCTATGGAATGGCATACCATTATGGAGCCGGTCTATGTATCTTGCACAGGCTTGTGTGCAATTTTTTTTCTGGCACTTTAACCTATAGTGTTTGTAGCTCTTGTATCTTGATTCGCAGACATTATGAGACATTAATTGTATTACATTAGTAAGGTTTTTAAATGACGTTTTGATATTATAATAGAGAAATAAAACACTGGGATGTGCTGTTATGTCGGGGTGCAAATCTGTGTTTGGCGATTAAATTTATTTTTCTGTTCGAATGTTTTATAAATTTTGTTAAAATTGTGTGGTCAACAAGATGAAAAGACAATGTAAACAAATACATTAAAACAATACTTTTAGGTTCCTTACTGTATGAAATATTTTTGCATCATTTAATATTTATACAAAAAATAGGGTTGTGCATAAAATTCTGCACCTTAAACGACCAGTATTAATGAATGAAATGATAAAAGTGAACTATTTGCCTACTGTGTTTGCGCACAAAGGAATGTGACCTCCACATTTAACCCATCCGTGCAGTGAAACACACACACACACACACCCCAGTGAACACACTTGCCCGGAGTGGGGGGCAGCGCCAAAACACGACAGTTGGGGAAGTTAGGTGCCTTGCTCAAGGAAACCTCAGTTGTGTCTTGCCCTGTGTTGGGATTGAACCTGGGACCTTGTGATCACAAGACCAGTTCCCTAACCACTGTATATATTATACAAATACAAAATTAAACAGATTTCAGTCTACCACCGTGCGTTAACCTTTAACTGAAAATAAAACACAGACTTTAAAGTCACAGTGCATTACTGCATTTATGCTATACGGCATATATATTATATTAGGGAGCTGGCTAACTAGCCAGCTGTACAGTGACGTAGACGGCCTTATTCTACGGTGGCCGAGTGGACGCGTAATGCTATATGCAGTACACTTGGGAGTAGGAGAAAAATAAAACTTAAACGCATTTTAAAATTGATTCTGGGCATTTTGAATCGATTCTGAATCGCTTGCACTAGGAATCACTATCCTTTAAAGAATCAATTTTTTTCAGCACCCCTAATGTTATGGGAAAATCCACTTCCAGGTGGTAAGAGTTACTCCCTCTCGTGTCAGGCCACATCTCTCCACCCTGTCATTGATTATTTTCCTCAAACCACATGCCACGTCATCTGCCATCTTATTCCTTAAACCTCTCTACCATGCCAACACCAAGTCTTATTGACTGTAGATAAGGTTGTGAAGTGAAGTTTGCTGAATGTTGTTGAGATTAAGAGGCAGGATGCCTGAAGCGGTTTAGTTTATTTTTCTTACAAGGGTGAGTTCAATGAAAACCTTAAAAGGAATGCAGACAGTCATTAAAGCACTGGCACACACTCTATCTGCAGTGAACAATGCAGAAGTGTGTATTGTGTTGTTGAGGGTGGTGTGTTCACGATTTATTGCTTGACTTCTGTCCAATATATTTGATTGGAGCTGACGGAGCTCGCTGATAGACACGCATTTCGTGTGTGTGTGTGTGTGTGTGTGTTTGCGTGTGTTTGTAGCACCACCCCTCTCCTTGTGGCTATTTTTGGTTTTTGGAAACAAGTCCGCAGGGTTAATTATAAAGAAACACTACAGAAGAATTCACTGTGTGTCTTGTTTGTTTATTTTTTTCTCCCCAGCCGTCTCCTCTCCAAATTTGGTGCTTGACAGTAATTTTTACTGCCGTTTCCCTTTTTGGTTTAGTTTACATAGACGCGTAGTCAAATCAGGTTCGATTTAGATCAAGCCTTGTAGCCTCGTATAGGATTCCAGAACCCGTGGACTCTCCTTAATTATTTTTACTCCTTGTCAGTTCAAGTCTGGATCAGTTTTCTTACTGAAGCAGCCACATAGAGCTGTGATGGTATGGATTTTTTTTCTTACAACATATCCACCTTGGTTTGGCGGAAACATGTTTGTTTATTTATTTTCCCCCAAATGTAGTTTGGAGACCAGACAGACTCGGCAATGATTCCTCCTGCCAAAAAATTGTCTAATGTATGACTCGCTAAAGCCGATCAGTCATGTAGGATAAAAACCACAATGATTTAAAACGGGTATTTAATCTTATCCAGAAAGGTTTAGTATGGGTTCAGGTTTTCATTTCGGTCACGCAGAAGCCACTCTTGATTTCACCTATTTAATAAGTCGATCTTGACTTTCAGTTGAATGTGTGGTTTCTGCTTGATTGGAATGAAAACCTGCACCCACGCCGGTCCTTCCTGGATAAGATTGGACAACCCTGATTGAAAAGATTCCCGATTATACAACAGCAAGGTGAGCGGTCAGACCACTCGGAAAGTCACGTAACGTGTCTGTGGTTTGAATTGTGCAAGGTAACCGTCCTGACCAAGTGCAACAAACGTTTATCACCTTAATGTGTATATTAAGGTGATAGCATTTCTTTATATATATATTTTTTAATTCTGTTTACTAATTATATATGCATCGATTTCATTGTGTTTAAACAATCTGTTTGCCATGATATATTTAAAAAGTGCAGTAGATCCTCGCAGCCGTGATGTTATTCACGTTAAGGCACAACCTCAAGTGTTTTATTGCTTTTATACAGCAGTTTTTTTTTTGTTGTTGTTTTTTTGTTTGTTTTTTTTTACAAAAGAAAAAAGAAAATAAATCAAAGATGCACAGAATTGCAGACTAAAAATGCTTTAATATAGACAAAACCTTTCGCTAAAAAGTAGTTCCACAACAAATTAGTTGTTGCTATGCAACAGTAAAAATTCCAGAGCCTGCTGTAACACTACCAACTAATATAAACAAAAAATGCAAAGTGAAAATGAAAGGAAAGGATAAAAAACTAAAACTAAAAATCATTAAGAATTTATAGTTTGTTGTTGTTTGTTTACTTACTTGCTTATTTGTGTATTGTGTTATTTGTATACGTTAATCTGCACATTTCCGTTCATTGTGCAGTTAGAATAAAAGGCTACATTGGCATCAAACAGCCCAGCTGACTTCAGACAAAAATTAATTTCTCGTTTTGTATAAACACAAATACAACACCTCAGCGGAGTAATACAAGTTGGTGTGAAAATGTTTAACATTTCTCAACCAATCGGTGTGGTTGGAACAAACTGTTGTATAAAATGTGCTTGCATTCATAATAAGGTCAATAATATCGATATTGACGGAAATGAAACTTTTATCGCAATATTTTTTTTTTAGCTCTATTGTCCAGCCCCACCCTAAACAGTTACACCATTTTAAAAGTCACCATGAAACCTCAGTATCTATGCGGTTTTGGCCTGTGTGTAAAGTATTGTTAGCTTTATTTGCACAGGAACAGTGCAGTGACCTTGGGCATTGTACCCGGCCTTCACTTTATTGTGGCTGAAATGTAAATGTCACAGAATGAGTTTAGTAACAGGATGCATCAGATGACCTTATGTCACTGGAATAAAACTCTGAACTGAAATACACAAGAGACCAAAAGAGACCAGTTTTGTGGTGTGTTTTCATTCTTTTGCTTTGGGTTTCTTTGTCGTCTGACTCATCCACGATTGGCCAAGGTGACCTTAATAAACCGCACAGACGGTGTGGTGAGGAAATATAGTTGTGTTGAGTCATATCCTTTACACTCAGTCTTTTGTTCAGACGGTGCTGAACTGTAACGTCAGCTGTGACGTTCATTCTCTTCATCTATATCGATAGTTAACTGTGGGTTTTTATACAGTGAAGTGGCAGAAAAACTGGTACACCGGTCTAAGCCTCCAGATGAACACTAAGATGAGTTCCTCTAACCATAGTTTGGCGTCTCCAGACGTGTGGTGTGGAGCCACCGATAACCGATGTATTTTGCATAAGCTTATCTGTACCAGATTTTGTGTCACTTCTTCAGTTTTCTATATTGGAGTTTTTGTAGTGACGGTGTTGGACAGTGATCTCCAACACCAACTGTATAATGTTCATTGCTCTTTAAGACCTCTAAAAGCTTGTACAATCCATATGTTGAAGCTGTTCTGGCAGCATGCTGTGGCACAACATCCTAGTGAAAGACTCATTTCGGGCTTTACCTTTAATCTGTGACTTGTCTGCATGTGCCATGATTGAATGATGTTGAAATGAAAATAAGAGGGTTGTGAAATGCCCCAGAAAAGCCCCCAATCTGTCTTCTTGCAGCATAAAGTCAGATTTTCTCATGTTGTAATATTTCTGCACATCTGTTATAATGATTTATACCTTTTCCAATCTCGCTACTCAGAAGGTGTTGATTAATTTTCACATTAATATAAACCTCTGTTTTGAATTGCACCTGGTATTAATGTCGGAGCTGCTGTTGTAGAAAATTAATCATTGCCCTAGGAAATAGGATACAAGTATTTAACAGTGGTATGCAGGGCTGTGCGATATGATGTTATATATCATGTGATGATAGAAAATCGTCTATTGTTTAATATTGTGCTGTATCAGCTGTTTCGTTGTGTCGCAAAATTCACACTTTACTGCAGGTATTTTGTTGTTTGGACAACACGTTAAGGTGGCGCACACACAAAGATGTAGGAGACGCATGTGGTGCAGACCGGACTAATTCGGAACAGGAGAGGGACCCAGACCAGCGAGCACCAGGAGCTCAGACCTAAAGGGTCCGTGTAGCTTTAGGTCATTCGATTTTCGAATTTTAGAAAAAAGAAAAACATTTTCACTTTAAGATAAAAAAAAAAAACAAGAAACAGAACTAAGTATTTTTTTTTTCCTTGCTAGAAGTAACACATACAAAACGTATAAGCAAATCATATCTCTTTTCTTTCCGCACAAAGCAATGAAACAAACCTGGATTTTACGCTTACAAGGGCAGGGCAAGTGTTGTCTTTTTCCTGCGGCACACCATATGACAGAAAACATCTTTAATTGTTTGACTTTGTATAATTCAATGTATAGAAATCCTTTTTTCATGTGGTAGTTATATTATTTCTTTATTATTTACAGAAAACTTGCTGCATCGTGATATGTATTGTTACCGGAATATGAATGGACCTATATCAGGATATGAAATTTCGGTTGTATCGCTTGTTGCATTGGTTGTATTTTGTGTGTGTGTGTGTGCGTGTGTGTGTGTATATACTTAGACGGTTTTGTGGTGATCAAATACTGTGTTGTTTGGGTTAGATGTACTTATAAACTTCTCTAGGTTCATAATGAAATGCCTGTGGTCAAAATATCACGTAGATCACATCCTACAGGTGTCTTTTCACCCTGTCTAAAACAGCTCTTTCCAAACACTCAGTTTCAGTGTCTGTTGCTTTAAATAATAATGACTGACTGCATAGGGTTTGTTTATAGGCATATTAAATGGCCTTTTTTTCTGTGTAAGAAGCTTGATTATAAAAATCTGATAAACATGAAAATCTCTGCTAGACACTAGAGGATGAAGTGAATTACTTGCATTCAAAGTAGACGAATGTTATAAAGAATTCCTGTACTAACCCATGTTGTACTGATCCAGGCTGTAAAAACAGTCTGACACAGTTTTTCTTACACACTCACTCACAGGTTTTTGTCGACTTTAGCTGGGATGTTATCATCATTCATCTAGCTGTCCTGTCCTCTGAGGCTGAGAACTGATGTAGTGATGTGTGTTGGTCTGTTCACTTAACTTAGATTTTGAGCATCTGTGACAACATAAAATGGTGCCCCTTCCCAAATCTGATTGTCACACTGTAGGTGGGGATACTTGTGCAGTAATTTTATACTTGTGGCAATTATAACGAGACTTGATGTACAGACCGGAGGCAAATCCGAATGGCTCGTTAAATCCCATGTTTTCTTATCTCGGCAGCCTACACAAAACTTACTGAGTTGTCTTATTTCCCACTTGCGAGTTGGTAGACTCACCAGATGCACAAATGATTGCAAACTGGTAAAGCATGTCCGCTTTAATCAATGCTTAAAGGTATATTCCACCCCTACGTGAAATTGAGTCACTCTTCGTAGTCCATGACTTGGATTAAAAGCGTTTTTATGCAGTCCAGGCATTGTCCTAATCGGGCAGCACTGCTGTTGGCTTTTGATTAGCCTAGGTGCTGTAGTGTAGTGTTACCGATTAGCCAGTCGTTCTCAAAAGTTATAAACTTTTTATTAATTTCTTTTTATTTTATAATTTATTTTTTTTTTATAATTTTATAAAATATTTTATAATTATTTCTTGTGACCTGTAGATTCACGCCATGTACATATTGCAATGCAAATTAACATGAAGGGATTACCTAGGCAGATCTAGATTTGGGACTATATTCTGACAATGCGTGGACTGATTAAAATACTTTTACTCACTAATCTAACACAGCGGACTAAGGTGAGTGACTCAGTTTCTTATAGGGGTGAAATATGCCGTTGAAAAGACACTGCTGTCTGCTGTGAATGCCACACACTTTTTGAATCAGATTTGAATTGTCTGCTCAAGTGATATACAACAGATTTTAAGCATTAATTGCAATATACAATATAAGAATTTGCAGTATAACAAACAGGTAAATAATATTTTGAGATTACATAAAGAGCTTCAGATCGGCCCGGAAAATGCGGAGAGCCTTGGGGAAGGACAATGAGCTCAGTTTGTACTAGTTTGTGTATAAATTAAAGCTGACATTCTTGGAGCACTGTTGTAGATGTGGCCTTTTCGCTCATATATACACACACACACACACAATTATTTCACAGACTAAAGAGCTTGGCTTTTCCTGAGAGAGACGTTTCTTAATTATTTTCTGTGTATTTGCTGAGGAGTTAAACAGCCTGCTACAGGAATTGGTTAATTAATTAGAGCTTCAGTTTCTAGCCATACTAATTAGAGGTAGTTATATAAATACATACTTAAGGCCACTTTTCTGGACATTAGACTAATCCTCCGACGCCATTAAAATGCAGATTGAAGAACGCTTCGTTTGCATGTCCAATCTCAGAGTGTGCTTTTCATAGTAAGATTTTAACATGTGTTTTGTGTTTGTTTTTTTTCTTTAGGGAAATTCAGCTGCTACGAAGACTACAGCATAAAAATGTGATCCAGTTGGTGGATGTCTTGTACAATGAAGAGAAGCAGAAAATATATCCTTTTACATATAGTGGTTGGTTGTTTTTTTTTTTTTTTTTTTGCTTTTTCCCTCCTGCTGACGTAAATGTAATCGCATCACTGCTTGCTCTCAGTGGTGGTCTTGCATCTCTTATATTCGCACAGCATCTTTGGCATTGTATTCATAAATATAGAAGTTGATAAATGGTCTGCATTGCGGCATAAAATGTGTAGGAGATGACAGATGACGCTATATAGACAAAAGTATTGAGACACCTACACATTACACCTGCAGGTGCCTTTATGACATCCCATTCGAAATCCAGAGGCATTCATATGTATCTGGTTCCACCTTCCACTTTTGTGAGAAGACTTTCTTCAGGATTTTGCAGTGTGTCGATGAGAACTTTTTCATCCAGAAGAGCATTTCTGAGGTCAGACACTGATGTTGGACGACCATGAAGCATCGAATTCAGCACCATCCGTCATCAAGTTCTGTGAATTCTTTAGGACGATCCATTCATCCGTAAATGTTTATAAAGGCTGACTGCATGGCTCGGTGCTTGATTTTATAAACTTGTGACAACTTACTTAATGAAACCTGAATTCGATGATTAAGAAGTGTGTCCCAATACTCAAATTGTGTGTGTGTGTGAGGGCATTTGAGTAACCTATAAAGGATTTATCATGTTTTCTCAGTAGTTTTTGGGTTTAGACTAGCTAGGGCTGGGCGATTATATCGGTGTATTAAAATATATTGCGATATAAACAGAGCTGGATATGGAGTGAGGCAATACCGTTTATATTTGACGTTTTTAAGTTGAAATCTTGTGCAGAGCCTCATTCTTTCCTCTCACCATGCGTCCGCTTCGCTCTGCTCACAGCACCACTCCCACCCACGTTCTCACACACATGGTGAAACCGAGTAACACAGAGCATGAGAAGGAAATGTAAGAGACATGTCATTATTTGTGTTGTAGGCTACATTTTCATTTACTTTCAAAAAATATGTTCGTAACATGTAGCCTAATTCCACTGCTCTTTAAAGCACTTTCTTACAGACACTATCTTAAAAATATTTAAACATGGACATTTTATTTGAACGATATTGAGAGATAAGGTTGAGGTAACACACAAAACTAAATGTTTGTTTCATAAATTGTTCATAAAAGTTTTTTTTTTTGTTTTTTTTTTTTCAGATTTTTCGCAATGTATATAATATTTAAGCAATAGAACATGAGAGGAAGTGTGTTATGGTGAGTAACACCACGGTTATGATTAGGTCACAGACATGAGCCGAAGGCATGTACTGTAGATCATCACACGACCCAGAGTGTTCTATTGTTTTAATGCAGCAGGTTTTTTTTTTTTACGAAAGAAAGAAAAGAAATGTAAGAAGCCCAGAATTTCGGAATGAGAATGCTTTAATACTGACAAAACCTTCCACCAAAAAGTAGTTCCACAATGAATTTGTTGCTATGCAACAGTAAAAATTCCAAATATTCCAAATATTAGTAAACATAAAAGGTAAAGACAAAAAACTAAAACTAAAAATCAATAAGAATTTCAAGTTTGTTTGTTTGTGTAATCACATTATTTGTATACATTAATCTGCACATTTCCGTTCATTGTACAGTTATAATTAAAGTAACGCATTAGCGGAGTAATACAGTTGTGTGAAAAAGCCTTCTCAACTCTTCTCAGCCAATCAGATTGCGGGGTTGCAACTACCTGTTGTAAACCCATCGTATATTGCTATTCAGCTAAAATATATCGGGATATGATGGGGTTTTTTTGTCCATATCGCCCAGACCAGCACAGAGATACGCTTTATAAGTGTGTGAGTTCAATAGTTCAGTCTCAACTACTGTGTAATAAACACCAGTAACAACAGACTGTTGTTTAAATACAGAAAAGATTACAATAAGACAAGAGTTCAGCTTAATATCATATTTATATTACATTGTTCATGACTGATATTCTTCACTGTTGCTCTTTAATATTTTAGTGCATGAAAAAGCAATTAAGGAGCAACAGTTCAGTCCATTAGAGACGTATGCTACAGTAGATGAGTTGTCATGTTCTTGAACTTCTACTCACTGTAGATCAGTGCTAGCGTAATGCAGCACTTTTTCTATGCAGGCAGTTTCCTTAAACGGTTTCAGGACGTGTCGAACCTTTGAAAGAGAAACGGTAGTGTTTGCAGTTTCACACACTAATGGCCTTTCAGTGCTGAATAAATCACCAAGATGTACATTTGCTTCAATCTAATTAGTTGGTGGTTAAGTAAATGGCTCTAGCTGGTCATTTATCACTCTTATGACACGACCTGCAGTAGGTTATTTTCATCCGGACTTGAGTTTGAAAGACGCAGTCTTGCCTCCAGTGTTGTCCTGCATCAACATACTAAACACGGAACATTGACATGTCATGATGTAATCATGTGGGGGTGGCCGTGGCCTAGTGTTTAGAGAAAAGGAAGATCCCGGGTTTGATTCCCAAACAGGACAAGACATGACTGAAGTGCCTTTAAGCAAGGCACCCCCCCCCCCCAAATCACCCCTGCCTCGTGCTCCAGGAAAGTGTGTTCAATGAGGAAGTCACATTTCTCAAATAGTTCTCTTTCACCGCACTTTCATATTAAAGTGAAAGCATTATTATGGGTCTGGTGAGGTGAAATATCTTGTATTTGTTTTGTTTTTCCAACTATAATGGAAATGTGTTCTTCCTTGACTGTTCTGATACGTATATGGTAATGGAGTACTGCGTTTGTGGCATGCAGGAAATGTTGGACAGTGTTCCAGAGAAAAGGTTTCCAGTATTTCAAGCTCACGGGTGAGATCTTTGTTTTTATTTTTACCCCACAGATATTTAAACTATCCATTGCTTTGGAGTAAAGTGTATCAATTAATAATTAATTCATCCTAATGTTGTGTGGTGTTTGATTGTTTTAAGAGAAAACGTGGCTTACACCATTAGATGTTCATGCGGTATGTTTTGTGTGTCTCAGGTACTTTTGCCAACTTTTGGATGGCCTTGAATATTTGCACAGCCAGGGAATCGTTCACAAAGACATTAAACCAGGGAATTTGCTGCTGACCACGGATGGCGCTTTAAAGATCTCCGACTTGGGCGTAGCGGAGGTGAGATGAACTGTACTATTGCTAAAGTGGAAAAAAAAGAAAAACATGAAGGGCCCATTTCACCGAGTAGTTCTTTTAAGACGTTTTAATGTGCGTGAATGAGTGTGTAATGTATTCACCTATTATGAATGTGCTTCACATTTGCATATCTTGGAGTGCTTTTTTTCCCTCCTCAGTGCACATCATAGCCATCATAAGCTCTTACCAGTCCTACACTGGTACACCAGTCTAATGCTCAGCCGGTTCCTTATGGGAGCTAAGGACTGGAGAAATCCAACGGGGAAATATTAATAAGTGTGTTTCTGTATAATATTCTGTAGTGTAAATATTCTGTAATGAACACAGTATTAAGTCAAAGCAATTCCCAATTCTGTTGTATTCCAAAGTGTAGGATTTACAAGATGTGTTCGTGCATTCATTAGTTCTCGAGTTTGGTGTTTGCTCCTTAAGCCCATGTCTTGGAAGGGACGGTGCACAGCCCTCATGCTGATGTTTGAGTATTGAATTCAGCATTGAATTCCAAAGTTACTGGAGGCAGTGAAACGATTCTTAACTGCTGACTCTGGTCACATTCACTTTTTACGGCCATACTGATGTTATGAGTTTGAGGTTTTGCCAAAATTTTGAGTTTAAAATGGTCAAAATCCTAACTTCAGACCTCGATCTCAAGAGCTCAATAAGTTGAAATCACTCAAACTGTGATAATTTGCCGTTCTCACGGTGGAAACTGCTCTAGAAGCTTCCATAGAGGCCTGTCACTTTTTATACACACTAACGGACGCAACCAGTGACGTGCACATGTTGCGTTGCTGTGCTTTTTGCATAGACTCATCTAGGGCTGGGAGGTTAATCGAAATATAGCGAAACCATCATTCACACCCGCTAATCGATATGATCTTGCCGATGTCAGTTATTTCAGTTTTTACATTTTTCTTAATCCTTTCTCCGTGGTGCGTGTCTTTGTACTGTCTACTTATATATTTATATACTATAAATACTTCACATATGTGTTTTAAATCATAAAGATCTGCACCATCTGTGTTAGTAAACTAAGAACAAAAAATAAAAATAATCATTCATTAATCGTGATCGAGGAAAAATCTTCAACTAATCGTGATACTGATTTGAGTGATATCACTTCGCCCAGCCCTAGGCTTATCTGTACTAGCACTATGTTGTACCTGATGCTGTGTAAGCAGACAGGAATTGGAAGTGGCAGTGATGGCTTACCAGTTAAGGCTCTCAGTTACTAAGCTACCACTGTTGGGGCCCTTGAGCAAGGCCCTTAACACTCTCTCTGCTCCAATTAAAAAACAAAAATCTTCACGTACCAATCATGCTTTGTGGCCAAAAGTGCCAGCGCCCGTGCTATTTCAAAGTAGATTATATGTAAAACATGAACTTTACTACTGCGTCATCTGTGTGATCCCTAAATGTTAATTGAAAAAAATAAAACCAGTGGTTTTCCATAGTGATTTGTCTTGTTTTTGTTTAATGAAAGATACTAAAGAGTCTGTGAGCCGAGCCATACACTAGAGGTCCCTAACAATAGTCTGACATTTGAGTCACAAAGCCAAATGATGATTGTTAAAGCCCCAGGAGCTTAAGAGCTGACATTTGACCAAATGTGTGTGACCAGCGGCACGTTCATTTACTGCTAATTGCAGGCTGCGCTTTCCAGAAGCCCTCCAAAAGTCCTTAACGCTAGTATGAGTCATTTCCATCTGAGCATTTGTTACTGCGTCACTGATATCTAGATGCTTGCGTTAGTTAACTCACTGAGCCGGATGTGTGTGTTTGTGTGATCTCTGACCTCCCTCTCCAGGCTCTTCACCCATTCGCGGAGGACGACACGTGTCGAACGAGTCAGGGCTCGCCGGCCTTTCAGCCACCCGAGATCGCCAACGGCTTGGACACCTTTTCAGGGTTTAAAGTAGACATCTGGTCTGCCGGGGTCACACTGTAAGTGACGCACGATCACACAGGGTAGAGCAGCTGCCTTTGATTGTCTGGTGCTGACATTGAACATAGATCAATATTACTCTGTGCTACTGCAAAGTCATGGCACATAAAACAGCTGATGGTGGATTGTTTGAATATTCTGTGTGTAAAATAAGAATTTTAAATAGCAAAGACAGAAGACGTGCATACACACGCAAACATTTGTACCAAGGCCAAGAAAGATACATAAAGCACTTCAGCACGCTGTGTTATTGGAAATGAAGTGGAGCTACTGTTACCACCCCGTACCATGTGGATCAGGTTCCAGCAATGGTTAACATTTTTTAATTAATTGTGTGTTATGTTGTACATTTTATCTGTTTATAGTTATATTTTATGTTCTAAACCATCCACAAAACAGTCCCTTATGTTATAGAAGCTGTAAACAATTGTTCTGCCACCAACCTTTTTCTGTCATTACCCTCAAATTGCAATTGCAAAACCACCAGCCATGGAAACTCCTGTGAAAAATGCAAAATAATCATTTATGTAAAGTCGTCTGTATAAACCTCTTATTACAGCACCATTATAAGAATAATCACATTAATAGTCATGTCTGAACTGCTGTTACACAGTAGGGACCCTTCCATTCTGACTAGGGGTGCGAATCTCTCAGTGTCTGGCAATTCGATTCGATTTCGATTCAGAATCTCTCTTTAATTTTGGAGCGATTTTTCTATTCAAATTGTCTATAAATTTTGTCTAAATTATGTGATTGACAAGATGAAAACACAATGTAAACAAATCGAACGTTTATTTAAAACAACACTTTTAGGTTACTTACTGTATCAAATAATTTTGCTTGATTTTATATTTATACCAAAAATAGGGTTGTGCATAAAATTCTGTAACTTAACTCCATGCTTGTGGACTCCATTCAGATAAAAACAGAGCTGGCTAAATAACTTGCTGTACGGTGGTCTAGACGGCCTCCTTCTGCGGTGGCTGAGTGGACACACAAAAAACTAAAACTTAAACACATTTTTAAATTGATTTTTGGGCATTTTGAATCGATTCAGAATTTCCAGGACTAGGTATTCCGATCCTTTTAAAGAATCCATTTTTTTCAGCACTTCCTACTTCTGACTTCTGAATTCAGCAGTGCTGTGGTATAAGAGACTATCATCAGTCAATCAGAGTTTGTCGATGCAGAAAGGTTATCCATTTTATGGATTAAAACAGTATTAGGACGCCTACACATTAAACTTGCAGGATGTTTATGACGTCCTTTTCTAAATCTATAGACGATACTATGAAGCTGGTCCCCCCTTTGAAGCTATAACAGCTTCCACTCTTCTGGAAAGGCTTTTTTTAAGTTTTTGGAGTGAGTCTGTGTGAAATGTTTCAGTTCATCCAGAAGAGCATCCAGGTCAGACACTGATGTTGGATGAGAGGAACTGGCTGTTAGACTTCATTGTAGTTCATCCCAAAGGTATTTGATGAGGTTGAGGTCAAGGTTCTATGCGGGTCACTCAAGTTCTTCTGCACCAAACACACAAAACCATGCTTATATGGACCTTGCTTTGGTCACTGGGGCACAGTCATGATAGAAAAGAAAAGAGCCTTCTCCAAACTGTTCCCACAAAGTTGGAAGCATACATTTGTCCAAAATGTCCTGGTGTGCTGAAGCATTAAGATTTCCCTTCACTGAAAGGAAGGGGCCTGGATCTAATCCAGTAAACAAACCCGCAGCAGTATCACTCCTTGACCAATTTTAACAACTGTCACAGTGCACTCCAGCAGGTATAGTTCTCAGGCATTCCTGGCAATGGTATTGTTCTCCTGGTATTCACAAAATACCAGACTCGCCCGTCAGACTGCCAAATAGAGAAGCGTGATATGTTGCTTCACAGAACATGTTTGCACTGAGTCCACTGCTCCAGAGTCCAGTGGTGAAGTACTTTACACCACTCTTACCCATGCTTGGCATTGTACTTGGTGATGTCAAGCTAGCATGCAGCTGCTCAGCCATGGAAATCCATGCCACAAAGCTCCCGGTGTACAGTTTTTGTTCTGATGTTGATGCCAGAGAATGTTTGTAACTCTGCAGTTATCGAGCCACTTTTGCGACACTACACACTCAGCCACCATGTTCTGTAACTTTACCGTTCTGTGTGCTATTTGATGGCAGAGTTGCTTTGACTAATAAACACATTGTTTTCAACAATACCACTCACAGTTGATTGTGTAATATCTAAGAGGGAAGAAATTTCATTAACTGACTCGTTGCAATAATGGCATCCTATTACAAAAGCTCACCTGAATTCACCCTAATGGGCTCCTTTAGGGTGACCCGTACTTGCACAAAAGTCCGTAAAGACGAACTGCATGGCTAGGTTTGATTTTATACACCTGTGGCAGTGGGACCGAACAAAACACCTGAATTCGGTGATTAAAAAGTGTGTCCCAATACTTTTGGCCATGTGTGTGTGTACATAATGTTTTGTAATACTAAGATGAAAATAGTTGATTCTGTAGCAGTAATTCATCTGCTCCTTCTTTCTAGATACAACATTACGACGAGCCTGTATCCGTTTGAGGGGGATAACATCTATAAACTATTCGAGAACATCGGAAAGGGAGATTACACTATTCCAGAGGAGTGTGGGCCACTGCTGACCGACCTCTTGAGAGGTACTGATTCGTTCCTGTCAACTCTTACGATTTAATTTTCAGTCATGCCATCACAGACAGAATAGGTTTCCGTCTCATGATGGTGTACTTCACTAGAGTCAATCAAGTTTTAAAGGGGTTCTCTGAGTTTTCTCTAGTCATACATTCGATTCAGGGTGCGAGTTGTACAATGACAATTGAGGGGTCAGTGAAATGACCAGCTATTCAATCCTACAAAAACTCACACAGTGCTACTGGATGCCACCTGTCACCCGCTTTCTTGTCCTGAGAATTACATTCATATTCCACAGGAACCATGCTTTAATCAATTCTGAATCAATCATAATAATTCTGAACTACTCATCTACTCTCCAGTGCATGAAGCTTTTAGTTTTATGTTAACATATTCCATTCCACCTTAAAACACATTTACCCTTCCACCTTAAAATGGCAAATACATTACATTGAGTCTTAGTAGATGAGTGTTTTATGGGTTTTCTACATTTCTTTGCCTAAAAAAAAGCACATCTTCAGCCTGAAGCCTGGGTTGTCACAGTAGTCTTTAAGGTGGAATGGTAAATTCGAATCTAATCCAACATCTTCATGCGAGTGATTTACTGAAGGTAATAATAGCTAGATAGCAGCTACTTACACGCAGAGACTTGGCCTGTGCAGCTCGTGCAAAGCCACGTGACCAGTAATTAGCATTAAACAATAAATATATAAATATTGTTTTTACCCCTTTTAAGGGGGGTTCAAGTCTTAAACAGAGGGATCAGATGCCACCATCTCCTCCTATAATTTTTGCCCTGACTTAATGATTCATTAATATGCAGGTTTAGGGGCATGTTTGAATAAAGAACCCAGAAACTAGGTAACTGGCCACTGAAGTTGTGCCATTATTGTGTTAGAAGATGCATTTCATTCATTCGGACAGTAGATGGAGCTCTGCCTTCACGTCCCCAATATGAGTGTTTTCTCTCTGAGTCATAACTGAGCCTGTAAGTGTTCCCTGTGGACGTGCTTCTCATCCCTGGCTGGTGTTCGGCTCTAAGAAAAAAAGGGAACGCTCATTCTGAAATCTGAAGACGATCCAGCATGAATATTGCAATTTAAAACAAAAACACCTTCGGATATCAGTTTAAAAGTCTAAAAGTAATGACGGCACTCAGACATCTGTTTGTCTCCCGTGCTTTGAGCGTTTTCACCCTCCCCTAACGTGTTCTGCATGTTAACTCGAACACATTTCTTTGGCAGCTCTATATTAAGAGTGTAGCCCTGAAGGTGTCCTCCTCCCTCTTTCTCTATTTGTTTGTGTCTCTGCATCTGTCAGTCTCTCCTATCTCCGTCCATATATCTATGTCTTCAATTCTGTCTCTGTGTCTCTTCCTGTCTTCGTCACCCTGTCTCCCTAACACCAGTAGTTAAATTCCGGCAGCGCGTAACGCCTGCGCTAACATGTTTAATCATTCGGACGCGCTCTGCCCAGTGGTCTTTTCATCGCGATTCAATGTGTCATCACTTGTTACTGTCTTTGGCTTTCACATCCCCACCCACAGCTCTGACTTCTGCCCTTGAGGCTGGTCAGTAGCTGCAGAGGCCAGCTAATGTGCAGCCAGTCATCCGTCTAATAACAAATCTATGTGTCTACAGGAGCATCTCTGATTACATTCTACTTGCCCTGTAACATTGGTATAGAAAACGATCTCAGTGTGTTTGCTTATTTGTGTTTTTTGTTTTTTTTTTCCCTCCAGGAATGCTTGAATATGATCCTGTAAAGAGATTCTCAATACAGCAAATTAGGCAACACAAGTAAGTAGCAAGCTGAGGACCATGGCTATGAATTGTACTTTCTCTGAATCCATGTTTGAAATAAGCTGGGAACCGCTACATGCTTCATGATTTGATTTTCGTGGTTTTTACAATGCAGTAGTAAATGCATGGACAATCTAAAAATTGCCATAATGGACATATATGTAGAAACCAGGAATCTTGCCAGGACCGTGTCATTCCCAGATAATTATGGATAAACAGTTTTACACTTCATCAGTAAACTGGTGTGAATTCAGTCTTCAACACTTCTGTATAGTGAGGGATTATTTACAATGGCACTCTCTCTGCCTCACCCAAATGACGACGGGTTCCCTTATGAGTCTGGTTCTTCTTCTTAAGGTTTCTTTCACCTCCCACATCTCAGGGAGGTTTTTTCCTTGCCACGGTCACCACTGGGTTCTCATCAGAGATAAAAATCTATGATGAATTAAATCTATGATGAATAATCCTGATTTTATATTCCTGTAATGCTGCCTTGGGACAATGTCGATTGGTAAAAGCACCATACAAATGAATATGAATTGAAATGAATTTTAATTAGATTTTTGTAATGCATTGGGATTCATGTTGTGTTTTGAACATCCAATATTCATACTGCCTTTACATAATAATTACATACTGCCTTTCAAAAATAGTTTTATTCATTATAACTCTAAGTGTATTTTTTTTTTTTGAGGTGTTGATAAAATATTATATAATTTATCATAATGTTTAGGTGAAAAGAAAATCCTTAATTTATTCCCATTCATATCTGCTTGATTATGTTATGTTGATTTTTTTTATTTTATTATTTCTCTAATACCAAAGCAACTTGCCAGTAATATTTTTTATTAATTAAAGAATGACAGCAATGATGTAGGTTCCTGATATCAACAGTATTACAACAGTACATGAATAAATCTTTTTTTAAAATATGGAAACCTGAAGACCTGCCCTTCTGAAGACTGTTACAAATGGATGAATTGTCATTGCTCTAGTCAGCATTCACCAAAAGTGCAAATAGTAGCAATGTGCAAAGACATAAGAGTGCAAGTAATGACTTTGTGTGTGATAAATATAAGAAATTGAAATTTGGTCAATGAATGTAATGTATGAGGAATATGAGGGGACGTATTTATAGAACTATGTGTATATGTATACAGATACACAATGGAACCATTCTGGTTCTGTTTACATACGTATACTTACGTACACATTGATATGCATAGCATACATAAAGGTGATCACTGACATTGGAGACTCAGTTCAATTCCAGTTTATTTATGTAGCGCTTTTAGCAGTGGACACGGTCCCAAAAGCAGCTTTACAGAAATATCAAATACGGATCATACAATTGTACATACATGTGCATAAAACAGTTCAGGTCTAGTTTTCCTAGGATGACTGGTTTATCAGTCACAGCCCAACAGAATTCATGGTTTCTAGCCTGTCCATTATGGCGATTTTTAGACTGTCCATGTCGGTTGATTCTCAGCAACAGTGAGTGATGAGTTCAGTTTACATGAAGGCACCACGGACATGACGAAGCCCTGGGACATAAAGTCAGCGGCGACTTCACCATCAGCACAAAGACTCGTTAGTCGAACGTTAAATAAACATCACTGTATAGAAAACCTTTGATTTTATTCGTTAAATAGCAGCATATTTATAATTCAGTTATTATTCATCTCTGTTAACTTTAATGGTCTGCCATAGAAGTTCCTGTTAATGAGCTGTTGCTATAGAAACGGTAACGCGTTAGAACGATCATTAATTATTATTAACCTGTCAGTTTTTCTTAATAGCCAGAACTACTTTTAAAGCTGCTTTTAATCAGGAATTTATTAAGTATAAACTCATAATACTGCTTATAAGGCTGTGGCGCTGTAAATCTAACTACACTGTAAACGTTAATACAATACCAGCAATATTCATCAATCCGATACAGTTCAAAAGCGAATCACACTGCTTTCAAGAGTCGATTCCCCCCCCTCCTCACCCCCCTGCCTATGATTTGATTCTTTATGAGCACTTAAACACTGCTGAAGCTCTGTTTTGAAGTAGATAAAGACTGGCATGCATAGTAGCACATTCTGGTAGTCTGGCAGAAGACTGGAAAATACAGTTACCGATTAGATTACGTGTGAGCAGAGCAGACATACTGTGACGCCATTCATTTTTATGCAAGAATGAGAGCCGGGGAAGAAAACCGGGGAGGAGAGCAGGTTACGCAACAATGCGTTCGGAATAGAAGAGAAGAGTGGGAGAGTGTCAGAATAGAGGAAATCGAGAAGGAGAAAATGGGTCAAGATTAAATGAGAGGAGGCGTAGGTGTGGAAATAGGCAAAATGTGGGATTGAGATGGAGCTAAGGAGTACGAGGTAGGTGGTGAGAGGGGAAAAAAAAGCAGAGTGGGAGAGAAAAGAGAATGGTCAGAGGAGCTGAAAATAAGCATCTCTATGAGAGCGAGAGCGAGAGAGGGAGAGGGTGGAGAGAGACTGCTCAGAGCACGGCACTGAATGAGGTCATAAGCTGTGATTTCCATGATTGTTAATAACAGCTTTGGCGTTCTGCAGTGCTGAATGACCTTCAGACATCTTTTAACAGAAGTGAGAGAATGCACGAAAGGAGCCAGGGAACCGAGAGATGGACAGAAAAGAAGGGAAAGGGAAATATGACGTGATTTTGGAAAAAATAAATAAATAAAAAGTGTGCTGCTGTTAATGTGAATGTGATAAAGGACAATTCAAGCATAACGATTAATTGGGGAAAGAAGAGATTTGTTTTTACATTAAAGATATTTGGAAATCGAAAATTTCCACATTAGGGGAGGGGCGATACAGTATTTCGGTATATCGCAGTATTGAAAAAATGGTGATGGTATTAAAAAAAATGTGTCGCACCAAATTTCTGCATTATATCTGCATTACTCTCATGAATACTAAAACCAGGTTTATCCTTTATACAGGTTTAAACTCGTTGCAATTAGTGCGAGGGTATGAACGGTAAAAATGACACAATCGATGTGCATCTTAATCTGCGCACCCCGCTCTGCACTTCATGTTCACGATGGGCGATTTTGACAGCGCTCGTCCTGAACAGGGGTATTTCTCTGAACTGCCCCCTGTCATTTCAGACAACAGGAAGCGTCATGTATGAATCCCTCCACTTTTCTATTTCGTTGACTAGTTCGCTCTAGTTCGTTCTAGTTTTTTGTGTGTGTGCAATTAAACGTAAATACTGTAAACCGCTCACCTGTCAGAGACATTTGTAGACGTTCCAGGGCTCCTCTTAGCATTACAAAGCTTCTGTAGATGTGTCTCACTTCATATGTATGAACTGCCACGTCTCATCAGTACTGGCTTTTCTGACTTGAGTATGACCTACTAGTCTGTATGTGAGGTAATGAAAGGCTGAACCGAGCCTCTAATGAGACACCTTTGGCCTAGGAATGCTGATTATCTGCCTCATTAGAGGTACTTACCTCTGCCCATGATTATAAGAAACGCAGAAAATTTGCTCAAAGGCTCTGAAGACATGAGAACATAAGAGAACTTCTAATGAGGCTTTCACTGCCTTGTGTATGGTCATGACCTGCCTCACGCAGAGCAGAAGATCTTCAGAGCCCCAGTCAAAGTCCCCCAGTGTTAACATGTTTTGATTTGGGTGCAGTTGGGTAAGGAAGAAACACCCACCTTCAGACCCACCCGTGCCTATCCCACCCAGCGCTGAGACCCGGGATGTCTGGAGAAGCATGACGGTGGTGCCCTACCTGGAGGATCTCCACGGTTACGGCGAAGAAGAGGAGGACGACGAGATGTTCGACGGCGAGGATGACATCATCTATACTCAGGATTTCACAGTGCCAGGTAAACACGAACGCATGACCTAAAGCGATTCATTGTTCGTCTGACATGCTCGGAGTGTTTATCTGTTCGTGTTGCTCTACAGGTCAAGTGGAAGAGGAAGAAGAGGAGGAGGAAGAAGAGGAGGAGGAAGAGTGCTGTGCACAGCCGAGGCATGCTGCGGTCAAGCCGGTTTGTGTGAACGGGACGGAACCGGCAACACTCAAGCCCAAATCAGAACGGCGCTCAAGCTCCTCGTCGAACCCCTCCCGCAAGGGCGTGTCGGCAGCCAGCAAGATCCGCAAACTCTCCACCTGCAAACAGCAATGACCATGCCCCCTCCTCCCTGCCCCGCCCACCTGCCTCTCTCTCTGTGTGTACAGGTGAGCGCAGAGGCGAAGTTTGTGTGTCAGAATGAAATTCTTTATGGTCGTTTGTTCGGTTTTTTGTTTAGTAATAAAATCTTGAGCTGCGCTGCCATTTCCTGCAGCGAAACCCAATTTAAGAGAGATGCGAAGCAATTCCTGGGCATGCATCCATTTAAAAGTTTCATTTAATTTAAAAAGTTGAGAGTATCTGAAATTAGGTTGTGCTTATGTTGTATAAAATGACTTTTCATTAGGGTCATTAGATAAGTTAGCTCGCCAATTTTCTCTGCAGCCATTAGCTCACTGGATTACACTGTTTATCTGACAAAGCTCAGTTAAGCAATTTACGATCAGGTTAATGAGGAAAACAATCCGACTACACTGAAGTGCCTAAAACAATGGTAGAAAGGAGCCTGTGCAAAAATATACAGGCTGGTCTTGGCTCTATAATGGTACCCCCTGGTACACCTACAAACGTCTCGAACGTCTTACATTACCTGCATTCATTCTGACTGGTTTGGCCTTTTTCAACAGGGCAACGTACCACCTAGACACCAAATTATGGTTAGAGGAACACTCATGAGTTTGGGTTTTCTGTCATTCCCGTCTCGACAGATCTCCATGTTATCAAACACATTCGGGATGCCATGTAACACGCTGTGGAACACACAAATCCTACGCCTTGGAATACACCAGAATTGGTGTTCATTGCCTACAGAATATTTATATCTACAAGTTTGTGGAGTCCGTGCCCCGTGTGGGTACCTACCAAGTATTAGACAGATGTTGCATGGCATCCCAGATGTGTTGGATAACGTCGCATGAACGTGAACTATTTGCCCTCTGTCCTTGCGCACAGAGAAATGTGACCTTAGCATTTAACCCATCCGTGCAGTGAAACACACCAGTGAACACTAGGGGGCAGTGAAAACAATTGCACACAGCAGGGGGACAGCCCAAAACCATACATCTGGTGACTTAGGTGGGGATGGCAAAACCTCAAACTTAAGAGTGTTCCTCTAAACATAATTTGGTGGTGCGTTGTCCTGTTGGTGGCCATAAACGGGTGTAACTCGTCAGAAATGAGGCGCACACAGCGTTTACCTGTCGGAGATGTTTGTAGATGTACTGTACCATAATAGATATTTTGCGTTTTTATAGCACTTCAGTGTTGATCAATGAGACTACTGAGGCTACCAGTCCATCAGCGCATATACTGCAGAGGTTTGTCACCTCCCACCCCCCACATCCCCCTTGAATTAAATTGGATAAAATTTTTTAACAGGCTACTGACTCATTTATTTATTTGTGACTGAACTCATCAGCTTGCTGGTGCGGAGGTGGGGAACGTCCTGCTGTAACGCTCGCCTGTCTCCTCTCATAAAGCTAACCCCTCGCTTAACGAATGCCCCTGCACATCTATGCAAGCAATAGAAGCCGGAGCCGAAGTGCCCGGAGTGTTGTTAGAATCAGTAAACGACAAGCAAGACGAAGCATAGGAGCGCGAACGTGAGCGCGTGTCTGCGTGTACGAGTGTCACTCAGGCTTAAACGAGAAGCAGATCGCGTCATGCCGACTCACACTGACAAGCTACAGCAGTGCGTCGTGATGACTCACTCTCTATCCTCACACTCCACCCTCCTTATTTATTCTCCCTCCCTCCCTCCGTCCATCCATCCTTCTTATACCTATCTTTTGTTTTGTTTCATATCTCCTTCCATCTGTCAATTTAGCCTTGCCCCTCCCGTCTTTCCCCGGGGTTTCTCCTTTCGGCAAGGGGAAGGGGGATGACTACGATGTTCTGATTCCTCACACACACACACTGCGGAGAGGCCAAGTATTAAAGCTTTACATGGATGCTGCCGATGACTCAGACCCTTCACTTGGCGATCGACAGCGCTGGGAGTGGGAGTGAGAGAAAGACAGAAAGAGGAGAAAGGCAGGGCTTTATCACTCCTGCATCTCGAATGCAAGGCTAAATATATATACGTGTTTTTTTTTTAAATGTAATGTCGTCATATTGATGCACCGTGCACAGTTGGCCGGTTTGGAGCAGTTTTCCAAGCATACAGAAGGGCGTCTGTAAACCAGTCACGGCTGAATGTTTGTTTTGTTTTTGTTTGTTTTTTTACTATTAATGAATCATTCATAGATTGAAGAAATAATAATAAAAAAACCCACAACCACATGTTTATTTTAGCGCCTTACATTTAAACACCGTACACAAACCCAGGAAGTATGATTTAGTGTTATCCAGTCTATCAAGGCATGATTTAATCATGGTCATCCGATGCTTATGTAAATCTGTCACAGATTCACGGCTTGTATAGATGCTTCATCATTAGCCGATTTGTTTAGTCAGTGAAAGTGCTGCACCGTGCCTGGGCTTGATTTTAATGTCAATGCCGTTACAGAGGTGGAAAAAAAAAACAGAAACGACCCTACAGTCATTTGTCTGTGTGTTTATTCAGTTCAGTTTTGTTTGTTTAGTGTTCAGCCAACAACACAAATCATCTGTACAGAAATGCAGATCTGGATTTATTTTCTTAATGAGAAAGCCAGAGCTGATGTAGACGGGGGAAAAACTCAAGTCGACATAAGAAAGAGGCATTGAAAGGGAACCCGTCCTCTTATGGGTGGCATCCGATGGTGCAGTTCTCCACCAGTGTGTATTAGACACGACTGAAGTGCACTTGAGCAAGGCACCTAACCCCTAACTGCTCCCTGGGCAACGTTGCCCACTGCCTCGTGAAAGTGCGTTTACTGCCCCCCTAGTGTGTGTGTTTTACTGCACAGACTGCGAAGGTCCAATTCCTTTGTGTGTACAAGCACAGTGGTCAATGAGTCACGTCACTCGAGTTTACTTCATCTAATAACCTGCCTTCTAAAGTCAGTCAGTTCAATGTCCGTTAGAAAGTGAATGAAAGTCAGTTATACTTCTGACCGCTGTTCAGTGGATTAACCTCCACATTTAACCCATCCGCGCAGTGAAACACAAACACGCTAGTGAACACTAGGGGGCAGTGAGTACACATGCCTGCCCAGAGCGGTGTGCAGCCACTTATCTGCAGTGCCCGGGGAGCATTTGGGGGTTAGGTGTCTTGCACTTCTGTCGAGTCTTGTTGGCTGCGAGGCTTGAACATGGAACCCTCTGGTTAGATCTGGGTGATAAAGTGATAATGATAATTATTGCGATATAGTGTTTCCTCGATAGAAGTACAAGACATAGTCTAACGTTGTTAGAACTGGTTCCATCCATGTTTTGACAGACACCACGAACGGCCATTGAGAATTGCGGCGCTCTGAACCAATCACGTGGCTGAACTAGAGTAACAGCCATTTTCAGGTTTGGTTGATGTAGAGACGTAGCAGCAGCCTAGCCCACGTGCTGATGTTTGGGTAACTGCAGACATGCAGGCCAGAACTAATTCATACTAATGATTTATACAGAATATTTTTGTTTATTTGTGTTTGTGTTTTCCAACAATTTAAAAATGTTTTAGTCGATATAAGGAAACAGAGTTTTGAGATTTTTTTTGTGTTGTATTTCATTTGAATTTACTTACTTCCTGCAAAACTTGAAAGAATTAATTTTAAGAATTAAGATTATTTTATTTATTTTTGGTTGAACAACTGATTTAGTGTGTTCCATAAAACATGAAGCTTTGGTCAGAATTAAGATTTTTTTTGTTTTTTATTACCTGTGTTGTTTTTTTTTTTTTTTTTTTGGATGTGACCAATGTGACCAAGGATTTTAGTCTGTTTTGTTTGTGTTCTCCTGAAACACTGGAAGTTGATATCTTCACCTTAAAGTGTAACAGAAATATTGGTTTAATTGATATCGATATTAACTGATATGGGCAAAAATAAAGATTTTTTATAAGATTATATAAGATTTTTTTCATATCTCCCAGGCCTACTTTTGGTTATGTAATCACAAGCCTACAGCTGCCCCAAATCCTCATTATTTAGGCAGTAGGCAGCAAGGCAGCTCATTAGGTTTAGAGACAGACCTCAAATGTTGTCTAAAAATGTGGTTATTTGCCTGAATGTGTTTGCTGTACACTGGGATCTAAAATGTGTCATTAATCACTTGTCTCTGTTGTGCAGGTTTGTTATTTTCCCCCATCCTCTGTTTCGGATTGCCAGCCATGAAAACACGCCACAGTTGCTGTCACACACTTCACCATGGACTATGAACCCTATCGGAAACGATGGCAGGAAGTGTGGATATATGACTCTTTTCGAGGTCTTTCCCTGGAACGGACTGACTGATTTGGGGATGCTGTATAACGGAGGAAACTCCTGTTTTTTTCCCCTGTGATGCTTTCTCAGATTCTCTCTCTCATTCTCTCTCTCTCTCTCTCTCTCTCTCTCTCTCTCTCTCTCTCTCTCTCTGTTTTTCTCTCTCTCTCTCTGTTTTTCTCTCTCTCTGAGACACACACTCATGCTCTCCCTGTGAGGCTTTCTTAGATTCATTCTGTCGATCTCTCTCTTGCTCGCTCTCTCTCCCTTTATTTCTTTTGCCCCTGATCACCACCCAAAGGTGTGTGGCTGGATTCTTGTCTCCCCCTCCTCTTCCCAACCCACCCCCCTTCCCCTCGTGCCGGGCTCTTGTTGGCCCATCAAAAATCTGACCTCAGTGTTTAGTTCTTTAGGTGATCTTTTAATTTTTACAGTAATTAACTGCAGTTTAAGGTGCACATGGAGTTTATGTAAAAGAATGGCATAAAGGACAAAAGATATCAGTTGTTATTATTATATAGAAGCCATGGTGACAATGCTAACGATAATTATACCCATAAGAATAAAAAACTGCATGCTGTGAAGAGCTTTTTGGGGGTGGGGTGGGGGGGGTAATGATCTGTACAGGCAAATGTATCGACGCCTGCTCAGTGCAGGATGGTTTGGTTTATTTTTTTGTTTTGTTTTACATTAGGCTTTTGTTTTGTTCTTTTTTTTTCAATAAATATTTTTTAATTATTATTTATATAAAACACCTCCCAACCAAACCAAATCTGCTGGTCGTGTGAATTGTTTTTGCTTTTACGAGCTTATGTAAAATGGGTTACGAATTAGCAATAGCTACGGCTAATTAACGCGCCATGTTCAAGCTCAAAGTTAATGCTGAAGGCGTTATTTTGGGAAACGTTTATTCCGGAGGCGCTGGCAGCCTCTTTCTCTTCCTCAGTGCTCCATTTTTAGACTGTTTAGGTGCTGCTGATGCTGTTAGGAGCAGACGTTTTTGCTGTCCTGAGCATTATATAAAATCCCTCCCGTTAGTGCCTATATAGGCCGCAGTGACTCACTACCATTTTTATCCACTCACGCTCAGCGCAAGTGTTGCTGGTGTGATGTACTTCCTTATGTTTTTCACAATAAGGGCACCAACCTCCAGTGTATTATTCCTGTATTTTCACTGTAGGGATTTCAAGTGCCATTTTACAGTGTAATCCAATACCCAAAAATGCCATTTTCTCCCAACATCTTGCCAGCTGGACATGTAAAGTGCATCAATGCGTCAATATAGATACAATCAGTATATTTTTTTTCAATGTCCCCTAAACACTAAGCACTTACTCGCAAATATTGAGTTCATATGTGTCCGAGTTCTGTTCGTGAATAAGCTGTTAAGGTTGTTACCAGATGGAACGTAATCTGGATGTATAACCAGCAACATTTTTATTTGATCGAAACCTAGCACTCAAATATACTGTAGCTGAGCCAATCGATGTATGGAATGAAGTGGTTAAAGGTCAAGGTCTTTAAACATGAACCAGTGCGGCTTCTGGAGCAGATAATCTTGCATCTTGTTGTAAACAAATGCAAACGTTTACAGTATGTAGATTATTTACCTAAAGGAAATAAATATGATTGGACAAAGAATTAACCATTTACTCTCTGATTCAGGTTCAAAATAGGTGTCTTGTCTGTTTAGCCTTTGTTGCACTAGTCAGAATTTGTATATTCCTCACTCCTGTATTAAACAACCCCTTTAAAATAATTTCTTGCACACTGACATGCCAAAAGTCATGGGCCACGAACCAGTATCCTCTAGGACCCCTCTAGCCCAGTAAAGCACAGCAACCTAATAGTAGATGGTGGAGTCTGGAAGAATGTTGAGCAGCCTCACAATCCCAGGTGAGCCATGTCCAGTGACATGGTGTTGAGACACTCTGGTAGGTCTTCTTTAAGTATACATGGGTGGTAAGGTCTTCTAGTGGCGTATTCCTTAAATGCTCTAACTACATAAAATGTCCCATCCATCAGGCACCAAATATCATGCATCATTCAAACTCGGATCATTCACACAGCCTTGCCATGACTGGCCAGTGTTTAGCCTCACTCACAAGATGTGGACATTCCCAAGCCGTCTCCTGAAGTAACACCACTTCATAAAGAATTTATCCCTTCTATACCATAACTTTTGGCATGTCTGTGTACACGAGCTAGTAACTAATGGTTAAGTATTAAAAAGTGAGCTTTGCCAGAGTTTTGGAGGGAGTTGTATACCAATATGGTAAATAGTGTTAGGTCATAATCCACTGAAGTGCTTTAGAAATTGGGGCATAAGTCTTATACTTGGTAGATCCGTCATATAAGAAATATTCTGTAGCCAATGAAAACCATACATTCTGCAGAACGTTCCACAGTTCTGTTGTACTTCGAGGCGTAGGATTTCCGTGTTCCACAGCATGTTGCCCGGCATCCCAGATGTGTTTTCCAAAATCCTGAGTGATCTGGTGATTAGGTGTGCATGGCAAAACCCCAAACTTAGATAAGTGTTCCTCTAACCATAATTTGGCATCTTTAGACGTGTGCGGCTGCAGATTGTCCTGTTAGAAGAGGCCAAAGCTAACAGAATGATCACAGGACATGAACATACGCAACTCGTCCAACACACAGTGTTCACCTGTCGGAGACATTTGTAGACGTCTAGAAATAGCTCTAGAAGCTATGTATTTTGCATAGGCTGTAACAGTTTTTATGGCACTGCAGTATGCGGTCGGCAGTATTTTTCTAGCAGTCAGTATAACTCTGTCTGTATATTTGTGCTAAATAATTAAATTAAAATTAATTTTGAAAATACAGTGAGTAGACTTCATTGCTCTGGCCTAGTGTTAGGGAACCGGTCTCATCACTGGATGGTCCCAGGTTCGATCCCCCACAGGACAAAACATGACTAAATCTCCCAACTGCTTCCCAGGCACCGTGGTTTGGGGCCCAACACCGGGCAAGTGTGTTCACTGCCCCTAGTGTTCACTGGTGTGTGTGTTTCACTACACGAATAGGTGTGTGCAAGTGCAATAGACAAATAGTTCACTTTCACTTTGACTTTGGTAAGTTGACTTTGAGCCGCCTGTTCTGACCAGATTAAACACTGATCTGTTAAATGACAGCAGACTAATCAGGGTCGAGTAGGCTTGAACCGAGTCTTAAAGAAAATCCCCAGAACAAATAAAGGATCAATGCATGATCATTTATTCTGATAAAAGAAAGAAGAATCTCGAACGCTTTCAGTAGCGTTAAGACTACAGAGAAACACAGATGTCATGATTTCCTCTCACATGCAGGAGTGCAGCTGTGGGTTCAGTCGTCCACGTACATGATGTCCAGCTGCTGTTCTAACGTCCTCAGGCTGGGGTTCAGGTCAGACAGAACTTGCACGTCCACATCAGATAGAGTTCCAGTAGAGAGAGAGAGAAGGAAAACCTTTGATACGATGACACGTGGTGTAAATGGTATATTGCTTCAGATGTTTACCTGGCAGTTTGTTCAAATGTGCAATTGTCAATGAATATCAAATGCTTCAAATATAATCAAGCTGGCAAACCAGGTTGCAGTCTGAGTAAGGGGCTATACGATTTTAAGGGGTAGGTTATATCAGGCAGTTAAGCTTTTTTTTTTGTGAGTGGGCGTGACCAGTGTCCTGCAACAGATGGAGGGTCAAAGCTGGTGCCATGACCTCTTGAGTGCTTACGGCTGTCACCATAGCCATGCTCTTTTCATGTATCGTTGTGATATTCATGATTAGAGTGCCATTTGTGTACCAATCGTATTTATGTAATCGTCATCCCATGTGTGTTGTTCAAATAAATATTTTTGCATTTTGCCCAGTTGAAGCCCATTACAACTACACTTTGTTTTAATATTACTTAAAATGCTTCATTTTGCCCTTAACATGCCAAATATTTGTCATGAGTCACCCATATAGGTTATGAACAATATTCACTCCTATGAAATACACTAAAGTGTCAGAAACAGCGGTACAGGCTGGTGGTGGCGCCATAATGGTATGGGGTTTGTTTAGCTGGCATTCCAATGGACCCCTGGTATATCTACAAACGTCTTTACAGATGAACATTATGCGTGGCTCCATTCTGATGAGTTACACCCGTTTATGTCCTGCATTCATTCTGACAGGTTTGTCCTTTTCTAACAGGACAATGTGCCACCACATCCGTCCACAGGCACCAAATTATGATAAGAGGAACACTCATCTGAGTTTGGGCCATTCCTACATAAGTCACCAGAACTCAACGTTATTGAACATATCTGGGATGCCGTGCATGCTGTGGAATGAAGAAGTCCTAAAGTATGGTGTTCATTGCCTACACAGAATATTTCAGCAAGGTAGTGGAGTCCATGCTCTGGCGGGACCTAGTAAGTATTAGACTGATGTATCAGTTTTCTTATATTTCAGTGTATTCACCCCTCTTCTTCATCTTCTTATCCACCAAAATGTGCCAATCAGGGGCTGGAGCCAATCCCAGCATCCTAGGTGAACACCATGGACAGGCCACCAATCCATCGCATGGCCACTCACATCTATGGGCAATTTAGAGTGACCAATCAACATGCATGTCTTTGGACTGTTGGAGGAAAGCAAGAGTACCCAGAGGAAACCTACTCAAGCACAGGGAGAACATGCAAACTCCATACAGAGCAACAGTGGTAACCACTAAACCACTGCTTCACGCCCGTTTCACCCCAATGAAATATAATGAAATATTCCACCTGATGTATCAACAGGTGATGAATAAGATCATGCTAGTCAACCATGTTACCATATTTATAAGCAAAATATAGGCATCATCAGCACGGAAACCTTGAGATCGTCAACTCGTTATTTGAGTGGTAAAGTGTATATTTCAACAGAATAATGACAAAAAAGTAACGTTTTAATTGTCAAGCTTTGCCCTAACAGAGAGTAATGTACACATCATCACTGTGTTCAATCCCTATTTGGTGTATTTATATACTTCGAACTTATTTCTCTCCATTTCTGATTTCATTAAAAGTCAAAAAAAAAAAATCTTAAATTGTCTCCTGCATCTAGATTCACCTCCAAATTTCTTAATACATACAGTACTTTATTACAGATGTTTATTTATTACTAATAATATAGTGCTTAAGGTCAAGCATATTTATAGTGGCTAGACCTTCACTCTCAGCTGAATGATGTATTTCAAATCACATGTTTACTCTAAAAAATTAATGTTAATTAATAAATACATTCCAGATTCCAGATAGATGATACATTTTATCTGGACAGCAAGTTTAGTGTGTGAAACGTATCATCACTCAACCAAGTGACCAAGTGTCGGTCTCAGCTGATTGTAAGTATCCCCAGTCTTATAAACAGCACAGCTGTATAGCAGTGAAACAGGTGACCATTAATTAAACTGGCCACACGTTCCTTCTTTGCCTCTTTGTCTCCATGTTCAAACCTCCTTATCGAAGATGTGGTCGAGGCAATTTTTTCATGAAACCATGTTTCATTGTTATGCAGCAATACCTGGTTCGTTTTGTTATGCCATGGTGCTTTTTATGGGGTTGCAGTCGGTGAGACTGTTAGAGTTTTATTGTTCTGCTTGAGCTCATTGTTGAGCATATTGGTGCATCCAGCATTCACCCAAATGACCCTATATTGTAGCAACCAGTAGGCAAAACTACAAAAAAACAGTATGTCTGCAAGCTTGTGGAGTTTATGCCCCATGGGGGACCTACCAAGTATTAAACTGGTGAACCTGGCACTTCAGAGACTGATGAAATTACTTGGATGAATGATGAAACATTTCTCACACTAAACCTTGTGTCCATATGGACTTGAATTATTGAGCATGTATCTAACTAAAGACTATAAATGTTTCATCTGCCTTGTGCTGTGTAAACAAGAACTGCTACAGGTCCACTTAATGTACGTTTCTGAAGTTTCCATCACGGCATCATCTAACCTCAAGCAGCGAGAACTGGCGTTCTGTCTCATCACTGCTGTTTAAGGTCTTTTCTTTACTGCTAATCAATATGTAATACGAGAACAAAAAGCTTCAACAGAAGGAAAATGAGAGATGGGTTTTTTATCGATCTCATACAGTTTTATGTCCACAAGGATTAATGTGCAATGAACAGGCATGTTTAAGATGCATCAGGTGGTAGACCCATGGCAAATCATAAAACATCATACAGCGGCCTTTCTCATGAAAAAATGGATCAGTGATGCCCAGAATCTTTTGTAATTGTGCCCTCGGCTTGATTTTCATAATATATACCATTGTACAGTAATGTAGATGTTTGGAATGGCATCGTTTATTAACTCTAATGTTGCATATTTTGTTCTAGTTACAAAGGAATTATTTCCCAATCTGTGATCTGATGACAGACTGTACTGTGTAATGCAGCCATTAGCATCAACAAAGCAAATGCAAGAATTGGAGAGAAGCTCTGGTTATACACTGTGAGAAAAACTGGTACACTAGTGGGGCAGCCGTAGACTTATGTTAAGGGACCAGCTTTAGGACCATAAGGCGGACGGGTTGATCCCTGACAAGACACTCAACCCCCAACTCTGTAGCCACTGAACACCATACGTCCTGCAGAACGGCCCACAATTCTGTTGTATTCTGATGTGTAGGATTTCTGTGTTCCACAGCACATTGCATGGCATCCCAGATGTGTTCAATAACGTTGAGATCTGGTGGCAAAAACCTAAAATCATATGATTAATTATAATTTGGCGTCTCTAGAAGTGTGTGGTGGTGCATTGTTCTGTTGGATGAAGCCAAACCCATCAGAATGAATGCGGGGCATGAACTGGTGTCACTCGTCAGAAAGGAGGCACACATTAGCTTTCACCTGTTAGAGACGTTTGTAGACGTGCCAGCGATTAAACCACCCACCATATGGAGCCACCACCATCCACGTTAGTCAAAAAACGAACTCAGTCTCAAATGGGGAAACATTTAGTAGATGAAGTGCTTTAATCTCGGACATGAATGAGGAAAGAGGATTATGAATCAGCAGTATATAAAAGCTGTGATTAAGGTGCTAGGATTGGATTAGAGTTGCATTTCCAAAATTGTATAGGATTTAGAGACCCATATTTGGAGGGTAATGTGATGGTAATTTAATTATCAAGGAACTGCTGACATCCTATGGAAGAAGTTTTTCTTTGAGATGAAAAAGCTGATATAATAATTCGTAATCAACTAAAGTGCGGTCGACTTTTGTGGTTATTACTCCAAATTGCCCTGTAATTGTAGGTTTCATGAAGCACCCTAGTTTACCTTGTTTTCACAGTGCAGTAACACAGTGCAAAGAGGCATTGACGTTGAACTGTTTAGGAATACAACTTATTCGTCTGCATATGGATTTTTTTTTTACTACATTTCTTAGAGATTGCACCACACCCCCTTAACCCTGCAATATTATTTAGGACCAGACATGCATTATTTTCTGAAAACGGTTGAGGTTCTGGTAAGGTCTAATTGGGTTACTCTAAGACCTCAGGATCACAATCTCTCACAATCACAGGATCATCTCTCCTGTACTCTGAGGTATCGACCCCCAATCTTTCAATGCTGCTGTTCATCATGCTCTTAGTCCTGGTTGAGGTCTGGTGAGGTGCGAGTCACAGTCACCATGCATTCCTGACTGCCTTGAGTCCTTCTCAGGCTGGTGTATAGTCGTTCATCTAGACTGCTTACCAGTTTATCGGATGGACTGGGTTCCACAACATTATGCACGTAGCCTTTGTCTATAGGGTCCTTATCCATGTGATACCTGCTCTCTGGAATGTGAATGCCCGTGTTCCATTGGCTGTTACCTGTCTTTACAGGACTGGAATCTGTGATTGACCATCTGTATGTCTGTGTAGGATGCCCAGCACTTCCACAACCCTCAAGTATCCCAGGGTCACCCATGGTGCTGTCTACTGAGGGTGTGGAAGACAGCAGAGTGGGACGATCCTCCTGTGACTTAAACACAGGACTACTGTTGTTACTACTGTTGTTGGCGTTGTCTTCAGGAGCTGGACCAGAGTCTTGTGTTTTGGGTGATTCGGCACCTTCACTGGCTGCTCCCTCGCTGGCCTCCTCATCTGCAGCACTAGCGATACGTGGCAGGGTGCTGTGATACCGGGTATCCAGTGGGTAGTTAGCACTGTCTCCTCTTCGCAGTGCATAACTGCGCTGTCTTTCCAGAGATGGTGAGTAGCGGGCAGCCCCTGGGTCACTGTACTGCTTGGTGCGTTGCCACTGCTTGCGTAGGTGGATCCGTGAGCGATGCCTGTGCCGGAGAGAAGGTGACCCCTGCTGGTCAAACTGTGGGTCATGACGCAGGAATTCATTAAACAGCGCCTCTGTCTTCTCGTCGATGCTGTAGTCTCTGCGGCGAAAGCGTGGCCTGGGTTTGGTTTCTGTCTGCGCTTCTTGTGTGTCTTTAAGTGAGACGCTTGGTTCTCCCTGTGGTATGGTACCGACACCCTCCGTCTCCATGCTAATGCTGCTTTCGGAAGCCTCATCTTCGAGCTCCTCCTTGAACAATCGAGTCTCAAAACTTTCACACACCGTTCCCTTGCGGCCAGCGTTCGTAAAGAACCGGCGCCGTTCTGATGCCGTCTTGCCAGACGTGCTTCCAAACAGCCGTAGTTCCTCAGGTGCTTTGCATGGAGCCTCAATGGAAGCATAGCCACTGTCCATTTGCAAAAGCTTCCTGCTTCCAGCCTCACTGTCGCTGCCTCTCTCTGAGTCAACACTATCCCTGCCGTTCCTTCTGGCGCCAACCTCTCGGACCACTTCGTCGTATGGTAGCTCACCATCCCCATCAATCTCATCGTCGATGTCTTGCGATTGGTAACTAACCATACCTGGTCTGGAGGCACCAAGGCCCCCTAGTGAACAGACACTATCAGCATCACTACGTGTAGAGTCTCTGTCATTGCTGCTTAGGTCAGAAGAAGCATACTGTTCCAGTGATGCCCTTAAGCTCCAGATGTCCCGGTACATGTTGGGCTGCTCCAAGCTTTCCTGTCTGTTCACCAAACCAAATTCAGAGGCTTCTTCCGCACTAGCCCCTTCTCCTCCTGTTGCTCCTAGTATAAGCTCACCATTTTCTCCATTCTCCTCTACTTCTTCGTCCCCTTGAGGCACAATGGATTCTGGTAAATTTAGGGCAGTCTGGGTCCTGCTGTCTTCTTCCTTTGGACTTGCTTCCAAGACAGCCTTCACCTCTAACCTACAGGGGACCAAATTCAAAGCAAATAAGACCTCAGTCATAACCTTAGGCTTCAGTCACATGACAGTTATAGTAGGGCAGTCAGACCCAGCAGCATTTTAACCCATTATCATTGTGTGTAGCCTTTGACTACCTGCAGATTCACCTGCAGTGTGTAGCGTTCACATAAGGACAGAGAACATTTTATCTGACATGACTGTCTGCAATACTTTGAGACTATATAGTCAAATAAATACGACAACACCTCGTCTAACCTTTCAACAAATTTTTTCTGTTCAGCAGTGACTGTCGACACAAAAATAAGTATGCAGGTAGACCAAAGCTAAAAGAGTGGATGAAAGTACTGTACCTCCTGAGCAGGGCCGGTGGGGTTGGACAACCTGTAGTCGATGACTCCAAAGAGCCGGCAGAGAGACGTCTTGGGGGGGCAGCTTGTGCTTGAGGGTGTTTCACGCACAATAGAAAATCACTTTCTGCACCTGCTCCCAACTGTTGGATGTCCTCCTCCCCCTGTTCCAGAGTCTCACTTGCTGCTCTCTGTCTTTGAAATGCTCGCCTCCGAGGAGAACCTGAGGCAGGGAAAGAAGACAAAACAATATAAGGGAGGAAGAAAAAGCTTTGAAGGTGTATTAGGTGAGATTAAGTCTATTTTATTCATTAGCTCAGCACCCCTCACACCGCCCCTCTACCCTTTCCTATCTATGTTACAAAGCTCCCAGGATCTACGGCGGCCCATAGAATAGTGTTCATAAAACGACTAACCAATCTCCAAACAGAAACAAGCATTCTGGGCTGGATGTCAGTTTTCTGCATGGGGTTTCTCAGCCACATTTGAAACATATGTTTAACAGAAAGAAGGTGCACTGAAGTGCCAAAAAACTGGTACACCAGTCTAAGATTTGGTAGGTTCCCCACAGGACTGCAGAAACAAGTCAGGGCATGGACTAGATGAGCAGTGAACGATATTTTCTGCAGACCTGCTCCACATTTCTGAGATCTGGTGACCTGAAACTCAAACTTAGAGTGTTCCTCTAACCATAATTTGACGTCTCTAGATGTGTGATGGCGCCTTGTCCTGTTTGAAGATGCCAAACCTATCAGAATGAATCAGAATGGAGACACACGTAGCTTTCAGTTTATGAACCACAGGCCCCTGGAATGCCAGCTAAACAAACCCCTATAACATTATGAAGCTTCCATAGATGTTTTTCGCTTTATATACACGCTGGCAAACACAACAATGCTGTGCATAGGTGGCGTTGCTATGCATTTTTGCTCGTGTGTACCAGTATTTGCACCAAAAGACAGAGAGGTCACTAAGCCTGGGCTCTGTGCTCCAAAGCTGCGCTCGTGTGCTCCAGTAATAACGGTGTGTAATCGGATCTAGTCCTCATTAAGAGGAAATGAACATGCCACACTTGCTGACCTTTCACATCAGGTGAGGGATAACAAAATTATTACGCTGTTAATGTAGCAGGCAGAATCTCGTCATCTTCTCCTGTTCTGTCTGCAGCCACTTCTGAGCTCACAGTCAGGCTTCACTCAGCTACTCTAACAACACACTTATTGATCCGGGATTGATTGGTCTCCAATGGCCAGTTCATTAAGCCCTACGTGGTGCTTAAAGCTTCCGTTCCTGTAGCTATCATATGTTGCTCAACATGACCTCAACAAATCACCAAGGAGCCCCAGACAGGCCATAGACTTTAACTATTTATAATTTTTTTCTGAATCCTAAAGTACCATGTCCAGGCAGTGCCTGGAACACATAGTGTTCATCTGTCAGAGACGTTTGTAGATGTACCAGGGGTCCTATGCCATTATGAAGCCACCACCAGCCTATGTATTTTTCATTGTCTATACCAGTTTGGTATGGGTGGCAGAAAATAATCTTTTCACAAATCAAATAAAATCTGGATTTGCTTTCCATCCAAACATTCATCTACTCTCACCTCTCATGTCCAGACTGGCTGCTCTGTTACTGCTGTCTAACTTCCACTTTTTGATGGTGAAATAGGGGCTGGCTCCCTCCAGACTCGCATGTCGCCTGAGTTTGGACAGGAAGTGCAGCATGGTGCCCTGTCCTGACGATGAGTTGCCTCCTCCTCCTCCTCCTCCTCCTCCTGCAGATGATCCACATGTTCCTGCCACTTGGGAGGATCCAGGGTCGCCCTCCATCTTTAAACCAGCACTTCCCATTGCCTCAATCTGAGACAGAGTAGGATGTTAAACACTCAGGAGCTTGGCCAGCATATTACAAGCAGTTTATAATTGTGTGTGTATATATATATGTAAATTCATCTTTTTTGTTTTCTGATTGACAGTATGACAGGGTGTGATTATGACTGAGTAAAATATAGTGTCTCTTGTGTCAAGCGTCCAGATTTATATTAGTGAGCATATTAAGTGCTGCCTTCTACCTGCTTCTCAGAACGAAAACATATACAATATACACTTTAAAGCTGAACATTGTGTTCTACTACTACTATTAATACTAATACTACAGCACTACTACTAATACTGCAGCACTACTACTACAGCACTACTACTACTACAGCACTACTACTACTGCAGCACTACTACTACTACAGCACT
>JAOVVF010000022.1:3617559-3634658 GCA_028565595.1 Duopalatinus emarginatus
TATATATATATATATGTGTGTGTGTGTGTGTGTGTGTGTGTGTGTGTGTGTGTGTGTGTGTGTGTGTGTGTACAAGTATTGGTCTGTAGAAATACGACAGGCTGTAGACTCCAAGAGCCGGCATTCCACAATTCTAGGATCACACATACTAATATTGTACAGAACAATTGTGTACAATATGCAGTGATGAGTCTGGGATGGGTCTTACTAAAATATGTACATGTTTAAAAGCATTTCCTTCTGAACCCCACCCAAAGTGGCCACAATTTGAATGCTGGACATCGCCGATCCCAAACCACGACTCATCGAACTCACTGACTTAGCTGAATCAGACATGGGTGAATCTCAGGCATGACTGGAAGATCTGCTGATTCAAACACTGACACACTGAATGAAACTGAAGCAGGTCACTGAGTCTGCACAGAGCAGGTTTGTTGTACACACTGTTGTAATGACGGTTTACATCATTCAAGAACAAAGACGGTTATGGCGTAAGGTTTGTCCGCAGCGACCGAACGACAGGAATGACTCACAATATGACAATGACAATACGGACATGTTCATCTTCATCACATTCAGCTTTCTGTTCAATTTGGGGTCAGCCATTTACATTTGCATTTATTTATACGTATACATTTTACATTTATCCAGATATTTATCTGGTGTGACTTAGAAAAGAGAGCGACAGGATGTGGGGATGTGGGTTCGAGCCTCACTCTGGGCTCTGTGAGGAGGTTGGTGTGTTCTCCCTGTGCCTGTGAGGTTTCTGGTTTTCTCCCATCTCCCCAAAAATACACATGGAAAGCTTATCAGATATGCTAAATTGTCCCAAGGTGTTTGTATGTGACTAAATGGGTGTGTGTTTGTATGTCATACCCGGCGATGGATTGGCGCCCTGTCCAGCCGGTATTCCTGTCTTGCACCCAGTGATTCCGGGTGGGCTCCAGATGGACGAAGCGGATAAGATAATGACTGTCTACCTGCCTGACTTACAAATGAGTTTAGTCATTAACCCACAGCTAGACCCAAATACAAGGTACTTGAAGCTAGGATACTGCCAGACATAAGCCATACAGTACCTAAAGTACTTACAGTACTTACTGTAAATACAGTAACTGCTGTAAGTGCTGAATTGAGTTAGTGTTCAACTAAGTGCTCTCCACTCCACTGAGGTGTGTCTTCAATTGACAGCATGTGATTCTGCTGTTTGGACACTCAGGACAGAGAAGAGTCTGGATGGTGTGATGGTGAGTGATGGTGGGTCAAGTCGAGCCATACTTGAACCACAAAGGGCTCTGGGTCCTCATCTGGCTTTGACCATTGCCATAATGTAGATATGAGCTGGACTGTTTTTGGCTTTGTGGGCCAGTATCAGGGTTTAATATCTGATGCAGGCTGATTCAGGAAGCCATGGCTCGTGGTTAGGGAACTGCTTTTGTGACTAAAACGTTGCCTGTTCAATGACTGAAGTGCCCTTGAGAAAGTATCCTAACCTCCCAACTGCTCCCTGGGTGCCATGGTTGGGTTTTACTGACCACTTTGGGCAAGTGTGTTCACTGCCCCCTAGTGTGTGCATGTTTTACTGCATTGATAGGTTAAATACGGAGGTCATATTCCTCTGTGTGCAAGCACAATAGGTCAATCACTTCACTTTCACTTGGTAAATTGTTTGAATTTCGTTACAAAAAAATATTTTTACATTTATACAAGACATATTTTTGTACAGTGTTGTCAATACTCTGAATATGTATTATTATATATATCCTGACATGGAACTGTAATAGTTAGAAATGTGTAATATTTATGATAAGACTCTCTGTAATGTCTGTAATTTTAATTCTAACTGTAATTTAGTCTAAACAGTAGTAATTATTTCTCCTTATGTTAAATGATTATTACAAGAATTTGTGCCCCTGGATGGCATAAGCGACTTTCCTAGCTTTATAAACCATTCTAGTAAATAAACAGTATTTCTATTATTTTGAAAGATATTGTTTTTGGTATGTCACATATGATATATTCAGTATGATGGATATAGTTTGCGTTTAAAATGCTGCCGTTCTCCACACTGAGGCACAATGAATCACTCAGGGTGTTTTCTGGCCACATAATGCCCCCAGCTGACCAGTTTCTCCTTGAGATCCAGTAAAAGGCTTAATCATACTTTTTATATGGTATGAATCAACACGCTTGATCCTGTGACCTAATTGTAGATAGTCATATATAATTGTTACGCTTTAATCAATGCGATCCAGCGGTGATTCCAGCTTGATGAAGTCACTGCCGCTTTGAGACTTGTGCCAGTGTTAATCGAGTTTCCCTTATCCTGAATCCTATCCACAATCAAGGCTTCTGCATCCTCCAAAGATCAGCACCCGGCTCAAAAAAACAACCGACCCGAGCATTAAGATACCTACAAAACAAACCCAGCCCTGTGTATGCCTTCTGAAGGGTGTGGAGGAACATGTCAGCCTTATAATCTATGGTATGGCGACAAACTTCGTCCGTATTTCCTCATGCCCGTGTCAGCGTATTTCAGGCAGTGGTACACAAGTGAGTCATTTTACTGTAACCTGGTGATTGCTACGCCCAGTTTGTACGACAAACACGAGAAGAATGCCGTTTCATAAGGCCAGAATGTCCTGATTGAAAGCCCCATGGGTCAGGCTGTTTTGATTACACACACATACACACAAATTCCTGCCTGGCTGACTTGGCTCCATAAGCCAGATTTTCGAATCCCGCCTACACTCTCTCTCTCTCTCTCTCTCAATCTCATACACACACGCAGAGCTGGACGGGAAACCGAAATATGAATTGCACTTGGCAGGATGAGGGTGAATAACAGCTTTGCAAGACAATTACGAACTCGCAGACAACGTGTGCCACTTTGTCACAAGGAAGTTGAATCAGCCACACGGACACACCCAGGTTGGCATCACACAGCCATCAACAAAATACATTAACTAGGAGCTACAAGGTGAGTAAACAAGAGGTCTCCTGGGTTCAGGACACATGACTCATTGCTCTTGATTGTGTTTAAACTCTTGTGTTACAGCCAAGCCGACAGACTGTGCTTTGTGACTCCACTGGCACAAGAATCCCGTCATCATGTCAACACCTGTCTACATTACTCGAGTGTAAACAGTGGCCTGACAGACAGCTAGTCACCACTATTGTTTAGAAGTGTATAAGTAATACGTTCCCTGATTACCTTTAATGCCCGCGGAGTGAAAAACATCGTAGAAAAGATTGTTCCCATCCCCCTCTGACTCTGCTTACGTCTTTCGGTGAGGTACCAGACTATAAAAAACAAAAACATAGACACTGAGACAGCTTCTTCCCCCGAGCGGTAACCCTGCTCAATACCAGCCTCACTGACTGCTGAAATATTGCACTGTATCCTGTTGGATGTAGGGTTGTACATGGCTCAACAAACATCAACCTATAAGTCAATCCTAACCGTTTTGTACCTGCGTGTGAAATCAGAGTGCTCTCGTGTAATGTGGGAATGCACCGTTCAGCATTAGTGTCCAAAAAATAATAAGATTCATCCTAAGTAACCACATAATCCCAGTGACGTCACTATGGATCCAGAGCTCGCACTGGAAATCTGGGTGAGAGGTGAGAATGCAGCCTGGAGGGGACACATTGCACACACATTTACACACTCATTAGACAATCCACCTACTGGTATATGCTTGGGATGTAGGAAAAAACTGGAGGACCCAGAGGAAACCCACATGGACACGAAGGGGGAAGAGCATGAAAGACATCATACAGACAGTAATCTGAGCTCAGGGTTGAACCCAGGACCCGGGGGCTGTGAGGAACTATAAATAGATAAAGACTATTGATGTACCCTAGAAGGCAGAGAGCATGAATACGGTATGTTCACCCTTTTACAGAGCAGTCCACAATTCTGTTGTATTCGGAGGTGTGGGATTTCTGTGTTGCATGGCATCCCAGATGTGGTTGATAACGTTGAGATCTGGTGACAGGTGTGAATGGTAAAACCCCAAGATGAGTGTTCCTCCAACCATAACTTGGTGTCTGTGGACGTGTGCGAATGTGAATGAGTGTGTATGTATGAATGTATGTGTATATATGTGTGTGTATAGGCCAGTCTGAAGTGGATAAACACTCAACTCTGTATGTGTGTGTATGTATACGTATATGTGTGTGTGTGTGTGTGTGTGTGTGTTCATGGTCAGCTCTGGTCTAATGTGTAATATATATATATATATATATACACTACATATACACACACACACACACTACATATATATATGTGTGTGTGTGTGTGTGTGTGTAGTCAGCTCTCTGCTCTGATCCTATCTTCCAGTATATGCGTGTTAGCGTTTTTCAGGAACGGTTGCCAGGTTACGGTCTCGAGCTACACTGTTATGAATGATTAGAGTAGGAAGTAGAAAGGACGTCTCTGATTGGCTGTCACTGTACTCCCGTAGGAGGGAGAGGGCGGGAAGAGGCGTGGCGTTCCCCACATGTGGGTGTTACGCACACGCAGGCCATTGGGCGAGATGGGACTAGAGAAGAGGTATGAGCGCTGTGATTGGACGGTGGGCGGGGTTTGGAGATCGGGTATTGGAACAAATCGAGTTGGCCACGCGCGTGCGGCTCGACATCGAGTCGACCGAAGCAGAGGGAGAAAGGAGTAGATCGGTAGAGCAGTACGGCAGTGTGTGTGTGTGCGCGTGAGTGTGTGTGTGAGAGAGAGTGAGTGTGTGAGCGTTTTTACGTCCGGTTCGGGTTACGTTTGGCTGAAGAAATTAATTGTGCATTAATAATAGTAATATTTTTAAATACATCTGCGCGTCCTATTGTTGTTAACAGACTTTAACTTCCATTAAATTTAAACAAAACTAAAGTTGCACCGATTGTCTGAATCGTACGGATCTTTTATTAAAGTAAAAAAAAAGAAAAGCACCGTAGGACATCAGACGAGAGGAATATTCACGTGGATCAGCCACACGTCTTTTTTTGTGTCGCTCGAGCTCGAATGGAGCAGCACGCAGAGGCGCGAGGCTGCACCGGTCACGGCTCGCGATCCCGGTGCTCCGAGCTCCTGCACAACGAGCAGCACTGCATGCATCTGTCCATCCAGTCGACGACCGGTACGCGCTTCGAGCTGTCTCTGCCCGCCGAGGAGACCGTCGACGGGCTGAAGAGGAGACTTTCCCAAAAGCTCCGGGTGTCCAAAGACAGGCTCGCGCTTCTGCACAAAGACACGTGAGTCCGCGTCTCCCGGTGCTTCACACTGCGTGCGTATTAATGCCCTACATGCACTGGTTAATTCACCGAGCGCCTAGTGCACGTGAACGGCATGCTCAGATGTGCCACGTCCACGTGCTATAAAGGACAAAAGGAGGTTCTGGTCGTACCAGGTTGATAACCAGTGCATGCATGCATGTATGTGTGAGCATGAAAATAGCAATTTATTCATTTAGACACGGGTAAACTTTTAGACTTATTTGACAAGACATCAGATTAATCCCTGTCTTTATGTATTCATTTTAATAACATATTACATACAGAGTTTAAACACAAGAATGATACATATTATTCACTATTACCAGTGTGTAATCAGAGGAGACAAGACAGGATGACATGCATAACAGTCACGTAGAAACTGTGCATGCTTTATTTTTTCTATAATAAGCAATTTATTCATTTAGGCGTGGTTAAAACTTATCAGAAGACATCAGACTCACCCCTGTCCTAGTTAATTATTTATTTATTCCTGATAATAAAAAAAAAAAAAAACGTTATTAACTACAACCAGTGTGTAATCAGAGCAGACAAGACAGGATGACATGGATGCAGCTCACAGTCATGTAGAAATGTGCATGCTTTATTTATTTTATAATAAGCAATTTATTCATTCAGACATGAGGAAAGTGTCAGTCTTTCTTCAGAAGACACCATATGTCCATCCATGTCCTAGTTAATTATTTATTTATTCCTGCTAAAGACATATTATTCATTCGCTACTAACAGTGTGTAATCAGAGGAGACAAGACAGGATGACACGGATGATAAGCCGTTTATTCATTTAGACCCGAGTAAAGTTCTTCAGTCTTGCTTCAGAAGACGCCCGACTCATCCCTGTGCCAGTTCATTTTCCACTTATTCCTATTAAAGACATATAATTCACTACTAGCAGTGTGTAATCAGAGAAGGCTTGACATGCATGACGATTATGTCGAAATGACTACCGGAGGCGATCCACACTCAGACTTAACACCTCGAGTGTTTACACACGTCCAGACGGACACCAGTGAGCACAGGGGCGAGCACACTGAGCACCGCAGGTGTTCCGTCAACACTGGGGATTTTGTGCTGTGTATACAGTAACCGTCTACAACTGTCACGTCTAATCAGCAAGCACACACCTGGTTGTTTGAGATCAGGGCTGTTACAAAAGAAAAAAAAAACAGACTCGGGCTGGTGTGTGTCAGGAGTGAGGTTGACGTAAAAAGCTCCACCACAGACACTTCTAAATGAGGTGGGGTTATCATGAAGTATCACGAAACGCAAGGGCTGCTTTTCCAGACAGAGAGGAAGCCGAGTGCAGGGTTACAGCCAAAAGCGCTGTTAGTAATGACATCGTTTTTTTTTTTTGTACAAAGCCCAGGCTCAGACTTTCGTAACTTCGCCTTGGAACGCGTCTGTATTTACCCTGGTTTGTGTCAGCGAGCCAGATTTCCAGATTGTATCCGAGCATATTTTCCAGCTGAGCGATGGCTGTTCTCTTCTTTCTCGTTCTCTTGTTAACTCTTCCAGGAACTGCCGAGACTCCTGTAACGACACGGTCGTAGCGATAATAACGAACCCTGAAGTTCTGAGAAAGTTGAGCAACGAAATGTGCTGAAAGTTTATTTCACTTTCAGAATGGATGTTTGTCAAAGATAAATATCTGCCGTAGCGCTGCGCGACGTTGGCTAAGCTGAGAACTGAGTCAGTTACAGTGAGTGTCTACACGGTTCTGCGTTTTATTCCTCTTATACCACTGCAAGTTGCAGATGATTGCAAGTCCACAGATTACCTCTGAGTCTCCTTCCATGAATGCTAAACAAACATCTCCTTACATAAAAAAAAAACCCTTTGCCAAATCAACAAACAATGATGCGTCTACCATGTAGGTCGCTGAGAACGACCACAGCCGTTGTTAACATTAGAAAGAACCGAGGGATTACTTGTAGCAGGCACTACTGTTAGCATTCACTAGCACTGAGTAGCAAAACTAGTCTGAGATCATTAATGCTCTTAAATCTTCTTGTGCAGGAGGCTAAGCTCAGGGCGTCTCCAGGATTTTGGGGTTACGGACGGAAGCAAGTTGACCCTCGTGCCCTCGGTGGAGGCAGGATTAATGGTAAGCCTTAACCGATTAACGGAAATATCCGCCGTTACCTCTTCCTCATGCTGGTTCAAATTGAGCTCGTCGAGGTTTTGTTGGTAAGTTGGTAACGTTTTGCTTTTGTTTGTTTTTTGTCTGGGTCCAGTCTCAGGTCTCCAAACCAGAGCAGTCCATCATGCAAGCGCTGGAGAGTTTGACAGAAACTCAGGTAAGAAATACTTAAGTGAACAACGCTGAAACATGAACCTAGCTATCTATTGTAATAGGCTTTCGTTTGGGGAAACCTGAACTAATTAACCGTTTTAACACGAAGTTGTTTGCTCTAGCTAGCTACCATATGTAGGGTTAGCTTGCTAGCATGTGGTTGCATTAAATACACATTAGACTACATAAAAGCTAGCTATGCGCTACCATTTTTCTTAGCTAATAGTTAACTATTTTTGTGTGAAATTTGGTATTAAAGTAAATAAAGCTAGCTCGCGATAATCCATCATGGTTGATCGCTAATAGTTAACTATTATTGTGTAAAATTAGGTATTGAAGTTAGTAAAGCTAGCTAGCTATGAGCTACCATGGCTTATGGCTAATAGTTAACAATTGTGTGAAATTGGGTATTAAAGTAAATAAAGCTAGCTCGCTATAATCCATCATGGTTGATCGCTAATAGTTAACTATAACTGTGTAAAATTAGGTATTAAAGTAAATAACGCTACCTATAAACTATCTTGTTTGGTGGAAAATAGTTAGCAATCATACTGAGAAGTTAGGTATTAAAGTAAAAAAAGCTAGCTAGCTATAAGCTATTGTGTTTTCTAGCTAGTAGTTAGCTATCGTACTGTGAAATTAGGTATTAAAATAAATAGCTAGCTTTACACAGACAGCATGTCTATGCAGTAGTTCACCGTAAATGGTTGATATGCTAGTTAGCTTGGCAGCTATGAAGTACAAAGTCATTAATAAAGGTAACTAGCTAGCGTATCGCAGAAAAATAAATGGCTAGCTTGAAAGGATTAAAGTTGCACTCGCACAAAATTATGTCGCTGTAATGGTTGACGAACCTAGAGAACAGGTTCGAGTTGTTCGGTAAGGATAAAATCGGAGCGACTGCACGAGACACTGTGACATTTGAGACACGTATCGCGTACGCACACAGAGAGGCCTTGTCATTTACGTTTTTAGCACAGGATGAGTTTCTAGACACTACGAAAGCGCAGACAATACAAAGCGACAGGATACGCTCAGTTCGGAGGAACACACCCACAGTACACCCTGTTAGCTGGCATTCCCCACCCTGTCGGTCTTACTGAAACACACACATACACACATACACACACACACACACACACACACACAAACACAGGCAGGCAGACTTCCCCATACTCACATGCACCCACACCCACATACACTTACATAGATATAGATACTTGTCTGCATATGCACATACACACACACACACACACACACACACACATGAGCAGAAGCAGGGCATGACTACTACAGTGTCTACTGTACATTTGTAGATTGTGCTTTTGATGAATACAGCTCGGTGTGTGTCAGAGTTAGGGCAGTATTTCCATGTAAGCAAATCACACAGGATGGGTGAGTCATGTTACTGAAGATTTGGCAGTCTGCCCATTTAAATCACTGTGCCGAATTTGTGTGTTTGTGTGTGTGTATGCACCGTGCAAGCCCAGACGAACTCCACCCTGTGCGTAGTGTGTAGAAGGGTACGAGTTTTGGCTTTTACCCTGTGTGAAGTCAGCTCTGCTTCATCCTCTTTCTTTGTCTCTGTGTGTGTGTGTGTGTGTGTGTGTGGTCAAACAGTCAAGTTGATGAGAAAAGATTTCCAAGAAAATGCATCACAAAGCCTTCTTGTTACACGTAGGCCAACGCTTCTTCACCCGCGATCTTTTTGCTTATCCTCCGTCCGTCCTGGTGAAGGAAGGAAAGCCGTGCATACGCACACACACACACACAGACGCACTCCTTTTTTATGTATGTGCCCACCGCTTCTGTATGCTAACCGTCATTCTCATGCATATCATTCACCAGACGGGCATCTCGACACTGTCAGAGAGCACATGAAGCGATTTAGCCTAGTGAAATCTAGCTCCTAGAATCCCGCTTCAATAGCGTGAGTGTCTGCACTGAGAATCCTGGTCTGTGTGTGTGTGTGTGTGTGTGTGTGTTAACAGATGTGGTTAGGTGCACACAGCTGAGGCGTTGTCTCTGAGGAGATGCTCCTCTGCAGCAGATATTTATAACCTGGAAATCCTACCTCAGTCTGTGGGAGCTGAGGTGTGGGTGTATGAGTGTGCATGTGTGTATGTGTGTGTCTGCATGTCAGTGTGTGTGTGTGTGTGTTTAAAAGGACATTTGTGCAAACGTGTATTTCAAACCACTTGTGCAAACCCGGGTCTGTGAGAAAAGGTTTCTTCCTGTTTTTGCTTTTTATAGTGTGTATGTTTGTGCGTCGGTGTGTTTGTATGTGCGTATATGTGTGTGCGCGCGCGCGTGTGTGTGTGCGTGCCTGCGTGTGCGTGGGTGGGGAGTTCAGGAAGCACGCCTTTTTTTTTGTCAGTGTTTGCTGTTACCTTGTGACTGCTTTTTCCACTGAGAGAGACGAGCAGCTGAGAGAGCTTCACACCAAGACTGTGATCGTCCCCTTCATCTCAGAGAGAGAGAGAGAGAGAGAGAGAAGGGGGGGGGGCGTGAAGGAGTATATGTTTCTATTCTTTCAATCACAAGTTTAGCCTTTCAGCTCATTACCTCCTGAGTCATGCTTGCCGTAAAGGCCGAGTCACAGTAGCTTTCTGTTAGAGACATGGTACGATTCCTGTACTGAGGAGTGTGGAATGTACTGCAGCATCATGCTCAGTCAGTAGCTGTGTGTGTGTGTGTGTGTGTGTGTGTGTGTGTGTGTGTGTGTGTGTGTGTGTGTGTGTGTGTGTTTCAGTCTTCATGGTTGGCACGTTGGCCGGCTCCAGACTTGGTCAGAATGAGGTCGGTTCTCAGAAATGCTAGTGGTTGTACTTGTACCTTGTAACTGCATTGTTATATACTGTATATTGGATTCTGATTGGTCAGAAGGTCTCCATTAAGGTCTGCTATGACCGTACTAGACCGTAGTCTCCCAATTGTCCTGAAAGATGGTGGGTCAAGTCGAGTCATACTTTAAGGACGAAGGGCTTGGATCTGTTATTGGGCTGCTACAGCAATCCATGACTCAAGGTTAGGAAACTCCTTCTTGTGACCAGAAGGTCACTGGTTCAATCCCATACACCGACATGACACGATTGAAGTGCACTTAAGCAAGGCACCTAACCCCCCCAACTGCTCCCTGGGTGCCGTGGATAGTGCTGCCTAATCCTTCAAGCAAGCGTGCACACTTACCAGCTTGCGTCTGTGTGTGTTTGTTTCCCAGCACGAATGCAAGCACAGTGGTCAATGAGTGGTTCGCTTTCACCCGTTATAGTCTGTGGTAAAGCTGTAACTTTAACTTTCTGCCACATGAAAGTCTTCAGGATGGAGGACTTCCTGGCTTCTGGGTTACACAACAAGCTGCCGGTGTTCACTGAGACGAGCTGGCTGCGTCGTTACAGTCTCATAACATCCGCGTCCCGGCGTGTTTTATTTCTTACATATTGCATTTCTTGTTTCTTTTCACACTTCTGAAAGAATTTGTAAATAGCACTCGGTATCTCTCGCTCTCTTTTCCTTTCTCTCTGTCTGTCTCGGTCTCTCTCTCTCTCGCCCCTCCTTTGCCTGCGCTACTAATTCAGCCAAAGAATCTCATTGATTCACAAAAGGCGAGCAGCTAAAACGAGCACAGAGGGGAGTGTGGAGAGTGTGGAGTGTCTAAAAAGATTTCCGGAAATATCGAACCGGCTCTCTCTCGCTCGCTCTCCTGATGAAATAAAGAAACACGCTGGATAATCTGCAGCCCTCAGCTCTTGGCCGGAACTGCTTGTCTTACAGGGACGGATGGTGATTGAGCTGGATTATTGGATTTTTTTTTGCCCCTTCGTCAGTAGTACCCACCACACACACACACACACACACACACACACACACACACACACACACACACATATACGCATAGTCCTTTTCACGTCGGTCTGCTCTCTGTCAGAATAGTGCTATTGTGAAAGATTGGAGAGGTGCAAATTGGGAAAGGCGTGATTTGTATTCAGGCGGCTCTTCCTTTCACTCCATGTAGGCACACTCCATTGAGCTTCGATCCCTGTGTGTGGGTGTGGGTGTGGGTGTGGGTGCGTGTGTAAAAGCTTTACTCTTATTGATCTCCATATGGAGGACCAGACGTAACAGAGATGCTTTTCCGAGCTGATAAGATGAACGCGCGGCTTCCGTGGTGAACTAAAGAGAGGGCAAAGATAATTCGATCATTGTAGCAGCGCGCACACACACAAGCACACACCTCAGGACGAAGCAGAATAGATTTTTGCTGATTACATCCTCTCCCTGATGGTTTTTCGAGATGATCTGATGAGCTTTTTGGAGCTCCAGGCTGTATAGATATTACTATGAGCTCCGAGATGAACATCAATAAGGATCTGGTGCCTGATTGGGGGCGTTGATGGGGTCGAAATGCTGCTTTCTAAGCTTTAAGCCGCATACGTTTCATTAATATGTGAAAACAAAGGTGTTACGGGTTGCCCTGGGCAGGCACGTTTGCTTGATTTTTCACGTCTGGGTGTTGTGTTGTTGAGTAGCGTCAGCGTCGGCTTTGTTGGTCTCACGGCTTATGGGTTTGTTGGTCTGAATAACATCAGTGTTGGTTTCCTGGTGCTTTGTTTGCCTTTCTATGAGTTGTTTTTTTTTTAAATCTGAGAAACAGTGGTATAAAGCAGTGGTGAATTTGTAGGTCTGAAGATCAATACTGCAGTGACGGTAGTTCTCAAGGTCTTAACAACACCAGTATTGGATTGTGTTAGAAATCTGACCGGCACGTTGATGTAGGTCTCGGCTTAGCTAGCCGACACGGCATCTGCGTCACAATTGTAAATAGCGTCTGTGTTGGGTGGCTTTTTCTCATGTATTGGAAACCCTTCACATCACATCTGGTCTCTCAGGCACCACCCTGTTTATTGCCTATTGTTAATATCGGTCTACTCCACAACTCCGGCAATGAGTAGACTTTATCTCGTTCCTCTATTCCTCTCTCTCTCTCTCACACACACACACACACACATGCAGGGTAATCTGCAGCCCTGGTCTGCTATAATTGGAAATCATTGGCTCTTAATAGCACTGTGCAGGGAGGGAGAACTGAGGGCCATCTGTGTGGCCTCAGGATCAATGGAGAAACGACCGGGTGGAAGGTCTGACCTTTCCCACCCTGGGTGGAGCTTAGTGATGCAAACTATTTACTTGCTAAATTAAAAGTAGTTTTTCTTCTTCTCCTTCTTTAACTGCCTCGGTGTCTATATAACATACGGTGTATATAGATGAAAACGATAGATACTGTAGTCACATGTGCTTTGTATATGCAAAAAAAAAGGCTCCTTGTGACTGTATTTCCACATACGGCCGTCCTTCAGCGGTAGACGTGCGTGATCTGGTGCGCATAATGAGGTCCGGGTTACGCTGCCGTAAATAGAAGGGCCAGCGTTTGTGTCGTGATCGCTTTCGGCTTTCGTTCGCCACTTCGTCTTTGTGCCTGAAGTGGTCGGCATCGTGACTGGGCTTTTCCAAACAGAGACAAGGAGCGTGAGTGAGATACAGAGCGTGAGGGGGGTGATGGTGGGGTATGTGTGTGTGGGGAGGGGAGGGGGGGCGTGTTGGCTTTGAGAAATCACTCTACACCCCAGCCATTGAGCCGACTGGTGGGATCCAAGCCCCATAACAATTACCCTGATTAAAGCCGAGCCTGTCCGTGAGCTCACGCCTGTAGAAGTTCTCGAGAGGGCCGGGTTAATAATTCCGCGCGCACAGAGCCGGATCACGTCCGGGGCTCTGAGAAAAAGAGATTTCTGCACTGCTCGGGTCAAGCCTTATCCACGAGGCTAATCAAACGCTCCGCTTTGTCTGGAAGGCTCTCCTCTCGGGTCCGCCGAGTCACGATCGCAGAGGGGAGTTCGATTCCTGATTAAGGCTGGCGTGTAATTCTGGCTTTCGAGGCTCCTCCACATAAAACAACAGGAAGACGACTAGCATTTAAGAGGCTCTCGGAACATCCTCATCAAACCTTAATTCGAGCTCGCTCACTGCCAAGTGCAGCTCGTTGTGACCTTTTTTAACTCCCCCCTCCAATGCATCCATGGCGAACAGGGATCCCTTTTTTTTTTTTTTTTGTCGTATGATTACAGGGAAGTGATCAGAGGTAGATCAGAAGTGGCTCGCCACTTTGAGATTGTGTTTGAATCGTGATGTTTGATGGTCACAGCCCTTTATTTTCAGCTCCTCTCTTATCTCGAATCAAACAAAGAGACTCCGCTCCATCTGCTGAGTTGAAAACAGTCTGCGCTCCAAGCTCCACCTCATCTCTCTGTGGTATCCCCCCCCCCTTCTCTCTCTCTCTCTCGATGCCCCCCCCCCACTCTTCCTCCCTTTTCTTTCTTTAAAAAGCTCCCGGTGAGGGAGGGATGCCATGCCTGCAAACGATTTCTTTCAGCTTCAGGCTTTCTTAAAGTTACAGACTCCCCCACCATCCCCAGCCCCATACCAGTCCCTTCCCCCTCGTCGCATTTTTCTCTCTCTTTCTCTCTCTCTCTCTCTCTCTCTCTCCTTACTGCCTTCCTTTCCCTCGCACACATACGCATATGCATACGCCCACGTACAGTATTTTCCTTCACCTCCATCTGCTTCTATCGCGTCGTGTGATCTGAATACTGACGTACCCTCCTTAAAGAAGCCCGCTCAACCCAGATTCCTGACTTGCAGAGCCGACATGGCGATGACACTACACACACTTCTCACACTGCTCTTCTTCGATCTACCCAACGTACGGTTCTTTTACAGCACCGCAAACCGAAACGCGCCGCCGTTTCCAAGCCCGGCGTACGAGATTCTACAGCTGTGTCATATATATAGATTTTTTAAAGATTGATTTAGATTGGTTGGTTGGCTCGGAGGGTTGAGAGTCTGGCGATTTCTGAGTCTCCTTTGCTGTCACGGTCCACCCACAACCCTGATTGACGCTTAGCAAAGAGACGAGAGCCATCAATCAAACCTGAAGGCCACCTGCCCACACACACAGCTCAAACACTAGACCCAAAGACATACTCGCACACCTACACACGGGTAACCTTTACGCTCGGGGTTCCCGACAAAAATATACCCAGGCTTGTTAGAAGCTTGAACTTTTGAGTGTTTTTGTCTTTCAGTGTTTCATCTGCTTTTTTTTTTTTTTTTTCCACTCCTTCTACGTTTTTGGTTCGCTGCTCTGCCTACATTTGACGTCTTTGAGGAAACGAAATGCAGGGAGTGGGTTGGTCATGGCACAAATATGAACCTTTTTTCTTTCTTTTTTATATGTTTTACTGCACTTTTTTCTTTTCTTTTTCTTTTTTTTTTTTTTTTAAATACCACAGCTGCAGTGCAGCAGATGGGCGCTAACTGCTGTATTTACACACACGCTTCCTTCATCTATAGAGAACTGGGAGTGATTAGTATAAGCTGAATATTCTCATATCCCTGTTTTCTTAGCACTGAAAGTGCACGCTTCTTCTAGCAGGCAAATTAGCTCGCTTCTATCTGAAGTGCCTCTTTACCTTATCGCACGCTGCGTCGTGAGGGGCACATTCGCACCTTCTCTTCGCCTCTTTCTCAGCGCATTTAGCGTGGCCGCGGTCAGGCGTCGGCGAATAGCAGACCTTTATTTTGTTTCTTTTTTAAAGAGCTCTCACCTACTCTGACGCCACTGCAGTGGTTCGTGAGTCATTCGCATCAGTGCTTGGTGGGTTTCCCTCACCCCGTGCTCCTCGCCTGGAGGCCTCGTTGACCTGATTAAAGTAGGAGGGACAGACGCAGGGGTCCCTGCCGAGGATGGGGGTCTGGGAGTTATTAGAGAAGAATGAAGAGGAGGGGAGGGTCAGCACTAAGGAGCCTTAACAGTAGTCCAGGCGCTTCTTCACACCTTTATGCTTAATAATAATGCCAGGCTCTAACAATATGAATGAACGAACCAGATTATGAACGAAACTGGTGTCCCACAGATTATATTTGTCCTTTACATTATTATGTATCCGCACTAATGTTCGTCACCGCCGTCCTCCTGTTCCCAGGTCGGCGACTTCCTGTCAGGCCGCTCTCCGCTGACACTTGCCCTTCGCGTAGGCGATCACATGATGTTCGTGCAGCTGCAGCTGGCCGCGCAGAACGCAGGAGCCCAACAGTGCACCGCTAGGGGTCCTTCCAGCACGAGCAAGACTCCGACAGCGGGCGCCAGTGAACACCCTCACACTCCGACCCCTGCCCACAACAACCAGAGGGTGTCGGCTGGACACCACACCCACCATCCTCACCATCCTCACCATCCTCACATGTCACCCCCATCCAGTCCTACACTTTCCCCAGGCTCTGTTCATTATCCTCACCTGGGCACCGGCGCCAGTAGCCCTGCCCCCAGAGCGGCCACGCCTTTCCAGCAGGTAACACCAAGAATCATGTTATTATTATTATTATTTTTATTAGGATTAAATTAAAATGGCTTATCAGACATTATATATAACAGTGTTTTCCGGGCGTTTTTTTGTACCAGCTCTTGTATCAAGTCCTTGTAGCTTTATTACAGCCCAAACGTAGCCTCTGTGTAAGATTTTTCAGAGAAGTGTTAAAAACAGCTCCCTGATTAGCTGACTGTGGGCTTTTGGTTTCTACTTAAAGGCACTGGTTTTACAAATTGAAGAAGTTTGAGTGTAACGTGTGTGTGTGTGTGTGTGTGTGTGTCTTTGTCAGGGTGAGTGCGGGACTTCAAACGGAAGTGGAAGTGCCAGCTCATGGCCAAGTCGTAAACCAGGTGCAGTCATCGAGAGCTTTGTGAACCACGCTCCTGGGGTCTTCTCTGGAACCTTCTCAGGTAGTGAACTCCCTCCTGTAAACGAGCACTTCATTAACTCTTCATAACCATGTCACATGACGCTCAGTTGTCTTCACTTCATATTTAATGCCTCTAACACTCCAGATTCAACCCAGAGTATAACTATCATATCACACGTTTACTAAACACGACTGCACTGTGCGTGTTTATTTCTCCAAGTGTTTTCGTTTGTATACTCAAACCTAAACCTAAATCCTCCCTGTCCTCAGGCACCCTTCACCCGAACTGTCAGGACAGCAGCGGACGTCCGCGCCGTGACATTACTACCATCCTGCAGATCCTCAATGACCTACTGAGTGCCACTCGTCACTACCAGGGCACGCCTCCTGCCCTGGCCCAGCTCCGCTGCCACACCCCTGTGTCTCCCCGAGCGACCCCGCCCGCTTCGCCGTGCCCCCCTCCCTCACCCCTTGCCATGGACCTCCCATCAGTGCCCGTGTCACCGTTATCATCCTCACCTACCTCAGACAACCTGCCACTGAGCCACAGCCGGATCACCAAACCAATGGGTATGTACAAGACACACCTTACGCATGCAGAAGTTGGCCTCTGAGTCTGTCATTGTCAGTAAAGTAGGCGTGGCTTTCATATCAATTAATCTAGCTAAAGAAGGCGTGGCCTATCAGACAGTCACGGTCATTAAAGTAGGCGTGGCGTTTA
>JAOVVF010000022.1:3634758-3650698 GCA_028565595.1 Duopalatinus emarginatus
CAGTCACGGTCATTAAAGTAGGCGTGGCGTTTACACTTATTAGTCTAGCTAAAGAAGGCGTGGCCTTAGTCATTGTCAGTAAAGTCGTTGTGGTGTTTATTCTTATTAGTCTAGCCAAAGAAGGTGTGGCCTCTGTGTCTCAGGTTGTTATTAAAGTAGGTGCGTCGTTTATACCTATTGATCTAGCTCAAGGAGGCGTGGCTCTGCATTTGTCACAGTCATTAAAGTGGGTGTGGCTTTATTACTCTTAGTCCTACTGAAGGAGGCGTGGCCTCTGCGTCTGTAACCACCATGGCAGGATTTTAAAACCTGCCTGAAGCACATATTTGCATCGCCATATACATTTTAGTCACTGCACATTTAATGTTTTATTCTTTTAAACCCTGGATTGTCAGTATCTAATAAAAGGAACACACACACTTCTCATATAAACAAATGGTATGTGTGTGTGTGTGTGTGTGTATTTGTATTTTAAATGGTTTCCCTCCAGGTTTCCTCCTGTTTCCACTTTTCTGCTTCAAAACTCTAACCTCATCTGCGAAGCTCGCACATCGACTCCCTGCCAGTCTGCTTTTGCCTTTATATGGCGCACAAACACACACACACACACACACACACACACACACACACACACACACACACACACACACATACCCACGTACGCACAGTCGTTGCTGACAGGCTGTGCATTGTGGGGGCGTTGACAGCAGAGCGGAGAGCACCATAAAGCTTCATTCCTGAAGTGTTTGGGTTGCGTTAGAGCGGCTCTGTGGTCAACGATGCATTTAGCCTTGGACTTCGTGACTGAGGAGAAGCTTTCGACTCAGAAATTCTCTCAGACACACACACACACACACTCGCACACAGACGCAGACACACACATACACACATTCACACATTAAAGGGAAGCGGGAAGACTGGCTCGAGTTAGAGGCTCACTTCTAAGTTTACATTCCTCTCATTCAGTCTACTGATTCATCATGTAGTCATTTACCCCCTCTAACAAAACCCAGCATCCCCCTCCTTCTTCTCTAACACACACACACACACACACACACACACACATATACATAAGGTTTTGACCCAGTATCTAGTGTGAGGTGTCTCTAATCTTACGGATCACAACCATGTTGCCCGGTGAACATTAATCAGTTCCACTAACGCACACACACACACACACATGCGTACACACATGCACGCACATGCACAAAGCAGACGCTCGATGTGTTTCTAGGAAGCAGTCCATGTGAATTATTCAGATTCATCACATCTGTTTGGGCTCTAAAAGCCTGACAGAAGCTGAGCATATGGGTCAAAGGTCGTGCTGGTGTGTTTTTGAGCTTGTGTGTGTGTGTGTGTGTGTGTGTGTGTGAGAGAGAGAGGGAGAGTGAGTGTGTTCAGTGGAAACATGCTGATGAAGTTTAAATGATGCATGAGCAGAGCCAAGCTGCAGGGCTGTGGAAAGAATAGACCTGTTCCTCCACCAGTGACCCGAGACTTCAGCAGGCTCGGCCCTCACTCGCGACTTTCCGTGCTTTGATTAGCCAGGCTAATAGAAGACAAGTGCCACGGGCTATCATCTATTATGAATTTGTTTTCTCTCAGCCCGGAGGCATACCAGATACCTGACAGTGTGTGTTAGCACGGAACGAGAACGCGCAAGGCAGAGAAGGAGAAGCGTGCGGATTCGGAATAATTGACAACCCCATCATTCTTTCATGACCGAGGCGACACCGGTGGCCGAGAATCACGTTTCTGGTGCTGTGTTGTGCTTAATAATGAAAGTGAAGCTGTTTCTCAAATCGAAACGAACGGCAGCTTGATGGCGAAACTTTGTAAATGAGAGACAAAGTGCACATTCGATTGTTAACCGAGTTGTCACGCACGGCTGGCGTTGGGTTGTGTAATACTTCCTCCGTCATTTCCTTTTACATCTGCGACTGATTGCGCAGTCACAGATTAATATAAAAAGACACGTTGGTCAGATCGTAGTTAAAGACAAAGGCTGTGAACATACTTTAATCAACGTCCCTTTAATGAATGTTAAGTGTTTCTGTCTGCATTACACATCCTCCTGAGACCTGAAGAATGATCTTAAAGGTCTTCCTAATAAAGGAATATTCCAGTGTTTACCAATCTAACCTGAATGTACTTAAACTGTCTATGAAGAAAAAAAACTGAGTGCTGATGACGGTACAAATTAATTTTCTATGTTCCATTGTCCTGGTGTGAGGCTTTGTAGGAAAGGCGTGATTAGCATAGCAGCTGTGGCGCAAGGTTAAGGAAACGTGCTTGTGCCAAAAAATGTTGTTGATTCAGTCCGCTGTACCGACCAGACGTAACTGAACTCCCTGGGTGTTGTGGACTGTAGGGGTGGATTGTAGGGGTGGACTGTAGGGGTGGACTGTAGGGGTGTCTCAGTGTCTGGCGATTTGATTTGATTCTGATTTTTGGTGTCGATTCAAAATCCATTTTTCTATTTAAATGTTCGATAAATTTAGTTAAAATGATCTGCTTGACAAGATGAAAAGACAATGTAGAAAATAGAAAATTTATTTAAAACAATACTTTTTTGGTTCCTCACTGTATCAAATCTTTTTCCATCATTTTATATATATATACCAAAAACAGGACTGTGATAAAATTCTGTAACTTAAATGACCAGTATTAGGTTCCTTAAGCTGTCTGACTTTTGCTTAAATAAAAAAATCCATCAATGAACAAATAAATCAAAATATATTAATACAAAAGTAAACACAGACTTCAGTCCACCACAGTGCATTAACCTTTCACTGAAAATAAACTACAGACTGTAAAGTCATACTGCATTACTGTCTTTATATTTTGTATAATTGTCAGAATGAAGTCTTCTAGCAAAGGAGCTGGCTAACTAGTTTGCTGTACGGTGGCCTAGATGGCCTCCTTCTACGGTGGCTGATTGGACACATAATGCGATATGCAGTACTCTTGGTAGTAGAAGCGGCAAAAAAAAAAATTAAACGCCTTCTAAAATCATTTTGATTTGATTCAGAATGGCCAGGACTAGGAGTTGTGATCATTTAAAGAGTCATTTTTTTAGCACCCCTATCGAATAGGGTTCCCTCTGACTTGGGGTGAGTGTTCTTACTGCCCCCTAGTGTGTGCATTCACTAGTGTTTTTATTTGGATTAAATGCAAAGCTCAAGTTCCTCAAAGCACAGTAGTCGATTACGGCATCGTTTTATTCTGTAATATGCTGCTTGTTTCTACGCGTATGTGACGATTAAATGTTGTTTTTTTCCTCTCTGTCTTGCAGGTGAGCCCTCGAGGCAGACGGAGAACAGGGCGACCCGCTGCAAGGTGGAGCGTCTGCAGTTGCTTCTGCAGCAGCGGCGACTCCGCAGACGGGCAAGGAGAGAGCCACGGGCCCCCTATCACTGGCTGAGTGAGCGCAAAGCCACCCGAAGCCACAGCAACAGCAGCCTGAGCAGCGACGGCTCCATCGACCTGGACTACGACGAGGCGCTCTGGAAGAACGACGTCCAGGCCGACATCGGCTCGGAGTTCGTTTTGGCCTGAACGAGCGGCCGGGAGAATTGAGAAGAGAGCGGATTTACACGCAGGCTGGTGTGTAAATGCCGGAATTGTTAGCATTTGTTCGATTCGAAACACAAAATTGGGAGAAGAAGTCACGATCTACAGCATTGAAGCGTCTCGCTGTACTGTGGATACACACGATACGAACCCTACGAGATTCAAACGATGGTTCAAACATTAGGACACCCGGTTTGCTGGCTTGACTTTGACGTTTTAACATGGTGGTGGTTCTGAGTTGCTGTTGTTAACGAAATGCGTCATGTAGCATTATGAAGCAAGAAAATTCAGGTGTTTCTCTCTGGTTTTATCACATTTTGCACACTCCTTTGACCTGTGAGCATTAAGGTTTCCTTTCTTTTCGCCTTCAGCTCGGCTGAAGCGGACTCGCATCCAGAAAGCATTTATTACGGACAGCTTTTGTACGTGTGTTTGTAACCGTATCTGTTGGTTAAAAGTATTAAGGTCATATCACAGTGCCTCTGTTTACCACTTACTGTATTGAAGCATCAAATCTGGAACACATCTGGATGTTTTTTTTTTTTTTGCTGCTACGATGGACAGATTGAAAAAAGACAGGAGTCTCGCATCCGGTCATCCATTATTACTAGGACCCGATTGTGCAGAAATGTGCAATTCTGCATGCTTCTTGAACATTACAGGGACCTTAAGTGGGGTTGTTGGGCTGTGTAGCATCGTTTCGCAAACTGATTTCGAAGAGAAAAAGACTTTCGCGTAGTGTTTTAGGTTCACGTCACCTGCTGTTCCACGTACGCCAATCAGGACGAAGAGTTACGTTGGACGTTCGCTTTTCCTCTACGGACCATTTCTGTCGCAACGTTACGTACGATCGAGTCAACTGGAAACGGATGAACCTTGTGTACAGTGGCCTTAAAAAAAAAAAATAATAGTGAAAAAGTGCAGGCACTGGAAACTCTGGATCCTTGACGTGTATGTGCTGTTTTTTTTGTTTTGTTTTAAATTTTATTTTTTTTAAACTAAGGACACGCCAGTTAGAGCATTAGTGAAAGGCTGCCGTGCCTCAACAACGTGCCTGAGACGAACGCAACAAAGACATTTTCTTTCCTCGCCTGATAAGTCGTCTGGCCTTCTCAGCTGAGGAACAGATACAAGACAACCTGCTCTTTTTCCCCCACTTTGTTTTTGTTTTTGTTTTTTCCTCGATCATGATGTATCGTCTGTCCTGTGTATTATCTCTTGTGCATCTTTCTTGTGTCTTGTGTGCATCCTGTCTTTCACCCCGGAATCTCCGTAAATATACAGACATATAAATAGATATATATATATATATACATATAAAACACGTATAAAAAAAAAAGAGGAACAGGTCCAAATAAACAAATATCACTCTGTAAGCGTAGTCATAACACGTCACGATGTGTGGGTGTGTCTTCGGTTTCAGCACCACGTTCCCAGTATATTCCCCGGATACCTGGATGCATGGGATATGATCTAATTTATTTAAGGTTGAATTGAATATACGAGTAGTTCATAAGGAAATTAGACGCCTTCAGTTGGGATGTTGTGTTTTTTCTTTTGTGTGTGTTTTTATTTTTCGTTGCCTGTACTGTCTTGTGATCTCACAGAGCCTCTGCTTGTGTAGCACATTTTTATAACTGTTTTAATTTATAAAGCCGATCTCGCAACTGTGAAGGAACGTTATCCGATGTGTTTTCTCGTCACCTCTTTCGTGTGCGTATCCTTATTTCCGTTTTTATGTTGTTGGTTTTGTTTTGCTGTCAAAGATGAAACCTGGTGTTGTAAAAGAGGGAAACAACTAAAACAACCAATTTTTTTCTTTGTTCATAAGCAATACATTTCAGTGTGGCTTGCTGTAGACATTTTTTTTCTTTTTAGGTAATAAATTTTAACTTTAATGCAATCTTTGAGTGCTTCTTGTTCATAGATTCTTATTCTTATTGGGGGGCAGCCGTGGCCTAGTGGTGGAGGAACCAGTCACATGACCGGAAAGTCCCGGGTTTGATCCGCGCACAGGGCAAGACCTGACTGAGGTGCCCTTGAGCAAGGCACCTAACTACCCCATCTGCTCCCTAGGTGCCGTGGTTTGGGGCCTCCCCACCCCCTCCCTAGTGCCCCCTAGTGTACGCTCGTGTGTGTGTGTGTTTCACTGTACGGATAGGTTAAATGCAGAGGTCACATTCCTCTGTGTCCAAGCACAGAAGGCAAAAAGCTCACTTTCACTTTCACTTTTACAAATACAAGGAGATGAGATGTTCTTAGCATCTACCAGAATTGCAGATCGTAGAAATGTGCAAAAAAGGGTGCAAATGCTGTAGGCTTGTGGTTAAGAAAGTTGCGGGTCTGATCCCAAGACACAACTAAAGTGCCCTTGATCAAGGCACCTAACCTTCGACTAGTCCCTGGGTGCCATGATGGAGTTGCCCACCGCTCCTGGGAAATGTGTTTTACTGGTGGTGAAATTCTTCTGTGTATACAAGCACAGTGGTCAATAAGTGGTTTCACTTTCACTTCACATCGTGAAAGTACAGATGAGGGTGCAAGAACGACCGTGTAAAAAACATTATAGATCACAAATATACGTCTATGGATAAAATATATGAGAAATATAAATATAATAAAATATAAATCGGCATAATGTACAAAGTGCCTGAAAAACTGGTACACCTGTCTAAGACCTGGTAGACACGGACTCCACAAGCTTGAGGAAATATTCTGTAGGTAATGAACACCATACTTCCTGCAGAACGGTCCACAAAACCCCAAACTCACATGAGTGTTCCTTTAACTTTAATCTGGCGTCTCTTGACGTCTTTGGTGGAGCAGTGTCCTGTTAGAAGAGGTCAAACCTATCAGAATGGATGCAGGACATGAACAGGTTTAACTCATCAGTAAGGAAGGACACATCAGAGACATTTGTAGATGTACCAGGGGTCCCATGGAATGTCAGATCAACAAACCCCACACCATTATGGAGCCATTACCAGCCTATTTATTTCGCATAGGCTCGTCTGTTCCAGTTTTTCTTGCACTTTAGTTATAAAGAATAAAATTATAAGTAACTATATATTCCTACTCCTTTACTTGACAACATTTCTGATCATTTATTATAACGGCTCGTCATCATGATGAAGGCTGTAACTGTTTTATTTAAAAAAAGAAGACTCCGACTTACAGACAGCTGTCGATTTCAGCCGTTGCTATTATACACCCCACACACACACACTTACAGGTGCGTTTGTCAGTTGTCGGTTTAATTCTCGCTTTGGCTGCTTGTGGCTTCGTCTAGCGAGAGCGTTGTGTTTAAAGAGAAATGAAAACAAAGGAGCAGAGACACAGCTTCATACATTTACCAAGAGAAAAGTTCAGCAGATGAAACTCACAGCATGGTTTCTAACACAGGAAAACACCAAGACACACCAAGAAACAGGAATCCCCAGGAGTCTGGGACACAAACACTGTAATAGTCCACAATATTAGTTTTTACATTCACAGTTGTAGGCTACACTGAAGTGCCAGAATAACAGGTACAGACAAGCCAATGCACAATACATAGGCTGGTGGTGGCTCCATAACGGTATTGGGTTTGTTTGACTGGCATTCCATGGGACCCCTGGTACATCTACAAATGTCTCCGACATCCTTTCTGACGAGTTACATCTGTTCATGTTCTGCATTCATTCTGATGGGTCTGGCCTCTTTCAACAGGAAGATAATGCTCAATTATGGTTAGAGTTTTACCATTTCCACCGAAATCACCTGATCTCATTGGTATCAAACACATCTGGGAGAACAGAAATCCGCCACACACGTCTAGTGACATTAAATTATGGTTAGAGGAACAGTTGTCTGAGTTTGGGGATTTGCCATTCTCATAAGTCGCCAGATCTCAACGTTATCAAACACATCTGGGATGCCATAAGACGTGCTGTGAAATACAGAAATCCTACACAACAGAATTGTGGATCAGTCTGGAAGTATGGTGTTTATTGTCTACAGAATATTTTCACAAGCTCATGAAGTCCATGCCCTATGTGGGACCTAGCAAGCATTCAATTCAATTCAAGTCAATTTTATTTCAGTTTTTTTTTAGACATCAGTATACACAATTACAAAAAAAATGGCTTTAACCTAAGGTTTATTTTCGTATGTTTACCAGTATACTGAACACTCTACATAGTGTACATGGTGCACATTATGGCATATAATGCACCACCTGCTGCACTACGTTCGCTCTGGCAGCAATTTTTCACCTCTCATCACCAAGACCACTGGTCGGCGTTTCTAAATTTAAGCTGACCACTGGTTACCATGGTTTCACTATACAGATTATAATAGTTACTGTAGTCAAAATTAAACCGGATATCACACACATTTCCATCCGACTTTTTTTCACAAATCAGACGCTGAAAACAAACTTCCTGGAGGGAACTCGCTCGTCTATAAATTCCAACTGTGTGTAGTGCATCGTGGTTTTTGCAGTCAGTACGCCAAAATTAGCAATTGCTGCCATCCGTTTGCAGCGAAAGCACCGGTTCATAAAGCTAAAGACACATGATATCGAACAATGAAGTTCGAGACCACGACAATGACCCCTTCTTCAGTCTCTAGCAGGAACAAATATTTAGTAAGTAGATAACATGTGAAACCGTTTCACAGTGAAGATATAAAGCCTGCTGTTTCTCATCGGATATCTTCACATGGCTTCACTCCTGATTTGCATAAAGTTAAACTCTGCGTCACCAAATATAGTTCTTCCTTTTGTAGCAGGAAATCGCCTTCTCTCATTGAAAATGAATTTGCAGAGACCGCTTCCTCATGTCGCGCCACTGTGGGCGTAAATGCAGCCTAAGGACTGATCTAGCTTTTGGTAGATTTTTTTTTTTTTATTCCTAGGCAGATCAATTAGTCAATGAAGACAGATGATCAAAATGAAAATCAGGAACATGCAGGTATATAAGAAACAAAAAACCCTGATATTTGATGAGACAGAGTGGGATAAAGTGCAAAATAGTCAGAATGACTAAGGAATGACTTCATACAGTCTATAAATAATTAAAATATGCTATTCAGACCTGAACTGCTTACGTGCACTATTAAGGACAAACCACCATATCTCATAACTAAACAATTTGGCGTACAACCTGATGACGGTTTCTCAAGAAGATTGAGTCTGTATTATCATTATCATCATCACCACTGTAAATTATATACAGCCTTTTTAATGCTCAAGGTCGCTTTACAATCTAAAGAACAAAAAACACATGAACAGGAAGCACACACTCATACAACTACAAGAACATTGAGAACATAATGAAAACAAGTGCATCCTTAACAGAGACTTAAATAAGTGTATTAAGGATGGATCATGAATAGACCTGGGACAATCAGACACCCGTGGATGCCAGTCAAACCTCAGACCATGAGGCAGCCTGACACTATGTGATGTTAAGGTACAGGTTGGAACATATAGCTAAAGAAGCCCAACCAAGTAGTGCGAAACGAGGCCATGCAGAGCTTTATAAGTAAGGAGAAGAACGTGGGGTGATTAGAGTGATATGGACAGCCTTATTAGAATATGTGACGATGTGTTGCTACATTTGCCGTTCTTAGGGATGGGGGTGAAAACATGTTGTCTTATGTACAAATTCGATGGATCGATGGATGTCGAAGAAGAAAATGAGGTCCAGGATAAGTCTGAGATTGCAGACATGAGGAGAAGGTTTTACTATGATCTCATCAGTTTCAATGTAAAAACAGGTGAATGAGTCATCAGATCTAATCAAATATGACTCAGTTTTGCTAGCGTTACAAAGTAATAAAAATTTACTACTCATACATAACTTTATGTAAATACAGGCAGATATAACTGGTGGTTGCATAGGCTGAGTGGGGCTGATCCTGATATAGTAGATCTGAATGTCGTCTCCATTAAAATGAAAATTTAAACCATGATGGCGTATTATACAGCCGAGTGGCAGCATGTATACTGTGAAAAAGTAGTGGACCTAAGACGGATCCCTGTGGGACACCTGAGGATTTATGAAACTGTATAGCTACATATTGCTGTCTATCACTGATAATGCAATTAACTGGTTAACGAGCTCGACCTTGCCTTATTATTTTGTGTTGGCTACCACTTTTTAGTGTATTTATTTAAGTTTCAAGGCAACCAAAACATGGAACTGGTCAGCTCAGAACATTGGAGCTTTTATACACCAATTAGTCATAACATTATAATTACAAAATCACTGACTGGTGAAGTGAATAACATTGATTATATCATTACACAGGGACCTCTCGAATGGGTGGGTTATGTTAGGCAGTGGGTGAAGAATCAGTTCTTAAAGTCAGTGTGTTGAAAGCAGGAAAAAATGGGCAAGCATAAGAATCTGAGTGAATCTGAATTGTAATGTTTAAACCACTGGGTCTGAGTATCTCTTAAACAAAAGGTCCCGTGGGGTGTTCCTGGTACACAGTGGTTAGTACCTACCAAAAGTGGTCCAACAAAGTACAACTGGAACCAAAAACCAGTGCAAGGATAACAGGCACCCAGGACTCTCTCATGTGCGTGAGAAGTGAAGAATTGTCCATCTGGTCCAATCCCACAAAAGATCCACAGAAAGACTTGCTGCTAACATCTTGGTGACAGATGGTTTTGATGTTATGGCTGATGTTATTGTCCATTCCTGTTTAACCATTAAACTAAATAAGGAGAATGCAAAAGTAGAAGCAAAAGCAAAAGCATGAGCCAGAATTGAAGCAGATTTGGAAATAAGACTATTCACTACAATTCAATCTGACTCAAAGTGACTCATAAAGATATTGTTCTTGCTCAGTCCTGGACTACACATATACGTACATCCTTTATTTAGTGTGACATCCTGTGCACACATGCTTTCAGGGTTTGGTAGAACAGGATCCGTGATTAGATTTTTTTTAAAGATATGTGGTCTCTGTGAAACACTGTAAACGATTTGGGTTCTGTTGCTGGTTGGTTCATAAATAAAATGCTCCATTAGCTACATACAACAATCAGCCATAACATTTACATTTATAGCATTTGGCAGACGTCTTATCCAGAGCAACTTACAAGGTTACTGGTATTACAGGAAGGCCAACGTAGCATTAGGAGTCTTGCCCAAGGACCCTTATTGGTGTAGGACAGACCGGCTGCCCAGACCGGGAATCGAACCCAGGTCTCTTACATGGGAGCCACTGTCTCTCACATGTTACCACTGTACCACACCAACCTCATAACCACATAACATTAAAATCACCTCTGACCTGTCGAGGCATAGAACTCTAAAGGTGGACCCAGATGTTAGCAACAGATCCTTTTGTTGATCTTATGTGGGATTGGACCAGATGGACTAGCCTTCGCCCCTTATGCGCACCAGCATGCCTTGGGTGCCCATGACCCTGTTATCTGGTTGTCTTTCCTTGGACCAATTTTGGTAGGTATTAAACACTACATACACCAGTGTTTTGGAGATGCTCTGGCCAAGTTGTCTAGTGTAACTCAGATATTTATACTTACCCATTTTTTTTAAATTTTTGCCCATCTAACATATCAACTTCAGGAACCGACTGTTCAGTTCCTGCTTACTCAATTCCACCCCTTGACAGGTGCCACTGTAACAAGATATAATCTGATCTGACTTTGACACAGACCATATAGTGATGTCTAGACAACTGCCTGAAATCATCTCCAAAACTAGGGTTTACTGGGGTTCCTGGAATATAGTTGTTAATACCTGCCCAAAGTGATCCAAGAAAGAAAAACTGGTGTCAAAGGGATGAATTATTATTAATTTTATTATTACTATTTATTTATTTAGTTTTCACTGAATGATGTGTATGACTACAAAAAAAGTTGACTCACTATTATTCACAACCACAACTTTTTCCACTTCCTTTAGAAATCAGTTAAACACGTTCTCCCAGGCCAAAATCTAGACGTGTTATAAACGTCTCTGAGGAATATAAACACGGTTGCTGGACTACAAAGATCGAGGCAAGAAAGCAATTATACAGGTTTGTCCAATTATATGATTCTAGAGACAAAGCCAATAAGTAATTATAAACACTGATCTCATCATAAGCTAAAAACAATGAAAAAGTAGCCAAAATAACAACTAACTGGGCTGCAGTGTCCAGCCACAAGTAACATTCACAATGTGCCAGAGCCTCAGCCATGCCATGATCCACCCAGGACTCTGTTTCCCAGAATCCACAGCAGCCAAGCAAGATGGCCACACTCAGCACAAGTACTTTGTTTTCCACCAGTCTACTGAGTTTTAGTTATGTTTTTTTTCACTTATGTTATTTGTGTTAATCACCTATCCCTGTTTGTCCATTTAAACCCTGCACTGTGCACCTTGTAGTTGTATTTGGAGTTCATGTTGCCTGATACCAAGCTTTTGAATACTGAAGTGCCTATACTGGTACAGACGTGCCTATTCAAAATACACAGGCTGGCAGTGGCTCCATAATGGTATAGGGTTTGTTTAGCTGGCATTTCCATGGGACCCCTGGTACATCTACAAGCACTATGTGTGCCTCCATTCAGTTACACCAGTCCAGGTCCTGCATTCATTCTGATTGGTTTGGCCTCCTCTAACAGGAAATTGCACCACCGTGTACGTCTAGAGACACCAAATTATAGTTAGAGGAATTTTTGAATTTGGGATTTTTCCATTTCCACCTAAGTTGTCAGATCTCAACGTTATTAAACACATCTGGGATGCCATTTAACACGCTGTGGAACACAAAAATCTTACACCTTGGAATACTAGGGAATTGTGTACCGTTATGCAGGACGCCTTACTGTTCATTGCCTGAAGAATATTTTCACAAGCTTGTGGAGTCCATGCTCCATGGGGGACCTACCCAGTGTTAGACTGGTGTACCAGTTTTCTTGCTACTTCAATGTATGTTTTTAACTTCGGGTATTTCAAACCTTTTTTTCCTGCCTGAGCCTCGTTTAGTCTGTTCGCTGATCACCTGACAATTTGCCCGCCCTCGACTATAAAGCAGTGTGTCCTTCCTCTGTCTTGGTGAGTGTCTTTACATACAAACACCACACAAAAATGAGCGCTTCCAATTATGTTCAGTTAGATGAACAGCATTTTTAACAAAGTAGAATTAAATCTCTATTGAGTAATCCTGAGGGGACAGGGGCAATAAGACAAGGGGGAAAAAAATCAGGACAGTCTCAGACTCATAAGGGAATTCATCGTCCTCTGTGTGACCTTGAAGAATAACGAAAATAAAAGTACAAATACTAAGTGTGTTGAAATGATGTTCAGTAAGAGTAGATAGTAACCAAGTTATCTTGGAGTGAGAACAGGACAGTCTTCATGATTACCACGGCAGTTCCTAGGTACAAATCTACATTACCGTTGAAATTATTGGGATGTGTCATCTTTAGGGTTTCAACATTTACAGGAAGTGAGTCACAGGCTCACAAGCATCGTTAAATATGAATGAAAAGCACTTGAACGCGGCTTTGGCTTCAAGAAAAGACTGTAATGCTGGGACGGCATACTTAAAAAAAATCTTAGGATCTGTATAGTGTAGTGTGTGTGTGATGTATTGTGATTGACCCACTGTGCTTGCACACAGAGAAATTTGACATCCACATGTAACCCGTCTGCATTTAACACACACTAGTGAATGTACACACTAGGGCGAAGTGAACACACATGCCAGGCCAGGGGACCCTATCCACAGCACCCAGAGTGCACTTAATGGGTTAGGTGCCTTTCTCAAGGGCACTTCGGTACAGGGGATTGAACCAGCAATATTCCGGTCATGAGACCGGTTCCCTAACCTCGAGCCACAGCTGTGTGTCTCCTTTTAATATGTTTTACGTTATCTGTATATAACTCCTAAAGCCAGCTCCTGTCCACTGGGAGGTGCCTATTTATTACTACATCCAATATAATGTGGATTTGCACATACGTCCCCCTAATCATTTGTGGTCTCCAATCGGTCCAGACATTTCCCACAGGGAATAACAGATCTCCTGTAGAAGGTGCCTGACTAAAAAGTACATCTAATTAAGATGGTGATCATAAGGATCGTACCTCTGGGAAGGGGGGGTGGTGGTGGCGGCTGATGTTGGGGTTTGTGTCTGGGTGGGTTTGAATGTAATTACGTGGTGTGGAGATCCTTGGAGATATCTCGGTAATCAATAGCCCAAGATGCGCTTTATAATTAGACTGCATTAGGAGAGAACACTAGAGGATCACCATTCACCATCAATGGGTTTATCACTCAGAAGTGACCAAGCCGTACCCATAAACCACTTGGCGCACTTTATCTTTAAGGACAATTCACAGTCTGGGTATAATGAAGCAATTCAGAGGTGGAGCAATTTACTATTGCAATGAGCTGAGCTTGCTTTCTGTACTGAAGTAACCACTTTTATGGACCTGATCAGCCAACGTTAATGACAAAGACTGACCCTATTGCAGTGGTCCTGGAGTCTGGTATATAATTGCTTTTTTTCCACCCCGAAAATGTGTTTACATGGACATAAGTGAAATCATTAGAGCATTCTGAAGCAGTCGTAAACCATTCCACTCGAGCCCTACTGATTGCTTTGGCTGTAATGACTCGAGCTTGGTGTTGCTTCGGGTGCTTGTAACAAAGTGGCACATCAGTGTCGTACTGGAAAACGTCCTTCCATTTCTCCAACCTGTCTCATATTGACCTCTAACCAACCAAACAGGGTGGGGGGGGGTTACTGCACACAGAGCATGCCCTGTGTGATCAATATGGGTCACATCATCATTGGACTGATATTGCATATTGATGTGGACGTGTGTGTATTTCTCACTGATGAGCTCCGGGGTGAGCGGGCTAACCTGTGCTCTGTTATTGCCTTCATCATCATCCTTCTCAGCCCAGAAGGGCTGACCTCATCACCGATACTGAATGAACATCATTTCCATCTGGATAAACGCTGGACACTGATTACAGCTCTCAGGTGTCTCGGTTTGTAGGGAACTGTGGAGTATTTATCATAGCATGCAAACTGCAGCAATCAAATCAACTGGCTTGCTTGAAAAAAATACAGCTGCTGCCAAACCACAGTGCATTCAGTTTCAGAATTATTGGCACCTTTTAACAGAACATCACTGGTTTATAATAATCAGTTAGGGACCACCTACAGAATGACTCTGCTGAAAGATAAACAACACTTCCTGATGGGTGAGTGGCTAAGCATCACCAAATTTCATTAAAACCACAACGGGGAATCCAATGTTACTCAGTCTCTAGGAGAAAGGGCTTTGTGGTTTCTCTGTAACAGGACAGTCTGTATATATATATAACATAAGTGATACAGGAACATGTTGTGAAACATACATAAATAGACATAAATTTATGATTCTTCATTTATTAATTATTTTAAGTGTTAGTTAGAGTTGTATTGTTTTGTAACTGTTGTATAAAAAGAATAAAACATTAAACTTAAGGTTTGGGGACGAAACTGTGGCACCACAGGTCATGTACATGTGCTACACAGCTCCAGGGATCTGGGGTCATGGGTTTGAACCTCACCCTGGTCTCACCCAAAGTTTGGTGTGTTCTCCTCTTATCCGCTTGGCTTTTCGTCAGGTAAATTCCCCCATCTAGGTAAATCAGTGTGAATAACTATGTGTGTGTGTGTGTGTGTGTGTGTGGTGTCCTGCGATGAATTGGTGTCCTGTCCAGGGGGCTTTCCTGCCTTGCACCCAATGATTCCAGCTGGATTCTGGACAAACCGTGACCCTGATGGACTGAAAGGATAAGAGAATGACTGACTGACTGACTGACTGATGTCAGGGTGGTAATGGCAGGACATGACTGTGTTGTTGAACCTTATCAGTGAGTCAGTCATTCTCTTATGCAATTTGTCTGTAAGGGTCACAGTTTCTAGCCGACAAGGTAAAAGTCAGGATTACACACACACACACACACACACACACACACACACACACACAAACAAACACACACACTTTAACTCGCAATTTAGCACACCCAATTCACCTGCCATGTGTGTTTTTCAGGAGGTGGGAGAAAACCAGAGCACCCAAGAGAGAATCGAGAGTCCTGATCCTGGACCTGCATGCTGTCCCACTTCTATTCATTCAGTCGTTTTTTTTGGTTTCTATGCTGCCAATATAGAATGTGTCTGTGTGTGGGTGTGTGGGTGTGTGTGTTACCACTAAAAAAAAGTACTACTGAAAGCTAGTTATGCCTTATGTAGTGCACCCTTAGTTAAATTAACGTCAGTTAAGTATTTTTATAATTTTATTTGTATGTATTTCCATCAGCAATCCAATTAAATATGTGCAGCATTGAATTATTTGTGTAC
>JAOVVF010000022.1:3697188-3711637 GCA_028565595.1 Duopalatinus emarginatus
AAATCTATTTATTTGTTACCTATAAAAATATACAGTGACTCAAATAAATAGTGGTGTATTTGTTTCAAATGTTTAATGTTTATAATGCTTATATTATATATACAGTATTTGTCCTATTCTGAGTGGATGAATATTAAAATATGCAAATAGTCCGTGGTGTGTCTCCGCCCTCCGCCCTCCGCCATATAAATTAGACCCACCCTGGTCTGAGCGCCATATTCCTCTCAGAGCTCCAGAAGAATCTGAACTTCGGGTAAGTCTCCGCACTTCGTCGTTTCCGGTCTAATTACAACACGCGTGTCTTTTATTTTAACTTACGTCTTGTCAGCTCAACAAATCCTTGTTTTTTTATTATATACTGTTGGGATTTTTAAAACAATTAGCTAGTTTTGAGGGCTTTTTGTCTTCTGCTTCGCTTTTTCACGTGGGACAAAATGGCGCTAGGTTAGTTAGCTTAGCCTAGCTTAACCGCCGCGCTATTGCGTTCATTAGCGGCATCCTTATTTAGCCGTTAAAACTTAGTCTAATTGCTTTTATTCGTTGCTTAAAATACACTTTAAAATCTACTGATGACCCAGGGATCTAAATGGCGTCGAGTTAAACCGTCTAGCGGCCTTTTTTCCTTTGAGGGGGATGGGTGTATTTTATTTCTACCTCTTTTCCGGCACGAGCACTCTTCCTGTCGGTTGTTTGCATTGATGTAACTGGCGCGTTTTTGCCCGAGAAGCGGTGGAGTTAAAAAACGTGGGCTTGATGCGAGGCCTATTGTTTGAATCCCATGTGAAACTCGACGGTTTACTGATGTCTATTGTTACAATTAATACACATCGTTGAGTTTTACGAACAAGTAAATACATTAGTTAAGATTTAATGCGTTTAATTAATTAATATGCGTTTTTCCCCCCTTATTTTTTTCAGAAACATGTCTGACGAAGGAAAGCTTTTTATTGGAGGCCTGAGCTTCGACACCACGGAGCAGTCTCTGGAGGATGCCTTCTCCAAATACGGCGTCATCACCAACGGTTAGTGTCCTGTCCTAGGTGTGTCTCTGACAAAAAATATTTTTTCCAGTTTAAATTAAACAATCATTTTTCTCTACAGTTCATGTCGCCAGAAACAGAGAGACGAACAGGTCGAGGGGCTTTGGCTTTGTCACGTTTGAGAACCCTGAAGATGCGAAGGATGCCATGGAGGGAATGAACGGAAAAGTATGTCCATCCTGTGTAGTGCTGTGTCTTTGTGGGCATCAAAAATAAGCCTGATTTTGTCCGTAAGGTTTCCTGTTTCAGGGTGTTCAGACGTGTGTAAGTGATGCACAAATTCGTCTGTTGAATTTAATACCTAGAAGTAAAAATGAGCAGTATGCAGTGGTGCCTTTGCATGCAGTGACGTGCACAAACGCTAGGGGGCAGTGCACTCGCTTGGCTCCTAGAGAGACGGTCGGCCCCTGATCTGCAGTATTTAGGGAGCTGTTAGGGGTCACATGCCTTAATCAAGGGTGTGGCACTAAACTATTGCTTCTTTTTTGACCCCCAGTCTGTAGATGGCAGGGCGATTCGTGTGGACGAGGCCGGAAAGGGTGGCGGCAGCCGATCTGGAGGTGGTGGATACAGAGGTGGGAGTGGAGGAGGAAGAGGAGGTGGATACTTCCGTGGTGGCAGAGGAAGAGGTGGGTCCAGACCACATAGTATGAGTTGCTATGTGAACAAAGACACACAAATTAGCAGTATAGCCAATGCTTTTCTAACATGCATCATTTGCCCCCCCAGGTGGTGGTGGCGACAGGGGCTATGGTGGTGGCGACCGCAGTTATGGTGGTGGCGACCGCAGTTATGGTGGTGGCGATCGCAGTTATGGCGGCGGCGACCGCAGCTATAGTGGCGGAGGCGACCGGGGCTACGGTGGGGGCTACAAGAGTGGCGGTGGCGGCGGAGGGTACAATAGAGACAGGTAAGAATGTAAGCACAGTATTCCTTTCTTTCTTATTCTTAGGCCTTAGACTTATCTTATCTTATGGTTCTCTAGCACTACCATGTGTATATATAAGTAACTGGCATTGCTGTGACTTTCAGGAGTTCCAGCTATGGAGATCGTAGCGGATCCTACAGAGACAACTATGATGGATATGGTATGTATTAGCACTTGTTCATGTTAATTGTGCTCCTGTTGCCCTAATAAGAGCTGTAGAGGATCAAGCCACTTCCCCCTCGCCCCTTGTTTTACCATATGCCTTTTTTCTTACATTAAATGATTCCCTGTTTTGTTTTGTTTTTTTAATAAATAGGGGAAGACCTGATGCTACAAAATGTTTAATATTGGCTAGTTATTTTTGTATTGGTATTGGGCACAGTTTGGATCATGGGACCCAGTTTACTGAGGCTTTTTTTTCCTCCTCAATGCGTTGTCCATACCCTGACGTTAAGGAACAGAGCCTGCTACCAAGCATGGCTCCATGCTCCCTCGTTTTGATCCCTAAATAATTGGGTACAGCCAATAAACCGTGGCTTCCCTCGGGCCTAATAGTTGGGTAGCCACGCATTCTGTGGCGTCTCGTCTTGTTTAGATTGCTTTCTAAGAGGGATGTTTTCTATCAAACTTTAAATGTGTTCAGATGCTTCAGTGTCCTCTCACGTGTGCTTCTTCCTCAGCTGCACACGAATAAGGCGCAAGACCCAACTCTTCACTGGCTGTGTATTCTAAAGACGTGCTCCTCAAGGATCTGTTCATTCATGTAGTAGCTTCCTTTTGTTTAAAAATTAATTCCAGGGGATATGTGGGGCAGGGAGTTGTTCATATTAGCTGTGGGATGTTTCTCTGCTACTACAATGGTTACACTTGTTTTTTTTTTTTTGTTTGTTTTGTGGTTTGTTTTTTTTTTTTGTTTTTTTTTTTTTACTTAAGTGAATAATGAGCCTCATGTGAAATCTTATTGCTCTTGGTCTATTCTGACCGGCTGCCACAGTATTGCTATCCAGTCGCAAGCTTGCCGTTTTAATGGCAGTCCTTATTATTTTATCTTCTGGGTTGCCCTATGTTTTAGTGAACATCTACCTCTTAAAGGACCTTTTAAGCAGCTGTGGAGTTCAAATTGCAGCAATACAATAAAAGTGATACATTTGAGCAATCTTTCCATTTCAAATTTGATAAGGTAGGAAATCTTTTGTCCATGTCAAGTATCCAAAGAGTCAATTCCTTGCAGACTGGTGAACACTGCTCGAGTGAGCTGGCCAACATTGGTGCTGTTCTTGAAGTGCAGCTTGCCGCGTTCACCCTCACTCTTCCAGAGGTATCTCAGCCCTGCTTGACCTTTGCATTTTTTTTTTAAACATGTGCTGTAAAGATGGACCGATTACTCCTAAACTGTATAGTGATCTATATGGAAGATGAATTAATGTTGACCTGTTACTATTACTGCCCCAAGTCTCTGAGGGGGATCATGTGCTCTGTTCTTTGTAATGAAATTGGATCTATTATTTGTGACCTTGGCTTCATGGAGCCTATTAAATGAACCCGCTTGAAAATCTAATTTTGTTTTGTTGCTTTTCAAAAAAAAAGAAAAACCAGTGCTGGCTGAAGAGGATTCTTCATTTTTGGTTTTCATTTAGTATATCGTAGCTTTATTTTGTCAGGGTTTAGCATAAGGGGTCAGCTGGGAATTTTTACAAGTCAGTACTTCTAGACTAGAAGTAAGCTAGAGCCAAACTAGGGAGCCAGGTTGTGCTTAACTTTAAGGCAAATGGAGCAAGACATTGAAAGTAGGTTTACTTATTTCTTGAGGTGAATAGTTAAATTGGGTGAACATGAAGCTTATTCTAGGTTTAAAAAATGTATAATTTATTTTATCAAATCATTGGCTATTATAACCCAAAGGTCCACCAGGACTAACTTTATATTATGGCTTTTTAGTCTTGGTCAAATAGTTTACCTGGTATTTATAGTCCATGCTAAATTTAGGTGTCCTTTGCCTGGTAGTTAGCCACTAATAGAAAGTGCCAGTTAACACTTGTGCGTGTGGCTTTGGTATAAAAGCAAAATACTTTACTGAATCAACAAGCTCAACTTATGTAAAGAAGGGAGCAAAAATCCTCACTCGTGCCTATGGAGAACGAAGTTTTGCACCTACCGAAGTGATTCCCTCCTGTCAGTGGAACAGGAGAAAGCTGCTACTCTCTCTGGCTAGTTGATGTATGGAGAAACAGTAGGCCTGTGTACATGAGGTAACTTCCTTTGCTCACCTGTTTACAACCTTCAGAAACTTAAGTGCATATATTATTGTGCTATAAGAACTTGCAAAACTGACATTTTTCTTCTCACTATGCAACCATGTCAGTCATGCTCCTTCAGGGTGTCTGCATGGTGTCCAGTGTTGCTCGTTGCACCTGAAATGTTTCGGCTTCAAATTCACTTGAGGAGGTGTCATGCTCTGATCAATCCTGAAGTCCACTTTTTATTCTCATGCCTCCTTGAACCATTTGTGAAATTCTGTAAAAATGGGGGTCACCTCAGAAGTAATGTTTCACCCTGAAGCACAATTTTTTTTTTGGTGACCTGTACAATCGGCTCCAACACCTGTCAAATATTTAAAATTGTAGATTAATTGAACATCGTTGGTGTATTAGTTGTTTAGTGTTGTTTTCTTCTCTTTATTAGGTTGAAACTATCGTCCAGGGAATGAGGTGTTTGTTCAGGACCCTTGTGTGTAACAGTGATCAGCTTTTGAAGGCTAAATGTTGAGGTGAGTCTCTCAAGGTGCATATGATGGTATTTTTAGTGCTAATTCTCTAAACTTGGGACAAAGTCTCTGATTTAACTCCTAACAGATCTTTTTTTTTTTTTTTTGCAGGTATGGCATATGAGGGAAATGGTAGTGGGTCAACTATAAAAAGTGGACAAGTGGCAGAGAAGACAAAAGATGGTAGCACGGTAGTAGTCATTGTGCCAGTGATTTGTCTGGGATGGGAGTCTGACATCTTTCATACCCCTGGCCTTAATTTTTGTTAAAGTGAACAAAAGTTTTTGCACAATGAATTGTTTGCACAACATAACATTTAATTACCAGTGTGTGGTCAGTAAATTGACTATACAATGACACCGTATCAATAAAAACACATCTTCCACTCGCAATGACTTATTTGAATTATTATTATTTTGTTTCACAAGCCCCTGGGATGTGACTGCTAAAGTGGTTTGCTGAGAGACATACACAAACTTGTTAATGGAGCTCAGTAATGCAGGCTGTACCGGGGAATTTGGGCAGGTTGAGATCATATTTTTTCTGAATATCGTAGGGTAGTAAGCGTCCAGCGAGTACGTGTGTCCCAGAGAAACCAAGTGCACATCTCTTTGGTGCCATCAGAGAGATGAGAACATCAGGATTAATCCCGTCAATCCGGGCTTCATCAGGGTCCCAACCTGTAATGACAGCATTCCTTACCCAGTCAGGACTTAATTATGGATTTAGTGAGTGATTTTATGAATCTGATGAAGCAGTGTTGCTAATGTAAAAATTTAGTTGTGGTGATACGATGTATGTATATTATATAAAAATAGTCTTTACCTACATTATTTTATAATGAGTAAAGCTAACTAGTCAGTTTCATGGTAACTTGCAACACTGAATTTAGTCTGAGAAAATAAAATCCACGTATCTCGATTATTAGTGCCTCTGCAGTTGTGTATTCTCTAATCGGCCGCAGTCAAGTTATATTTATACTTCCTGTAAAACAGGAAGTAACGGATGACTACTTAGCTGTTGCTAAACACTTCGTGAACCGTAAATAAGAACATGTCTTGGTTGTGTTTTGTTTACAGGAATTGAAAACAGCTCAGACCTGTCAAGGTGTGGGGTAAAGGATTATCTGACTTATTATATTTTATTAAAGAAACAGTACTCTATTATAATACAGTTATTTTAAAATATACTAATACTGGATTTCCCCCATTCTCATATTTGTTAAACTCATCTTCACCAAGGAATACCAATAGTTCTGGTGCTAATAAAAAAAAAACATCAGACCTGAAGGGATGTCAATGCTGGCGATGGGGATTTTGACCCCTTGGAGAGTAAGCATGATGCTGGTAAAGGGTTCTGATGCTGTTCCCAGTTTTGTCTCTGGTCCCAGCAGTGCATCAACCACTAGGTTATATGCATCGTTTATAAGCTGCACCTATAATGAGAATGAATGTTGAGGATAATAAAGACACACATGCCCTGCATGTTAAAAGAAAAAAGTACTTGTAAATGGAAGGCAGAACAACCAGTAGTAGCACTTCAGGCTTCTATAACAATGGTGCTAAAAGCAGTGGAATCAATTTTAGTCATATTTTAGTTATACTTTTCCTGGTTTAATCTAAATTTATACAGTGTAAAATTTTCCGACAAAAAATGTAACTGCACTGATTTCACAAGTTTTCTTTCCTTCCTCAAATAAGGCAGATGTAGGTTCATGGTTAAGAAACCAGCCTTGTGATTTGAAGGTCACCGATTCAATCCCTGCATCTGACATGGCATGACTGAAGTGCCCTTAAGCAAGACACTCAACCTATGGGTATTGGCTGGCTACCTCTGTTTTTTGAGTGTGTTCACTGCCCCTGGTGTTTACTAATGTGTGTTTCACTGCATGTTGCAGAGGTCAAATTCCTTAGTGTGCAAGTCCAATTACACTCATCTGGGATTCACTACAGAATCCCAGATGAGTGTAAAGAAAATTCTGCAGTGGACACCATTCTGGCTCTGTCCCAGAAAAAGCACACTAATCTTACGGAGTGTGAAAGTGGTCACGAAACAACATCACTGGTTTAAAAGGTCGCAAATACTGATACATATCATGAAGCATGTGCAGATCAAATATTTTAATTTTGGGAAATGTGCATTGCAGAATTTTCAAATAAAAAAAAGAAAACACATAGTCAGGTTAATGAGCTTCTTTCACCACTGCAGCAGGATGCACACAACACAATGGAAACCTTCAGCATTGAACCACTAACAAAAAGCACAGACCCAGTTTGCTTGGTTGTGGTGTTTTGTGTGGTGAAATTAAAAGACCCGTATGAATTTATTGAAGCTTTCCTCACCTCAGTGGGCAGGTAGGACAGAAAGGGGATGTCCATTTTCTCACACTGTACAGTGAAGTCCAGATGAGGACTTTGTGAGGACCGTTTTGGATAGAAGACAGTGGGCATGTATTCCTGAAATGGAGGTAAGATTAGTACAGTGGAGTATTAAATCCCAGCCTGTTTACTGTGAGCAGAGATGAAGCTGTTAGGTTGCTGATTTGGGTCCTGCTATTGTAAGATTACTATCTGTACTGGTATAAGCCACAACTAGTGCTCCTGTCATCGGTTTTTATACTACATTGTCATGCCAAAAAAAGCTGGTACAGGCGAGCCTATGCTAAATACCAGATCTCAAACACATCATGTGACTTAGGAATGGCAAAACTCCAAACTCAGATGAGTTCCTCTAAACAAAATCCAGTGTCTTTGTAGACCATGTGGTTGGTGTGGTACAGTGGTAACATCATTGGCTCCCATATGAGAGACCTGGGTTCGATTCCTGGTCTGGGCAGCCAGTCTGTGCTACACCAATAAGGGTCCTTGGGCAAGACCCCTAACACAACATTGGCCTACTTGTAATACCAGTAAACTTGTAAGTCGCTCTGGATAAGAGCGTCTGCCAAATGGCGTAAATGTAAATGTACTGTCCTGTTGGAAGAGGGCAAACTCATCAGACTGAATGCAGGACATGATCTGGTGTAACTCCTCAGAAAGAGGGCACCTATTATGGAGCCACCATCAGCCTGTGTATTTTGCATAGGCTTGTGTGTACCAGTTTTCTTCATCGTACACTCAGTAACCACATCCTGAGGAAAAACAGGTGTACTTACTGGGTATACAATTATTGGCTGTGAAATACACAATTTGTCAGCCATCACTAACCATACCATGACACCACCTGATAAAACTGCTTCATAAAATACTTACAAATAACCTCAGGTAGCGTGCACATGCCAGGCCGATGCAGCCGTTCTGATCTGGTCCACACACCACTAGTACAGTGGGCTGCCTCTTATCCAGAGTGCTCAGCGGATACGTCTGTAAAAGGAAAAGAATGAGAAGAGACACGGTTTAGAATGTGTAATAAATATTATCTCAATACAACGGCATCTGTCACAAGGTGGGCTACACACCCACATGCCAAAAGTCACAGGTCAGGAACTAGTACCTCAGTTAACGGTACACACTATAATACATCGCTCAAACTCGCCAATTTGCCATGAGCACACTGGCCAGTGTTTAACCTCACTCACAAGATAACACACCACTGCCTATACGGGTGTGGCCGTTCCCAAGCCTGCCCCCGAGGTAACACCACTTAAATAATATCTGAGTGACTTTGACTTTGATAAAGTGTGAAGCCCAGACGACTGGGTCAGAGCATATCCAAAACAGCAGGTCTTATGGGGTGTTCCTGGTGTACAGTGGTTAATATCTCTTAAACGTGGTTCAATGAAGGACAACCAGTGAACCAGTGACAGGGTCATGAGCATTCAAGGATCACTGATATGCATGAGGGGTGGAGGCTAGACTGTCTGGTCAGGTCCACAGAAGGGTCTGTTGCTAACGTCTGAGTACCAGACACCACAGAACACCTTCAGAGGTCTTGTAGAGTCCATGCCTTGATGTCTTAGAGCTGTTAAGGAGGCCGTGGCTGACTGGTGGACAGTTATAATATTGTGTGTATGATCCATTTTATGGACAGACGGTGAACCAAAGCTTCAGTATTTCTTTGAGGAAGACTTTAAGGATGGTCATTTTCACATGATTTTATAAACAGCAGGAATAAACATCAGGCGATTTCATGAACATGTTATTGCTCAGTGGAATATGATTCGCATGACGTTACTGACCGAATGAGGAATAATAGTATGGATGGATAGTGTTTTAACTTCAGACCTTTGTGATGGCAACAGCACAGGCATGGCCTAAAATTTCTGTCAGCTGTTGCAGACCAAAGCGGTAGTCCCTCAGCAGCTCCATCTCCATGGCACCAGCCTCCTCTTTACTGTAAAGACATCAAACAACAAGATGATTGTTTTAAACCATTAGCGGCGATGTATGAATATTAAACCTGTGATTGTGAGAAGCCTAAGACTTCATGCATCTAGATATCCATCTCTGTCTCCAGCGCTGACCTTATACAGTTTGTGGGTCTATTTGAGCTGAGCTCTTCAGTTCCTGAGCCCTAACTGGGTATTGATCAGGCAGCAGAAGGCTCCACACGAAGGGGAGCATCTACCCTAAAGTGTAAACTTCAGGAACAGATGTCTGCACTTCTGCGCCTCACATAGCCGAAAGGTTTCATCAATATTTCAGCATTATTCATGTGATGCACTGTGGGAAATCGAGCCAGCCTCATATATCAGAACTTGGCACGGTGGTCACGTTTGTCTTTAAAACTCTAAGACGATTCGCTCTTAGACTGTGCCTCACAGTAGTAGGTCACTAATGCGACTCAGCTTGTAACATTTCCCAAGGTGCCATAGCATCAAGTGGCACCAGCTAAAGCTGAGACGCCCCTACTAAAGAACTGCAGGCACCCTGCCATGCATTACTGAGGTCTATGATGCTCCTTCCTGATCCTCCGTCCTGGGTGCATGAAGAAAATAAAGCATGTAGTTAGGTCAGTTATAAAAATAAAGTCTTCATCAGGACATCAAATCTGCTAAATGATGTCCCGTGTGCACAGTTGAATTACTAATGGTCACGTGACTGAGTTGTTTTATGACTTCAGATTGTGATTTCAGTAATTTACATAACTATCTGTTCAGGATACGGAAAATTTATTACATGCCACTATTCAGGAAATGCCGTGACACTGTGGACATGATGTACGTGCAGAAGCAGGTTAAACATTAATATTACACTATAAAACGACTAATTAAGAGGTAGGTTCTCACACTGTCTCGTCTTCCACTTTGTCCCACATTAGTGCTCATTTATTTGTATTGTTCAGTCAGTGATAATATTGAAACCTATATAGTGGAAAATGAGAGTTTAGAGATAAAATACTGAAACTGTTTTTCTTTTTTTTTAATTTTAATAAGCAACAATTAAAAAATAAAATATATTAATAAAATAAATATATACAATAATAATAATACTTATTTTATAATATTTTTAAAATATTATTTAATTATTATTGCAAGAGTTTGGCACTTTGTACCAACTATATTATAATAAAATTATTATTGCTAAATGCGTTTTCACTGTTGGAAAACAGGAAGCATGTGTTTTAGTATAAATAAATGAAAGAAAAATCCAGGTTTTATTTGCTGTAAATATTGTTAACATCAAGTTAAGAATTCTTGGCACTCTTTTACACAGTGGTCGGCACCATGCAGCTCCAGAGCCATATACGTCTTTTCTACTGCTTTTCTACTCTTTCAGTTTCACAGAATGAGATTTTTAGGTTAAAAATAAAAATATTTCTCATTAGCAGTAAAATACAGCTTTTCTGAACACACACAAACACACACCTCTAATCCAGTTTAACACAAACATCAGCAACAAAGAGACAAATGAACAGTTAATTGTATTTATAAGCACTCCAGTGGGTTTCCTGCTATGTTTGATTACAAACACTACAAAGGTCACTGACTACATTTCCCCATTCCACCTTAAGTGGTGCTTGAAGCACCACAATGTTACTGCAGCACCATTAAAGGTGGAACTAAACCATTGCTTGGCACATTTCTGCACACTTTAAATATCTTTTTTTTTTATAATATCTATAATATTTATAATATCTTCAAAATATTTTTTATATTATGTTTTTAAAAAAAAATTCTTAGATGTGTATTTCTATTTCTATATTCTATTTTTCATATTTTATTTTATATTTATAGTCTTTTTTATAGTTACTTTTGTGGACTGACAGTTGCAGGCATTGCACAGCAGGTTGTACTGTGTATGACTGTGTATGTGACAAATAAAATCTTTTGAATCTTGAATTGAAGCAATAAACGATTCTAATTTTGCCAAAAAATATTTTACTAGAGATGCAAGAAAAGCAGCTGTATCGCCTAAGCCTATATTAGAACATTATGACATACTGAGACACATTTATAGCCAAGATATACTTTAATAAATAAATAAATAAATAAATAAATAAATAAAGGATATAAAAAGTTGTGGCTCTCAAGGTGGTCTGGTTTTAGTTAAAAATACAAAATGGGTCTTTTGGTTGCCGATCCCTGCTTTAAGAGAATTTGGCGAAAAGTTTTATAATACAAGAACATTAAGGAAAATGTGTTTAATAAATCTGCTAGTCATCATTTTAAAAATATTTACTAAATAATGTGTGGCTAAAACGTGTTGGCAAATCACTTTTTTGTCCATTACTGTTGCTGACCTGCGTAAATCAGATAATAAATATAAGCAATTGTAATAATGGTTAAAGAAGCGAAATGATTGTCACAGAAATAATGTTAAAAATCATGTATAATTAAATAAATTACTCACTAAATAAGTGTTAATTTATTATTATTAAAAAAAATCCTCATTTTCATAAACATTGCCAATGCTTCCAAAGACTGTATATTTAATTTCAAATTGTTTCTGACAGCATCTGTAATTATCAAGCTTGTAAAAGTGCAAATTTAGATACCACAAGTTTTTGATGGAATTAGACTTAATACTCACAATAAAAGATCTCTGTAGAATAAACCTAATCACACAGTTTATTACAGGTGGCATGCTGGAGCTCACCTGAGGTAGTGCAGCGTCTGTGTGGACTCGGAGTCCTGATCGTCACTCCTGTGGTTCATCTCCTTCACTCAGGTTCGTGTTTTCACACCTTCACGACGTGTCTGCTCCCTGAATCTCGAACCCGATTTCCAGAACACAGATGTGAGAATGTACTTTCTGTTGCACTGCTCTCACTTTGCCAGTATCACCTCAATTAACAGGGAGACGAGAGCAAGACAGGGAGGTTGTTGATTGGTTGAATGGACACAGGGGGTGGGATCCTGCATGCTGAGCCATAACCAGAGGAAATGTAGTGTATATAAAGTGTGTTTGAGGAGAAGTACTAGGATTATGATATCTGATAAGCTCTAGCAGTCACCAGAGGGAAGTAAGATAACAGGGTAAAAATCCATGATTGGGTGTCAACTGTAAACATGACATGGTAAAGTTATTTTAAACAAAGGAAATAAGTGAAAGTGAAGTGATTGACCTAATTTGACCTCTCCTTTTTATCCCATCCATGCAGTGAACATATACATACACACACCAGGGGCAGTAAGCACACTTGCCCCAGAGTGGCGGGCAAACCTATACACAAGCCCAGGGAGTCACTTATTGAGTTAGGTCCCTTGCTTGAGGGCACTTCAGTCGTGTATTGTCGGTAGTGCGGATTGTACCAATGACCTTCAGGTTCCTTAACAGCAAGCCCACGGCTGCCCCCTGTGTCTATCTAAAACCTATACCACCTAACTCCCCTAACTGCTCCCTGGGCGCCAGGGTTTGGGGCTGCCCCCTGCTTCGGGCAAGTGTGTTCACTGCCCCCTAGTGTTCACTGGTGTGTGTTTCACTGCACAGATGGGTTAAATGCAGAGGTCACATTCCTTCTGTGTGCAAACACAGTAAGGCAAAATAGTTCACTTTCTTTCATCTCATGCCTGAAATATTGTTTCACTATAAGTCGTCCATTCTAGATTATGAAAAATGAAAAAAATAACTGGATGCTAGTTAACTAGTTAAAGTCTTAATGCCAGTGCAGTCATGGAATCAGTTAACACAGCCGAACAGAGGGCGGCCGGTTTGTACAGGTAAACGTGTACCACCCAAGAAAGAGGAACGTTTTCAGTTGTACATTAACAAGCTAGAGGGAAGAGGATATAGACTCATTTGGAGTGGACATCGGAGCACTCCATCGCAAATCATTGTACATTGTGATGGCAAAAAAACCATTGGGTGAATGAATGGGACCTGCCGTAACACCACACCGAACAAACCAGCAACATCTAAACCACCGGTTAAAACAGCGCTGACCGGTCGAGGCGTTGACTCTACATAACATCTGATGGTTCCTGTGGTATCGGACACCAGTCAGAGATCCTTCAGTGGGATTAGACCAGGCAGGTTAGCCTTCTTTCCCCAGGCACATCAGCGAGCCTTAGGTGTCCATAACCTTGTCACTGGTTCACTGCTCGTCCTTCCTTGGACGTGTAAGGATTTGATTTTACTCTGCTGCTTATTCATGTATTATATTAAGTGAGTGTGGTTGAATCTTGACGCACACAAGTGTGTGTGGTTGATTCCACGAGCCTGTAACGCAGGACAGATGATTCTGCACACCGAGACCAAGTTTTGAACCCGAGATCAAACCTATTATTATCATGAATTTCAGGTATTAACTACTGAATACTGCGAACACCGCACAAGACCTGCTGTTTTGGAGATACTCTGAGCCAGACGTCTAGACATTACAATCCTTACACTTGCCCATTTTTCCTGCTTCGAACAGATCAGCTTTAACAATGGACTGGTCCCATACTGCTATTACTGATACGGCTGATCAGTGTGTATCTGTAATATGATTCACTTCCTACTACGACCGAAGACAAACTCAGCTTAGACGGTCAGCTGACCAGACAGTGCTTTGGGTCAGGAAACCTCACACGTCTGCTATGGGTCAGCTTAATAGTGTGAGACAACCTGCACATCATTAAAAATGATTGGAGAAGGCGTCCAGGTGATCCATGTTTTCATGCTGACGCCGTCCACAAAACCCATCGTCACTGTTTACAAACTAAATAAAAAAGTAAAAAAAAGTGTTTCTACTCCTATTTAAAGTTCACATCAGCTCACTTCAGTACAACTAGCAGATTAGCATCATGCATATGATTGGTTGGTGGAATATATAATATGTAAAAAAAATCTGAGCTGCAGATTTTGTTTTATTTATATATTTACTATAGAAACACTGTTCCTGTTGTGTCCGGCTCTTAATAAACAGACCTGTCTGTAATAAATCACCAGCACATAGACTTACACACTGCACACTCATGGAATCGAAGAAAACATATTTAATATTTGAAACATTTACAGTCTGAACACAATGCTCGTCTCTCTTTCTCTCTCTGTCTCTCTTTCTCACAGAGCAGACTAGATGCAGGTGGATGGACGCAGGTCTTCTGAACTTCCAGGTCGAGCTGCAACTTACACATACCACAGGAAGCCAAACCTCTTGTGAAGAAGCTCCTCCTGGGGTCGAAGGTTAAAGAGCTCATCTGTGGTGGGAGTCACCCAGCGGTCTGTGTGGAAAACATTCTCACCAACCTACACACACACGCACACACACAAACACAGACAGACAGACAGGCGGACACAGGCAGATGTAGAAGTTGTAAACTTGTGTATGATATTTTCACACACACTGATC
>JAOVVF010000022.1:3711970-3722284 GCA_028565595.1 Duopalatinus emarginatus
ATTTTTATTTTTTTATTTTTTATTTTTTATTTATTTATTTTTTAAATAAAAGCTTGGATTGTTTCATTAATAAGTTTTGCACTTTAAATCAGCTCTATAACTAAAAATAATTTCTTTATTATTTATTACCTTCATATGGGTGAGGGGTCTCAGGGGCGCATGTGAACCCTTCATGCCCCGTCTGTCAACAGGCCTGTACATACACTAGTGTGTATCTCTGTTCTGATGAATTGTGGACCGTTTTGAAGAAAGTATGGCGCTTATTGCCTACAGAATATTTCCTCCAGCTTGTGGAGTCCATGCCACATGGGGGACCTACCCAGTAAAGTATTAGACACTTCTGTATACTGAGTGAGTCAAAAGTCCGGATATGTTTTATTTCAGAAACGCAAGGGAAAATGACACATCTGTAAATCCCAGAAAGTAATGGGTGAGGGGGCCAATCTTTTAGCCTATGTCTGGAAGCAGTTCAGGGGTGTTAGGTGTTTTGGGGATCAAACCCAGAGGCAGCTGTGGCCTAGTTGATAGCGAACTGGTCTCTTGACCGGAAGGTCTAAGGTCTGAGGTCCCCTTGAGCAAGTCACCTAACTCCCAGGGCGCCATGGTTTGGGGCTGCCCTTCTCCTGGGCAAGCATGTTCACTGCCCCCTAGTGATTACTGGTTTCACTGCACGGATGGGTTAAATGCGGAGGTCACATTCCTCTGTGTGTAATCACAGTAGGCAAACAGTTCACTTTCACTAACCAGAAGAGAAACTCTGGGCTTCCTGGTGGTGGAGGTGGGGTTATGGTATGGACAGGCATAATGGACAACGGACACAGGTGCATTTTATTGATGGCATTTTGAATGCACAGAGATACTGTGATGAGATCCACTGCTACCATGGGGCATGACATACACAGCAAGGCCCTCTAGTGGACATTCCTGCAGCATGCCAATTGCACGCTCCATCAAAACGTGCCACATCTGTGGCACTGTGCGGGGATCAAATTGCACATTTAAGAGTGGCCTTTTATTGTGGCCAGGCTGAGGCACGCCTGTGGAATAATCATGTTGTATAATCAGTATCTTGATCTGCCACACCTGTGAGGTGGATGGATTTTCTCAGCAAAGGAGAAGTGCTCACTAACACAGATTTAAACAAATTTATTACCGATATTTGAGAGAAAAAGACCTTTTGTGTACATAGAAAAATCTTAGATCTTCGAGCTCATCTTATGAAAAATGGGAGCAAAATCAAGTGTTTATATTTTTCTTCACTATAATAAAATTAATCTAAATCTTAATCTAATCTGAAATATTGTAATAATTAGAGATACGAGACTTCTGATTTTCATGTTCTGTAATCCAGACTGACCAAAAGAGAAAGAAGGTCTGAAATGTGTCACTTTACATATAACAAATACAAAATATTTCTTCTTGTTTATTACTTTTCTCATTAAACAGACAAAAAGCTGTTTAAATGGGTCGTGAAACGGACTGAAAGAGTTCCATCCTCTGCCAGAAAAGAGCTGCCCAGCCACACCCGTTTCACCAAAAGACCACCTGCAATGCATAAATACACCATAGGGACTAAAGTATTGGGACACACCATTTAATCACCAAGTTCAGCGTTGTCCCAGAGTCCCATTTCCACAAGCGTATAAAATCAAGCCCCTAGAACTGAACACCAGGAGAACGAGTGCATTGTGCGACAGTAATGTTTAGTGGAGGAGGGAGAACGCTGTGGGGTTGTTTTTCAGGGCTTGATCCAGGCCGCATAAATCCTGTGAAGAGAAACATTACTGCTTCATCATACCAAGACATTTTGGACAGTTGTATGATTCTGACTTTATGGAAACAGTTTTGGGAAGCTCCATTTCTCTTTCAGCTTGACTGCCCCAGTGTATAAACTAAGGACTGTAACAACATGTTTGGGTGAAAAATCTTGTAGAAATCCTTCCCAGAAGACTGGAATCTGTTATAGCTGCACAGCGCGACTAACTCTATATTCATGCCTAAATATTTACAATGGGACAATCATAAAAGCTCATGCATGTGTCATGTGTAGGTGTCTGAAAACTTTTGTCCATGCAGTGTAGTTATAATAAGAGCCATACAGAAGCTTTACATCTGAAATAACTCAGAGACACCAAAGCACAAAAAGAAGAAACGATATATAAGGGTTAAATTTTTTTATTATTACTTCTCAAACCTGGGGGAAAAAAGGAAACCTAACAAATGGTAACATGTACAGCGCAGCAGAACCGGAGGCAGTTAGCACTGCTATTAAACCCCTGAAACAGAGCGACGGGACGTCCTTAAACAGACACACCGAGGACGCCTACGTCTCCTATCAGCTGAACAATACAGCATAAACACTGAGGGAGAAATATATCTGAGGGCTGAATGAACGGCAAAGACCAGGATGATATATAAAGTCAATGGAGGAGGAGAAGAACAGGAGACGGCAGGACACATGAAATAAGCAATTTGCCTTCTTGGTGACGTCTGTAGGAAAGATTTACACCGAAGTGGCAGAAAAAAAACGGTACAGACGAGCGTATGCAAAATACACAGCAACGCCATCTATCGGGATAAGTCGCACACAACCGGTCCGGTGTGTATATAAAGCAACAGACTATCTATGGAAGATTCAGAATGGTGTGGGGTTTGTTTAGCTGATATTCTATGAGACCTCTACAAACGTCTCGGAGACGTGAGCGCTGCGTGCCTGCTTTCTGGATCTGGTTCTCGATTATGGTTATTATGGTTTAAGGAACACTCATCCAAGTTTGGGGTTTCCCACAGAAGTCACCAGATTTCAGAAATGTGGACTGTTATTGCAGAAAGTATGGTGTTCATTGCCTACAGAATATTTCCGCAAGCTCATCTAGTCCAGGACCCGTCAAATTTCTGCAGTCCTACACTACACTCCCTGTAGCAGGTTTTTTTTTCCACCCTCTGACACTTCAGTATATTTGACTAATAAATACAAGCCAATTTCTGTAACACTCAAAGGTTTTGAAAAGTGGTTTGTAAGTCATTATATTATAAAGGTGTGTAATATGAAAGCTCTCCAGTTTGGGTCTTACTATAAAGAAGTGCTGTTCCTCAATCTGCAGGAAAGGAAACCGAAGTGAAGATCAGAGACACAAACCATAAAGACGAGGATGAAAAACAAAGAGGACTAAAATTAAACATCAGCACACAAACACAAGTCTCCAATCCATCATGCACAGGTTGCGGTACAGGACAGTTCAGTTATAATGATTTTTTTTTTGTCTTTTGATTTTGTGAACCGTAAAACATGAATATAAAGTTATCGGAGGAACATTTGAGATGATAACAAAAAACCAAAAAAAAAAACAAAAACAAAACACCCTCAGACTTGTTAATGAGAAGTAAAAGGGGAACAAAAGTCATGACATGTTTGTTCAGGGTCGCTGTGAGACCGAAACAAGTCTCATGATCAAACTGGGGCTCAAACCTACAAAATAAATGCAAATAAGAAACAAAGAGAGATTTTTGAAGCACAATGTCTTTAAAGAGACAGAAGTCCAGTCAAGTCCAGACTCCATTAGCTATATAACTTACAATCAAAACTGCCTTTAGCCCAAACAGGGCTCTTAATGTAGCACTGCTGGCTTTTAGTTTGTAACTTAAATTCTTAATTTTTTTAGTCTTTTATTTTTAAAGAAAAAAAAAAAAACTATTTTTGTTTTTCCTTCCACAGAAATGAAAGTTCCACGATTTATACCAAGAACAGACACCATCTCTGACATTGTGTCTTGAATCCAAAAGGCAGTACGAACGAAGACTCCCGGCACATCATCATCATCATCTTCATGAGCATTCGAGTAACTGTACTCACTGCTGTCCAGGCTTAAAAATATGAGTCTCTACTGACATTATTATCGGCAGTAAAGCACGAGTGGAAGCCCTTTAAACTTTTCATTACTTTATTCATTCGTTTATCTTCAGTAACTGTGGTCAGTGTGACGGTGGATCCGGAGCCTATTGCTTTAATATACGTCGCTGTTCTTGCACATGATTAAACTTTATTATTATTTTTTAAAGACACATACATGAGACAGGGAGAGGAAAAACTGAAAAAAAAGAAAAATCCGAAGCCAAGTGATTGAGGGGAAAAAATCTGCCGTGATAAGAAGCCGAAAGGTTTTCTTCCGAACACGTTCCATGATTGAAAGCAAGACTCCGGAGCTCTTCCGTAATCCCACGCTTATCTCAGAGGTTCTAGATCCGTTCCTAGAGCCGTTCCAGGATTCCAGGCAAGGTTCTCAAGTAGGGCTGAGGTTCGTGATTGATAGGAAAGATCAACCGGAGGTGACACATGGCTGGGTTATTTCCACGTGTTTGCAGTCTGGGAGATGGATCTGGGGGGAATCATGTCTAACAGGTACTCTCTCTGACGCTCCACGGCCGACGATGAAGACTTGTGAACAGTCAGGCTGGGGTTTATGTAGGCCATGGTCACTATAGTGATAGAGAGAGAGAGAGAGAGAGAGGGGAAGAGAGGAAAAAAGAGATGGGACGAGATGCAGAGAGAGAAAGAGAGAAAAAGAAAGATAAAGAAAGAGAGAAAGATTAAGAGTAAGAAAGATAGAGAGATAAAGGAAGAGGAGTCAACACACTCATATTTATGTACACACAGTATAATATGACAAATTAAAATCTATTGGATTTTTCTTTTTTATTATTATTATTATTAAAGTACCCATGAACAAGTTGAAATAAAGTAGGAACTGATTAAAAGGAGAAAGAAACAGACTAAAATAATAGAAAATAATAATAATTTCCTATTAATAATAATAATAATAATAATAATAATAGGAATAAAAGTAAAAGAACAAAATGAAAGAAAGAAAAGGTAAGAACAGAAATAGACATGAAAAAGAGAGTGAAAGCGAAAAGGCTCTAAAACAGAAGACAGTGAAGTTATCAGCCACTGGGCTTGTATACACAGAGGAGTTTGACCTTCACAGTAAACACACACACACACACACACTAGGGGGCAGTGAACACATTTGCCCAGAGCAGTGGATGACACCATCAACAGTGCCTGGGGGGCAGTCGAGGGTTTAAGGTGGCTTGCTTAAGGGCATTTCAGTCATGTTTTTTTGGCAACCTTTAGGAGGTCATAAGACCTGCCCTAACCTAGAGCCATGGCTGCCCTCAAAGCTGGGAGACAAACATAGGCCCTTTTTTGTGATAGGTGAGAATCCTACTATTAAACCACCAATGCTTACACAGAGACAGAGACAAAGACAGAGACAGAGACAGAGACAAAGACAAAGACAGAGGAATCATAGAGGAAATTACATTGCAAACCTTGGTTCATGGGTACTTTAACACTGTTGATACATTTCTTACACACACACACACACACACACACACACACACACACACACACACACACACACACACACACACACACACACACACATGTCAGATAAACCGTAACCCATTGTGAAATCTACAGAGTTAAAGGGAAACACCAACATTTAAACCCCACACCAGAGGAATGAGAGAAATGGACAGAGGATGACACTGGAGTGCGTGTCAGGATAAGCAGTGATTTAATCTCCACTTAAACCCAGATTTATTATAGACGTTACAGAATCAGGGTCAAGTCCATAAGTTAGATATGCCCTTCTTTGCCATCATCTATTTAAATGAGAAACCCCGAATCTCCCGAACTTCATGACCCGCTCGGCTGCGGCAGAGTGCCACACTGGTCAGCAGGAGTGAGTGAGAAACAGAGGAATGGGACAGAGACGGGGAGAGGGAGGGAGGTTGAGGAAGCCCAGAAAGAAGGGTTCCGTTGTTTTGTTTTTTTGCGGTTGGACCCACGCAGGGGGCTCAGAATCTACCTGGTGTTGCGTTGTCCCGCTTCCTCCAGTTGGAGGAGGTCACTGTCTTAGAGGTCCTGCGGCTGGCACTGCTGCTGCTGACCTTTGACCCCTGAAGCACAGCATGCTTACCTGGCCTGCTGACCAGCGCGGCAGCTGCCACAGCGTTCTGGAGCTGAGAGGCTTGAGAGAAGGAGTGGGAGACGCCACGCAGGGCCGCTGCAGTCTGCTGAACACTGCGGGGCAGCTGAGCAGAACTCTGAGGGGACACACACACGGACACACACACACAATATGGTCATTCTTTTAGTTTAGTTTTCACATTTGGCAGTGCTGTTGTTCACACTACTCTATTTAGTTTAAAGGTAAAGATTTTAGTCACTATCGGCACCTGATACGACTGTCAAGCTGTTTTAAGACATCGGCATGACGGCATCCAGTTGTTTCCATCCAGCATTGGCATGTAGTGCCATTTTTTGATTCAGTATTGACACAATCCACTTGCTATGACCCAGCTGTTTTACTATCGGTGTCTGCACACTTCCCTGACCTTTCCCTGTTCCCCCTACAATACTGGTTTACACATTCTTTACTATAATCCAGCTGTTGTATATTCAATACTGGTACAGCAACGCTGTTATAATCCAGCTGTTGCAATGTAAACACAGACATCCCCTTTACAATGTCCAGCTGTTTTACAGTCAGTATAAATATATAGGCAAATAGTTCACTTTCAATTTCAATATCGCCTTCATATATCGAGTCCAACACACACACACACATATTGTCAGTATTGTTCCCTTCCCTAAATATCCAGCTGTTTTACTATGAGTTTTTGTGTATAATATATTATATACATATATGGGTTTGTTTTGCTGGCATTCCATGGGACCCCTGAGACATCTACAAACATTCCTGACAGGTGAACACTATGTATGTGTCCTTTCTGACGAGTTACACCAGTTCATTTCCTGCATTCATTCTAAAGGATTTGATCTCTTCCAACAGGACAACACACCTTCACACACATCTAGAGACACCAAATGGTTAGAGGAATACTCACCAGATCAAGTCACCAGATCTTAATGTTATTACACACATCTGGGATGTCGTACAATGCCAAATATACAGTCAGTTACAGTGCATGTTCTGCAGCATTACACAGCTGCGTTCCAGTCAGTATTTGTTTCAGAACAATCAGAACAGACTGTCATGGGGTCTCACCTGTGATATAGTGGAATGGTGGCGGCCGATTGGCTGGCTAGATCGACTGTGCTGCTGAAGTGATGAAGAGGAGCGCTGCTTGATCTGATGAGTGACAATCACCTGCTGCTCAGACTTCACTACATGGCTCGAGGATGAGGAGGAGGTCGACTGTGAGACAGGGGAGGAGGCCTGCTGGAGGATCCTCTGCTCGATCTCCTGCTCCTGCTGCAGGGCCTTGACGAAGGCTGCCTTCAGTCGATTGGTGTGCTCAGCCTTCAGGACCTTCTTCTGGTTGGTGGACATGCACTGCTCGCACATGATGGCACCGCTCTTCTCCTTACGCCAGCGGCAGGTGAAGTCGGTCTTGCACTGAGTGCATGTGAACGGCTCCGTAGGAGTCTGAGAACCGGCCTGTTTACCTGGAGGATGGACAGGGGACAAGACAAGAGCAGAACGAGACGAAAGATGACGTGAGGTAAATTGTCAGTCATTTGCTTAGTGCTACTTGAATGTTCAGATAAATATAGTGATGCATGATTGCGATCCAGTCCTTCAATGACTATGTATCCCAATTTATGGCTCTAGTCCTTGTTATGATGCTACATAACAGCAAAATCTATTATTTGCGTTTCAGGTAGGGGTGTGAGTAAATATCGATACACTTGAATATTGTGATATTCTGCTTTGCAATACTGTATCAGTTTTTAATTTATTACATTGTATTTAAACCTCCAACCCCTAGATGGTAGACAGTGTTTTATTTTGTGTTGGGTTTAACCACCCGGCCACAAGGTGGCAGTGCAGTGATCTATCTTCAGCCATTTGGCATCGAGGCCAAATTCAAAAGCCTTAGACCGGCTCCTGGGGTGTACAGATCTGAAGTGTGGGCTCATTTTGGCTTCCACGATAAGGAAGGCACAGCGAAGATCGAGCACTTCGTTATTCACTGCTATAAGCATTTATTTGTTCAGATTACGCAAAACAAGTTTTGATGGAGAAACTTTTTTCTTTTTGGAGAAGCATTTTCTTTTACTAACTACCTGAGACTGAGAAATTAAAAACTGATACACATACTAGAATGTGAACCACCTTTAAAGCAGGTCTATTTACTAAATTTGTTTACATAAACAATCCTGCTAGCACTTTTTTGATATAAGTAAGTATGTTCGTTTCTGTTAAACTGTTTAAAACTAATGAAAAAAAAGTGGCCTGATGTTGATTGTTACAAGGTCTGTTATTAAAACTAATGGAGCTCCCACTGTTCTGATTGTTTACAAATGTTTTTAGCTAGATTATATGCATATGTTTTTTATACTATGACAGTTTTCCTAAAACAAGCGAAAAACAAATCTCAGTATATCACCTTGATTACAGTATCACAATATATCGCAATATATTGAATCGTAAACCCTGTACCTGTATTGCCAGGGTGTTGCCAATACACAGCCCTAATTACAGGCCTTGTTTAAAAAAAAAGGAAATAGAACAGCTGATCTCAGATGATGTTTTATTGACATGGCCAAATAAATACCTCTTCCCAGGGCATCCAGTAGGCACTGCACAACCTCCTCCAGGCCCACCAGGTAGATGAACTCGTTATTGGCTGCTGAGGGCAGGAAGTTGAACTCAGGGGCAGGGGGTTTGGGAGGAGGAATCTCCAGCAGAGTCTTCTCCAGCTGCTTCCGCAATGCCAGCTTAGCTGCTGCCTGCCGGCTGGCAGGAGACTCGTTGGCACTTGCCACGCTCTGAGTGCCCCCGGAGGATGTCTTCAGGTTGGTGGTCGACTAGAGGGCACAAAAGACACAAAAGTGAGCGGAAGAAGAAGCGATTCAAAAATCGATGTATTTAATTCCATTTAGTGATTCATGTTTGAGGAAAACATAAACATACTCTAACTGCTAAGTGGAAAGCAAAGTATCTACAGTAAGTAAACTGATAGCTACAGGACCATTAGCTTTAGAAGGGTAAAATAAAACACAAACATTCAAATCTGAGAGAGAAAATGGAGACGCACTTCTGTGAGTACGCATGACGTATGAAAAGCTACTCACCGGACTGACACTGACAAGCAGGTTGGCATTAGACACATTGGCCACATGGATGAGGCCGGACTGGATGATTTTCTGGCCCTGAACTGTGGGCACAGAGGCTCTAGGAGCCAGCAGCAGTGGCGGAGGGCCTGAACTGGAGTACTGCTGCTGCTGCTGCCTCAAACTCGCTATCTGCTGTGGCGTCACCGAGATCGGCTATAAAGACAGAGATGGTGAGTGAGTGAGAAGGTGATGCTGCTGAATCTGATAGTGTTCTGCACTTTTAGGAGGTTAGGCTCTGACCTCATGTGCTGCTGATCTACATTACAGAGTAGGCACCAAGAGGTAAGATCAATTTGCTACCATGAGAACAGCTAAGATCAAGGATAATGGATTTGAACAGTTACACACTGTTTTACGACTTTCATAAGCCATGATGTTTTACTGCACTGGTGTTCAGTCGTATCCAGTAAGGACGTGGGTCCAGGTTTTCATTCCTACCAAGGAGAAGCCACACCCACTGAAATCCGAGCCTGACTAATTAAACAGATGGAATCAGATGTGGATTCTGCTTGATTAGTATAAAAACCTGTCCCAACACTGGTCCTTTCTGGATAAGATGCCCCTCGTCATTAGGGGAAGAAGGGGAATTATATGTTCATGTTGTAGCACAGGGTGGGCGCTCACCTGAGCTCCTCTGACCAGTGGTGGCATGATGATTTGGGAGTTTTGCGAGCCGTGTTTGGATACCTGGCCTCCGCGGACCAGAGGAGGAGGTATGACACCCGATGAGGTCCGACTGGACAGAGCCTGCTGAAGATCAGAACAAAAATTGTGGTTGAAACGGCAGCAGCTCGAACCGCTTGTAACAAGGCTTGACGATAGTTTGAAATAATAACAGCAAAATGTGTGTGGTGAATAGCACTGGTGTAAATTGTGTGGTGAGTCAGACACTTACAGGCTGAGTTCCTTTGGTGGTCACTGAGCCTCTCACTAGGGGAGGGGGTGTGGCCACAGAGCCTGAACCTATGGGCTGGGGAGAAAATCAAACAAATAAATAAACCCATTTCTTTGGTTTCTGTAAGAATTATTATTAGTAGTAGCAGTAGAATTAATAGTAGCAGTGTTAGTAGTAGTCTTTAAGGCTACACGTGTTAGAAGAAGCTCCTACTGTTGAATAGATTTAGTGTGTGTGTGTGTGTGTGTGTGTGTGTGTGTGTGTGTGT
>JAOVVF010000022.1:3728228-3747877 GCA_028565595.1 Duopalatinus emarginatus
GTGTGTTTGTGTGTGTGTGTGTGTGTGTGTGTGTGTGTGTGTGTGTGTGTGTGTGTGTGTGTGTGTGTGTGTGTGCGCGCAGGTGTTAATATCAGTGGTTCAGTAGCTTGATTGCTTGGGGCGAGGAAAGAGGTCTTTGAACCTGCTGGAACAGGTCTGGATGCTCGTGTACCTTTTGCCAGACGGCAGGAGAATGAACAGGCTGTGGCTGATTTGGCTGAGGTCAGCGAGGATCTGCTTTGCCCTCCTCCTGCTGTGCTGGCAGTAGAGGTCCTGGTGATGCCATCCAGGAGTCAGAGCTGCAGGAGGACGAGGCACAGCAGATCCTCGGACACGACACATATGGTCCAAGCTGACGTTTTATATATATATAGTACTACACTACTATACTGCTGTAATAAATATAACAGCTTTAATTGTCAAACACACATTTTACGTCCTGTACTAGATTATGAGTGGACTATTGAGTAGGTTACAAGTCCATTATTATCACATTTATGAGGTAGGAATTCAGCACGTAGCTGGTCTCGCTCTCACCCTTTAGTGGTGCTCATGTCCACAGGCTCGTCTCTGGTCTGCAGCTCCACTTTAATGGTGGCCTTCACCTCTCCAGCGCTCAGGATATTGGAGCTGCGCGCAGAGGCCTCGGGTCTGGGACGCAGCACAGGCCGATCATCCCGGTCTCCGCCCTCCAGCTTCACCTTCTTCACATCCAAGTCCACGGGCAGAGCCTCCCGCTCCAAAGCCCGCTTCTGACTTCGCGTCTGACGCACCGCCTCGTCACACATGGCCACACCTGGACACAGGCAGAGCAAGACAAAGAAAAAAAAGGATACATGAGAGGGAGAGAAAGAGATGGGAAATCAATAATCCAGTCTATTAGAGCGGGCCGAATGAAAAACCACGCGAACGCAATGACATCATCGCAACCTACGACCCAGCGCTGGAGCAATTATGTGGTCTAATGGGCTACGCTGATAAAGTGCAGACATCTAGATGGCAAAGTACACGCAGAAAGGCCAAGAGTGTAATCCAGTGCCTCTTTAGCCACACAGACTGAGGCAGATGCTGGTGATAGACTGAAGGACTGCGTGATGGATTGGTTTAATGGAAAGTGGACAGACAGGAAGATAAATACAGCTCATTTATTCATAAATCAAAATTAAACATGACCATAACCCTGTCATTAGTGATAAAAATAACTATGCTGTTCACTTTGTGGTCATACATCCAGCTACGGTATGACACATACAGGACACACCAGGTTATCAGAATGGATTTACGTTGGGCCTCTTTAATTAATTAAAACATATTCATAAATAGCATGTTCATTACTCTTTACATGCCCCATGGCTTTTTGTTGGTATTTATTTTTTTAGCCTTATATATAAATACTCATTTGAAATACCTTAGTGTGAACGTTTTACCATCATCCAGAGATATCTAATGAAATATAAGCTTACAATAAGGCTTATGTAAAAGGCTTGATTCTGATAAAATGGTAAAAAGCCTTTGGCAGTAAAACACGCTGCAAAGGTTTGTTTACGTACAGCTGACACTGATAATTAATAGCAACTATACTGTTCAACGTGAAGCAGGTCAATATATACACGGCCGTGACAAAGCTGAGCAATATGAGGATCTGATCAGAGTACTTTGTGTGTATCGTATTTTATAACTCTAAAAAGCTAAACAGTAAAGTTGTGTTCTCTACGTGTATATTATATAACATTAAAACCACCAGCCTGAACAGCTCCGACCTGTCAAGGCATGGAAAAGACCTCTAAAGGTGGTCTGTGGTAACTGGCACCAAGATTTTACCAACAGATCCTTCTGTCGGATGAGACCAGATGGTCTAGCCATCACCCCCATGCACATCGGTGAGCCTTAGGCACCCGTGACCCTGTCTAACCGTCATGACTTTCAGCACATCAACTGTGAGAACTGACTATTCACTTGCTGCTTAATAAATCCAACCCCTTCACAGGGCCTATAAGATAAACAAATCTGGGTCAGAGCATCTCCAAGACGCACAGGTCTCTTCCGTGACAGGTGTATTCCAGTAGGTGGTGGTTAGAACCTACCAAAAGTGGTCCAGAAGGAGGACAACTGGTGAACCAGCGACAGGGCACTCATGGGCACTCAAAGCCCTTCTGGTCTGAGATCGGTCTGATTCCAAAGAATGATCTGTTGTGCTAACGTCTTCGTCCTAGATACCACCGGACACCTTCAGTGGTGGACAGGTGGACAGGTCAGGGCTGTTCTGGTTCAAGTGGTGCTAATGTTATGACTGGTTTGTGTAATTTAATGCACTCGCCTCATTTACAGGCTCCTTGTAAAGCAAGTTTAATTAGAAACATATATGACATATATAAGATTATATAACAAATAAAGAGAGTGCTGTAACCGTCAGTAGGTTTTTCCACCAAAGAAAGGTCTTCTGGAGAGTTCTGGTTTTGCAGTAACACAAGTTGTGATATACACTGAAGCACCAGTACCAGTACCAGTATACTTTGAAGGTCCTCCATGGACCTTGCTGAAATATTCTGTACATAATGAACACCATACATCCTGCATAAGATCCACAATTGGAACGTTTACATGCAAAGATTTTTTCCGATCTGATTGAATTTATTCCGATCACACATTCAGACTGAGGTGTTTATATGTACACTCGACTCAACAATCTGATTCAAATCTTCATTTACATGCACGCTACAAGTAATCCGATCACACCAGTTAAGTTCTCACACAATTATTTAGTTTAATTAACTTTAAATTCCGGTTGTAAAAAAAAAAAAAAAAAAAAAAAAAAAAAGTTACCTCAGCTCAGCCTACACTGATTATGATAAACACTCTCTGTCTCGTTTACAAATAAAACAGGCTCCCAGTTTACTCGCAGTGCATTATGGGATATGTCAGGCTCGGATAGTGTGCTGGTGGAGCATACTAGAAAATCTCTCCCAAACACAAACCGGTAACCGTTCACATACTACCTGTTACATTCTAGGTATTAGGACGCAATACATCGTGCCATTTCAGAAGCAGCCTAATATGCGGTATGTGTGAATTGGGCGGGGCTTGAATAAAGTTATGTTATGTTCTACAACAGCTTTAAACTCACTTATTATTAGAAAATACGCTGACACTGACTACTTTCAAAGTTTAAAGCATAAGCTTCAGTTATAACGCATGCACATCTATCTGTTTGGGAATGTGATCGGATACAGGGGTTTACATGGCTATTATTCTTTTATTTAACGGATTACCTACCTCGTTCAGAGAGGTAGTCCAGATGTGTTCGATAATGCTGTGATCTGGTGATTAAGTTGAGTCTGGGGTTTTGTCATTCCTATCTGAGTGTTCCTCTAACTTCCTACTGGAAGAGGCCAGACCCATCAGAAGGAATGCAGGACACAAACTGGTGTAACTCATGAGAAAGGGGACACACAGTGTTCACCTGTCAGAAACGTTTGCAGATGTACCAGGGGTCCCATGGAATGCCAGCTAAACAAATCCCTGTACTTTAAAGGAGCCTCCACCATTCTGTACCAGTTTTAGTGTAAACCATAAAGGCACTCCAAATCTATAAAATGGCAGAGATTAAGTCAACATGAACACCAGATTTTATTTGCGGGGTTTTTCCTCCTTCAGTCAAAATGAGGCAAATGTGGCAGAGTGGCATGCTTATGTTTCACAAGCCTTTTATTACATTAAGGTTTCTTCCCACCTTCGCAAAAAAATACGGCAGTAGGCGGACTGCCGACGACTAAATCGCCCCCAAGTGTGAAGGAGTGTGCGAGTGTGTGCGCCAGCTCCAGCTTCACCACCACCCTGACCTGGATAACCCATTCACTGAATAAGTATGAATCAATCAATTTTTATGATCCACATCTGCAAACTTGGGCCACAGTGTACGACAGTAAAGTAAAGTACTGAAGTTGCAGATCAAACCACCATGAGTCACCATGAGAACCACCATGATGCCCACTGAACAGATCTACAGGTCTATCTGAAGGTGAACAGCAATCATGTCCACCTGTTAAACAGTAGCTGATGTTCAGAGCTGATGAGTGCACAAACTTCGGCCACATCGGCACTGAAGGTGACCTTTGAAATCTGTCTGGAGGAAAAAAAACAGATATAAAAGCTTTTGCTCAACAGGGTGATCCTACTAAGCAACACCACCCAGGCCCATCCATTCCTATTACTCCTTGTCCAGAGACAGAGGGAGGTGTAGGACTGGTGTTAGGGGACGAGAGACAGGCGCCGAGATGCGGTCTCCTGTCGGTGAGGGCGAGAGGTGCGCAGTAATGGAGCCGGAAAAACAGAGCCTCATCTACTCGCTGGTGCATAACAGGAAGTGTACGCTTGTACAGAAAGGGCTAAACATAATATTAACCCTTTCCTTACTGTGTGTTTCTCTCTCTCTCTCTCTCTCTCTCACACACACACACGCTTTTCTGAAGAACGGTTCTGCCCCAGGCATAAAAATAAATAAATAAAACAGACAAACAAGCATCCACAATTCCTAGGTAAAGTTTTACACACAACAATTTAGTTGATTTCTGACCTCACTCTCTCCCTCCCTCTCTCTCTCTCTCTCTCACACACACACACACACACACACACACACACACACACACACACACACACTTTTTCAGCTGATAAATTAAAGCTGACTTAAGTTCCCTCTGTGACATCACTGAGCCACACATGACCCTTCCCAGGATTCAGTGGGCCACACAAAGCACTTTCCTGAAAACCGGTTTGAACCGGTAAGCAAGTGTGTGCGTGTGTGTGTGCGCGCGCGAGTGTGTGTGACTGAAGCAGGTTTTAACCCTTTGTGAGCAACAGCAAGCAGCCACATAACACAGACAAAAGACACACAGTCTCTCCGCCTCACACGCGCACACACACACACATGCGTGGTTACGCCCGAATGAGACGCCACATGGCATTCCAAAACACAAGTCCTCTAAAGAAATGAGGGTTTGGGGTGGGGGGTGGGGGGGTTGAATGAGGAAGAGTTGATGAAGACTATTACTGGTGGCTCATCCGTAGTGACTCTTAAAGCGACAGCGCAGATGGCAGTGATGTGGATTATTTAAGACACTTTATTATTTACGATATTTAAGTGATGCAGCCCGAGCGTAACACTATCAGCTCATAGAGCGTAGATAAATGGGGTCAATGTCTGTCATCAGAGACGCGTCTCTACCTCTTCCTCTATTAATACAGATAAAGAGGTGCTTATGACAAGCCTCTTACGGCATGCTGGTCTAGTGCTTCACATGACGCACATACATCACACCTAAGTATCAAAAAAGAATACAAATGTCCAGACGTACTCGTTTACACACGTTTCTGACCACGTTAAAAACCAGCGCAAAGTGTCACCTAAAACGAAAATGAAACTGACACGATTTCTTACGAACACCGCCGCAGGACTGTAGGCCTGATCTCGGATCAGCTGACAAGTGCCTTACAATAGGCGTGTTGTTTCTGACTACAGCACGTAGATTAGGTCAGTGCTCCCGTGTACCCTGGGCGGACGTGTGTGTGTACGGCTCGTATGGACTCGGACATGGCCGTTACTACGGTCAGGAGCAGCTTGAACGTGCAGTGTTGGTTCTTCTAGTCATACTGACCTCTTGCAAAGCAGCAACATGCAAATGAGCAAAGTGACAAACCACAAACGTTTTGTGACGCTTCAAACACACACACACAGACACACACACAGGGTGAAAGAGAAAAGGGCATGAAAAGTAATGCAGGCCAGTGTCTAAACTATGACACCAGTTTATTACAACACAAGACTTAAGTGCATTAAAACAGAAACAAACAAACCTACACAAAATAATAAAGGTACAGGGCGGGGCAGTGCAATATGATGATAAACATCGTTTGACGATAGAAAAACATCTATTGTTTAATATTAAGCTATATCTTCTGTTTTGTCGTGTCACAAAAAATACACTTTACTGCAGTCGATTTGTTGTTTGGACGACGCGTTAAGGCGGCGCACACACAAACATGTAGGAGACACACGCGGTGCGGACTGGCCTAATTCGAGAGGGACCACAGACCAGCAAGCACAAAACGAGGGTCTGTGTAGCTTTTGGTCAATTTTTTTTTAAAAGAGAAACAAACAGTTATCTGATTTTCGCTTCAAAATCCAAATACAAGAAACAGAAATAACAAATTCAATATGTAAAAAGCAAATTATATCTATTTTCATTCTTCGCAAAACTAAAAAATAAATTCGCAATAAAACAAAAACAGAAAAATTGCCTGATCTTTCTCAAACTGGAAGTTTACACTCACAAGGCCGTTGTCAAGGCAACCAGAGCTGCAGACCCAGACGTTGAAAGAGTCTTTTTCCGGCAGCACACCGTACAGCAGAAAATATTTTTTATTGTTTGACTTTGTATAATTCAGCGTAGAAATTCTTTTTTTTCACATGGTAATTTTATTTTATTTTTTTTTAATTCACAGAAGTTACCGAAAACTTGACGTATCGTGATTTGTATCATTATCAGGATATGAATGGACCCATATCAGGATATTAAATTTTTGGTCATATCGCACAGCCCTAGTATGTTGTTTGTTTAGCTGCCATTCCAGGTACCCCTGGTACATCTACAAACGTCTCGGACAGGTGAACTTTATGTCCCTCCTTTCTGACACCTGCTCATGTCCTGCAATCATTTTGACAAGTTTGGACTCTTCAAACAGGACAATGTGTCACCACATGTGTCTAAAGACGCCAAATTACGGTTAGCGGAACACTCGTCCGGGTTTTGCCATGTACACCTAAGCCGACAGATCTCAACAGTATCAAAGACGTCTGAGATGCCCTGCAACGTGCTGTAGAACACACAAATCCTACACCTTGGAATACAACCGAATTGCTGAGCGTTCTGTAGGGTTCATTGTCTACAGTGTATGTCTGCAAGCTTGTATAGAGCCCATGGCTTCTGCAGGACCTACCAAACATTAGACTGGTGTGTACCGGTTCTTCTGGTATGCATGGTACCTTGAGTGGGATGGAGACGTGTGTCTGATCCAAGTATATAGGCTTATAGTATTTACCCAAAGCATGGCTCCTTGGAGGCCAATAAGCCTTCTGGGATAGCATTTGGACAGGATGACTTATAAATAAACTGGACTTCATACATGAAATCTGGTCATGAAATCACAGGCAAACCCTTGGCAAGGTGCTCGAAAAAAACACAAAAGAACCCAAACCCAACCCATTTAAGCAGTCAACAACCGGCACTTCTCGAACCCCCCCCCCCACCCCCACCCCCCACTTCGGACAACAATCGGACTACAGTGCAGGTCCTTAAGGAAAAGAATGGCCAATAAGAATGACAGCAGACGAGCTGGTCGTTCTCTGTAGGCTACTGTTCCTTCACAGAACTCGCCTCGACATTCCTTTCTGGAGACAAGGAAATGGTAAACAAGTGAGTCATCATCCCGCACAAAGCCATAACAGACAGCTGAAGGGATTGGGCTGTTCTCGGATCTGATAGTAGAGGTCAAGCGCTGAGGAGTAACGATCAGGTTAGGTTTGGATTGGCTGACCTCGGCCCAGCCACTACAGCCGGCTGCACGAAGAGCCAAAAAGCCAAAAAAAAAAAAAAAGTCAAATGGCGGACAGAGGAACATGTCCACATGTTGCAGAGAACGTGTAGAGTGTCAGTTAAGGCTAAAATGGCAGCGACGGATCAGGTTTCACGTCCCCCTGGGGCAGCACACATACATGTGGCTTCTCAAACAAGGAACATCCTTTTATACACATGCAGAAGAGAAGATCTATAAAAAGAGCAGTAATGCAGTAACGGGTTTAAAATAAATAAATAAAAATAAAAATAAAAATAAAAATAAATAAACCATGAAGAGAGACGAATCTCTGTAACAATTACCATTGTCTCATTGGCTGCCGACAATGCTCTGACAATACAAAGCAGCCAATGAGAGCAGAGGGGACGTTATGATGTCAACACAGAGCTACAACCATACTGTGCTCCACATTTTCTTCACCGCGATGACATGCAGGAGCACATTTCAGTGCTTAATACACTAAATTAAGTCAGCAGCGCCTGAATATACGGTGCTGTAAAACAGTCATGATGGCTGGCAAATCCAGACTAATTGCTCTGGCAGCCAAATGTGACGCTGATGAGGAGGAAGTGCCAAGTTGTACTGAAGAAAAGAAAAACAAAACAAAAAAAAATACAAAACCACATAAACCCAAAAAGCAAGAAAAAAGTCCATCACAAATCTACTTGCACAGACCATGAAACACTTTTATTCAAGGCAGTGATGCCCTCTGGTGCTAACTCTGCTAGTCTGCTCCTAAACAGAGCTTGAGCTGCTGTACCATCGATTCGTTCAGGATCAGGCACGGTCCTGCAACATGGACACCGCCACCACTAGTTGTAGCTGCAGTAATAAAGACAACGTGGTAATTATTCGGTGGCCTGGTGTGAAATTTCTTCTGCTGTAATGTGCCGCCGTTTGAAGAGACACGCCCGATTGACGGGGCTGGAGCTGCTTATATGCAAATTATGAACGTAACCAAATACGGAGGCATTATTCGTGAGGAACAGGTAACATGTTAAGCGAATACATACAGGAGATGGAGTGTGTTTGGAGAAAAGGTCGTGGATAACAGAGACGTGCATCAGGACCGGGATCTCGCCACTTATGACGTATATTGAAAACCCAAACAACGGTGCGGACATCAAATCTGGACCTGAACATTGTTCTTCTAAAGGATGTTCCTTTAAATAAGGCTTTAATAATGGTGCGGCCTCACCAATATGATTTGCGTCACTGTCATCCAGCCCTCATGCCCTGGAAGACCGCATGAGGGCAGTGATTGGCTTGTAGTTAAGGAAACAAGCTTGTAACCGTTAGGTCCCGGGTTTCATCCCTGCAACTGACATGACACGACTAAAGTGCCCTTGAGCAAGGCTCCTAACTGCTCCTTGACAGCTGTGGATAGGGCAAGTGTGTTCACTGCCCCTAGTGTGTATGTATGTGTTTCACTGAATCAAGTCTTTGAGTCTCCTGTCTAAGAAAGCCAATAAATGGCAGCAGAATAAAATCAATGCCCCCACCCCACCCCTCAGTATAACAGAGCCACAGTCTTTATTATATGTATATACGTGGTTCGGTGGAAAATGTACATCCCCTCTTTTAGTTTGGATCATCGGAAGTGCTGATTCTCACAGGACTATCAGATGTTTTTCCAGTAAGTAGGTGGCAGACATTCAGAAACACTGCCGACTTTCGCAATATGGGGAGTTTGATGCTGTAATAGTCGGTTAATGCTGGGTTTTACGTGTACACAGAGAAAGCCTTGTTGTGTGAACCAGGAAAGATAACAGCATTGAGCTTAGCTTAGAGTCAAGCAGGTGATCAACAATGCCTTTTATTATTAAGACTCGTTTACCTCGAGTGGTAGTCAAATGGTCTAAAGATTTAGTTTAAATGATTAAAAAAGATGAAACGATGTAAACAAATACAGCATTTATTTAAAACAATACTTCTAGGCTCCTTTTCTGCATCAAATATTTTTGCACCATTTTTATATGTATATCAAAAATATGATTGTGCATAAAATTCTGTAACTCAAATTACCAGTATTAGGTTAGCTTAGCTGCCTGGCTCCGTACAATTGGATTCCATATAAACAAAGGGGACTGGGTAACTAGCTTGCTGTACGGTGGCCTAGACGGCTTTCTTCTACACTGACCGAGTGGACGCGTAATGCAATATGCAGTACGCTCGGGAATAGGAGCATTTTAAGCAGATTTCGAATCGCCAGGACTAGTCATCGCAATCCTTTAAAGAATCGATTTCTTTTCCAGCACCCCTAGTAGGTTCTGCCCACTGTATCCCAGGAAACACCCAACAACACCTCCAGTTTCGGAGATGCTCTGACCCGGTCGTCTAGACATCACAATTCTATGTCCTTGTCAGAGTCACTAAGATCTTTACACTTACACTTGGCCATTTTGTCCGACTTCAAGAACTGACCGTTCGCTTGCTGCCTGATGTATTTCATGTTACTGCTGATTGGCAAATATAAGCCGAGTCAGACGATCACAATATCACAAAAACACACAATTTGTATAAAAATCTGTACCATGAGGTAAACAGAACAGTAAGGTGGAATCATACAGACCTTGCAGTATGTCCTGAACGTGCACCTTGTGTGCATTCCATAGTACAAGAGAGATCCTCAGCTAAGTAAATATGTACAGTAAGGCTGGTGGCACATGTTCAGCTGACTGAGAGCTGGGTGGTCGGAGCTGTTTGTCTGGCTGAGCTTGCGTCCTGCATGATTCTGATCCACGCACACTTGTACTGCCTACCAGACAAGGCGGATATTTCTCACAGAAGTGTTCAACCACAGCATGTTTACCAAGCAAACCTTTCCATCGCTTTAACAGGGTTTAAACGATTTTTCCCTTTTCGAACATACCCGATCAATCTCAGCAGGTTTAGTAGGTGTGTTGGATCAAACCCTGCCGGACTCCAGCCCTCCAGATGTGGGCCTGAGCCACCGTGGGCGGAGTTATTTGTTATTTGTTATGTTGAAGCTATAGAGCTTAAAAGCTGAAGTATGATAGACGCTTTGGCTGGAAATTCAAACTCTGTTCAGTCATCATGTTTACGCTGAAGTGCCAGAAAACTTGGTAGAGACAAGCCTATGCAAAGGCTGGTGGTAGCTTCGTAATAGTATAGGGTTTGTTTAGTTGCTGTTCCATGGAAGCCATATAGGCATATTACGTAATGCTGCTTTGTCTGATGGGAGTGAGGTCAACCACAATGTCTAATACATCTGCCATATTGGACGCCTGAAGTGGGTGACTTTTTTCTGGATAAAAAGCTCACTGTTTCCATTTCTTAGTCATTTTTAGTGGAGTTTAACGGTTTCTGATCTATATGGAGAACAAAAAAGGTTTTCTCAGTTGCATTGAATCTAGACTAAAATCTCTGCTAGCCACTAGAGGAGTGTGTTTGGTCTTACTTTGAATAAGTGAATTACTTACAATTACTACAAATTAGACAATTGTTAGAGATTAGTAAAATAGTTGTTTTAGTCCTGTGATAACCTGTGTTGTACTGATCCTGGTCGTAAAAACAGTCAGACACAAAGTTTTTATTATACGCTTACAGGTTTTTGTCGATTGTAGCTATGACGTTATCAACAAATAAAGTTGATCCACTCAGCTGTCCTGTCCTCTAAGATTGAGATTGAGAACTGATGTAGTGACGTGTGTCGGTCTGTAACTCGGACCAAACAACATTTTCCTTAATTTTCTTGCAACAAATAAATAAACAAAAAGTATATTTATGTGCCCCTTAGATTCCCCCACACTAATAAAATTCTCAGGCTGTGGGTGGAGTCTTGCACAGTAGGTGGAGCTGTTCAGATGGAGGGGTGGTATTATTCTAAATGAGGCCGGACTTGACGATGAAAAAGGTGGAAAATCTGAACAGCTTGTTGAATCCCATGTTTTTCTAATCAAGACAGCGCATACAAAACCGACTTGAGTGGCTTGTTTCACGGTTTGTGGGTTGGTAGGCTCTTGATACATTAATGAAATGTAAAGTAGCGGTACTGTAACAGGCCAGCGACGTTGACATTAGGCTACTCATCTCGAACTTCCTTTTCTGCATTATATCCATGCGCTATATAGAAATAATGCAGCCCTGCTTTGCATTTCAGGTCTTTAAATCAGAAAATGTTGCTCTACATATGTTAACTATTAGCCTGGTGGCTAAATGTGTCGTAAAAACAAAACACCCTGATCTCTAACAAATACCTAAAAATCTCTCGTATACGCTGGACAATATTCTGCCTCAGAGGTCCGTCTCTTTCCTCTTGGTCTCGGGTGCACATGCCCCTGCCAGGCCAGAGAAAGGCTTTTCCACGTCGGTTATTTTTAGCTAGTGATGTAATGACCTCTCCTGCAGGGTTTTAACTTGCAGATGCACGTATGTGTGTTAGTGTTGGGAAATCTAAGGCAGGGAAAAGAAAAAAAAAAGCAAAAAATAAATAAAATCAATCATACGTGTAACCACCCTTCTCTTCTTCCACTTTAAGACAGGATTACGAGGCAGACCGATCATAAACTAACGCTCTGCCGCTGACTGGACCCCAGAGAAGCCCAGTTAAGCCATGCTTCATTTTCAGCATAAAGGCAGCACGGCTCACAGCAGACAGAAAGACCAGACGTTCATCCACAACGCAGGGGAAGGGTGTGCAGGAACGAGGCTGCTGTTACGGGATTCTTGATATTTACGTTTGTCGTCATGTTCTTGGGTGTCCTGGGTGATGTTCTCATAAAGGACGCGCTACCTCTATGAGCCGTTCAAACCAAATGTGTTTTTTATTTTTCCTCTTGCTTACTTGTACTATTGCCATGTATAGTGCTATTTACACCAATACACCCATTAGCCGTTACATTCACACCACAAAATCACTGACGGAGTGAAAGACATTTGATTATGAAACCTGACCTATCACACTGCAGATAAACGACCAGTTCTCCAAGTGTTGGAAGCAAAAAACAAAAAAGGGCAAGTGTAAAGAATCTGATTTACTCCAACAAGAATCGTAATTGTGATGTCCAGACAACTGGTTTAGAGCAGCTCCAAAATAATAGTTCTTGTTGGGTATGTCCAGGTATACAGTGGTTATTACAAGGAAGGACAACCAGGTTCACAGGCGCAAACCACAGATGGATTTTGCTGCCGGATACCACAGAACACCTTCAGAGGTCTTGTGTAGTCTGTTTCGAGAGGCAGTTGTAATGCTATGACTGATCAGTGTATGCCTATTTACCTTAAATCTCTAAACTTCAACAAAAAAAAAAAAAAGACACAAAAGTATCATTTGGCATGACTGTGAAAGTAAGAGTGGGAGATGTTTTGATTTTATATCCTGATCGATCTCAAAGACACCGATGACTGACTCATTACGCGAATCGTAGCAAATCATTTCACGGCCTCCTACTAACGTTTCCACACTTTACAGAAAACTTCAAAGGCGAGTAATAACATGGATACATGCTACGCCCACAAACCAAAAGAATGTTTCGCTGCGCCGATCCGCTGAAACGGCAGAGAAACGGGTACGCCAGTCTGATACGTAGTAGGTCTGTAGGCAATGAACACCGTACTTCATGCAGAGCGGTCGACAATTCTGTCGTATTCCGAGGTGTAGGATGTGTGCGTTCCACAGCGCATCACACGTCATCCCAGACGCCTTCGATATCGTTGAGATATGGTAATGGGAATTAAAGCAAAACCCCAATCTCACGAATGTTCCTCTAACCCTAATGTGGCATCTTGAGATGTTTGAAACAACCTAAACTGTTTATGTTTCTTAAAGTGAAAGTGCAAGTGAAGTGAATGTCCTAACATGCTTGCACACAGAGGACGTTTAGCCCATCGGTACAGTAAAAACACACACTAGTAAACAAACACTATGGGGCAGTATAAAACACATGCCTGGAGTGGTGGGTAAACCTATCCACAATGACCGGGGAGCTGTTAGGGTTAGATGCCTTGCTCAAGGGCACTTCAGTCGTGTCTTGATGGTACAGGCGATCGAACCAGAGACCTTCCGGTCACAAGACTGGTTCCCAACCCTCGAGTCACTGCTGCCCCTGTCCACCATTTACTGAACCCTTTTGGTATAAATTTACTAATACAGTTGTTACTACTAGTGTTATTGAGCACATTGTTTTATTTATTGACTGTTGATTATGACTTTGTTTAATAAGTGAAATAAATATCAGGATTTAATGACCTTTTTTTGGATGCAAATGGACAGGTTCGATTCTGGATATTCAACAGCACCACAATTCAAAATTGAGAAACAGATCCTGACTTTGTGTTAAAAAGATTGTCATGTGCCTTTTTGGGAAGTTTCATTCTCCTCCATGTGAAAGGTTTGTTGACATGCCAACACCACCACCATGACCCTAGAGTTCAGACCGGCATATCAGACACTTCATCCTTTTAAAAGAGTTCGACATCCTGAAAGAATGGGGGGGGCAGTGTCTCCTAATGATCTCGGCATATATTAATAAAGGGTCCAATCAGGTGAACAACTGAGTCGAGAACACTGAAGTGAGATTACACAAAAGCAGAGCAAAAAAAAACATGTTGCACAATAGATACGTCAGCCATTACTTCATCTCTGAGCCATGTGTGACTGACAGGCAGAAAATCTCAGAGCTAAAAACGCTTTTAAACGATTTAAATCCAAATGACGTGAATACTGATACACCACAGAACACAGATCCACATTAGTCTACATCGGGACAAATCAACTCGTATTTATAAAGATCCACACACATACATATATAATATGGTATGGGGTTTGTTTAGCTGACGTTTCATGGGACCCCTGGTACATCTACAAACGTCTCGGACAGGTGAACTCTGTCCCACCTTTCTAACGAGTTACACCTGTTCATGTTCTGGATTCATTCTGATTGGTTTCGGCCTTTTCAACAGGACAATGCACCACCACACACGTCTATACAGATGCCAAATTATGGTTAGAAGAACACTCAGACGAGTTTGGGGTTTTGCCTTTCACACCTAAGTCACCAGACCTCAATGTTATCAAGGACATCTGGGATGCCATGCAGTGCACTGCGGAAGACAGAAATCCTACACCTCAGAATACAACAGAATTGTGAAGCGTTTTGCAGGAAGTATGCCTACAGAATATTTCCGCAAGCTTGTGTACCGGTCGCCATGTTGTCCTTACGGGAGTGATGACGTACTATCTCCTCTGTCTATCTCAGACAGACAATCGTAGGTGTGCAGCTAATATATGTGTAAGAGGGCAGACAGCTCTTTTGCACAAGTGTGTTACTCTGCACAGTGACACAGAAGTTCAACCTCCCAGCTCGGTTGACGTCATAACAGGAAAGCGGTGGCTAGTGGGTGAGAACTGGAAGGTGACCAAATCGTGGAGATAAACCAGGGTGTTAGGAGCTATAGCCAATCAGATTTCAGATTGTATTTTATATGAAGATGGTAAGACGATTATCAGTGCTGGGACTCGATCTTCAAACTTCAATCTTGAACGGTTTCCTGAAAGAACGCTCTCTGGCTTCACCTCCGACACCAAAAAAACCTCAATGATCAAACGCGAAAGACAGACACCTACAGAGTGTGCACTTTCAGACTTTCAGCCCTAATTTGTACAAGCTAACATCACCACGGAATCAGCATTCGGTACAGTCTACAAAACAAAACCACTCTCCATCTAACAATGGCATTTCGGATATATCTTTCACATTCTTTTTGCGTTCAGGTGACAATCCAGAAAGGCTTCCAGGGATTGATCCACATCGACCTAAGAAGGAAGAAGAGGACACGATTTGACACAGCTCTGTTATCCGAGGCTGCTTAGCAACGCCCTGGCATCACGAGTCCTTAACTACAAACAACAAATAAGCCTAACTCCATCACACCCGATTCCCATCAGAGTCTGTCCAAACCTTATCGCAGACACCCAGGATCTCTGGTGGATCAAAAAAAAAAAAAACAACAACTGTAGAGCTAACTGAGAAACAAGTGCTGGAGATCTATCAAGCACTTCTACTGAGAAAACCCATATTACACTTTTTTCAACTGAGAGGAGACCAATTAGAAGAAAACCCCAAACACCATGGCACTAATATACTGTCTCTTGTACAGCTCTTCCAAGTGTAAGACTTAATGCTGGGTTTGGTACAAGGAATAGCCATGCACCCTATCGCTGCAGAAGTTTTGCATTACTAAAAAAAGCACGTCCCTGCGCTCTTTGTTTGCTACCAAGTCCCTTTTAATACCACCCTATGACGGGCGATGAGCATCAAGCGTTCAGACAATGGAACAGCTCAAGACTAAAAAGACATGCTGCTGAGGTTTTTTTTCCACAGGCACTTTTCAGACACCTTGAGGTCCTAACAGATGGACCCCCTGTGGGTAACATCTCATCAAAGCAGCCATGTGACATGACGGCTCACAAAAGAAGCACAAATATATGTAAATGAACGTGCACGCCTTGTAATCAAACTATCACTCATACACATATATAGATGGAGATAACGGCTATCTAAAAGCTCACAGCCACACATTTTGACCTTAAGTCTCCAGATAACCAACTCAGCAACTGTTTGTAGTCAGGTGACCATTAGGAGAACAAATGAACACCACATAAAGACACAAGTCATCGTCTTTAATATAGAAATGCCTGTTTTATACTTTTATACATGTAAGACTCAGGAAAACATTTGATACACCTACAGAAACCAGAATCACCAGGACTAAATTACTACACAAGATCAGATTCATATCAGCATGGAAAGTACTTACAAAGTCCCCTTTTAAAATCGATGCGCAACTGGTGGACACTGGAGTGCCAGTACAAGAAACTGGTACACCAGTCTAAAACATAGGGCATGGGCTCCACAAGCTTGTGGGGCAGCCGTAGGCTTGTGGTTAAGGACCTAGCCTTGTGATCGGAAGGTCCCTGGTTCTATTCCTGCACCGACAAGACGCGACTGAAGGCACCTAACCACCATCTGCACCCTGGACACCATGGACTGGGGTTGCCCACCACTTCAGGCACGTGTGTTCACGTGTATTTCCTGCAGAATGATCCACCAGTGTTCCTCTAACCACAATCTGATGTCTCTAGACGTGCGTGACGGTGTATCGTCCTGCTGGAAGAGACTGAACTCATCAGAATGAATGCTGAATGTAGGACATGAACAAGTGTGACTCATCAGAAAGAAGGCACACATAACGTTCACCGTCAGAGACGTAGGCAGCCGTGACCTTGTTATTAGGAAACCAGTCTTGTGAACTTCAGTTGTGTCCTTAGCAAGGTACCTAATCCCCCAACTGCTCCCCGGGCACTGCGGTTTGGGGCTGCCACCTGATCTAGGCAAATGTGTTCACTGGCCCCTAGTAGTCACTTTTGTGTGTGTGTGTTACTGTGTTACACGGATGGGTTAAATGCAGAGGTCACATTCCTCTGTGAGCAAGCATAGTAGGCAAACAGTTCACTTTCACTTTCACATTGTATTGACATACAATGCCAGATAAACAAACCCTATAGCGTTATGGAGGCACTACCCATGTGTACCGTTTTTTTTTTTTTACAGTCTGTACAGGTTCTAGATCAGTGTACATAATGAATTTTAAAAGAGAGAGAGACAGAGAGAGAGAGAGAGAGAGAGAGAGAGAGAGAGAGAGAGAGAACACACAACCAAGTCAAAGCCCGGGGTATACACACCATTCAACGTTGGCGTGAAATACACCCATTATACAACACAGTTCCTGTTTTCGTTAACGTTATGGCGGCTCTGTACACTGATCCCCTCACCATCCTCTGTTTTATACTCTCTCAAGACTCCAGAATAAGATGCCAAGAAAGCAGCTCATCATTTCAGTCCCTGTCAGAGACACTAAACAGAGCAAAGACTAGAAGACCTTCCTATGATAGTAAACCAGCAGTTAAACTCAACTGAATCATATGAATCATTTTTGACTCTGAATCGAATCTTTGGGAATCAGAAGTGAACCGAACTAGTGTATCGAATCACTTTCGGTTTATACTGTATTGTGTGGTCTGACAGACACCGGATGTTGTGTAGAAGTTTTAAAAGTTATTTAATTAAAGTAAAACAAACTCTGAGCACTTTATAAAGTTCGATATGTTAATAAACCATATACACAATATACATATACGCACAGGCGCGCGCGCGCGCACACACACAAACACACAAGTCGTAGCTCGTGCGTGCACGTGTAGCTTTAAGAGGAGGATGAGGATGAGGATGAAGAGGAGGAAGATTTACAGCCAGGAGGACTTTTATTGTGATAACAGCAGAAAAAAAAGTGTTAAGTGCCACGACTGGGGCTACTAAAAAAATAAATAATTTTTTAATAAAATTAAATAGATAATTTAAGACGCCGTTTCCACCGTTATCAATTTTATTCTCCCTAATCTAAAAATATTAAAAGGTAAACAATAACTGCTTAATTTCAAAATAACACCGCGTGTTTATCCAGACACCGGTAAAAAAAAAATAATAATAAAAAAAAAAAGTGTGTCAGTTCGGACCGGATGACGGAAATGTTGTAAAAGGTAATAAATAAAAATAAAAAACCTAACCTAGGACAAACCTGAGAACAAGATCCCATAATGACTATTTATGATTAGCATAAAATAATGATAAGCTAACTTACCTGAGGAGCTAACCTCAGATAGGGTCAAATTTAACTGTCATAAATCGGGTCTAACATATCAAATTCACTTCATTACCGTGCACAAAAGTTTAAAATAAACAAATAAATAACAAAAACAACAACAACAACAACAACAGAAAGCTAGTTCTCACTCGCCATCACGGCTCAAGCCAATCAAGCGCTGAGACGTTAGCAGGCTAAAAACCTGCTAGCCTTTTACCTTTACCTCAGGTCTCGGTGAAAAGCAGCGCAAAATTTAAACTTTCCAGACTTCAACCAGCGTAAATATCGTCCATTTCCACGAAAACCCCGTCCTCCTCAGAGCCACCGGGTCGCCCACTGGGTTTCTGACTCACTGTATATCAGTGTCCTGTAGCGCCGACCACTCGGACAGATCAGTAACTATCCACAGATCCACCCAGAGATGACTAAAACCTAACGGAAAGACTGAAGAGGCGGGAAGAAATCGTGTCCGAGAACTTTAATCAATCCTAATGAAGTGTTAGATTAGTTCTCGGGGGTGATGTAGGAACCTCTCTGGTTGTCACTTAAGTCGTCAGTGAGGAAAGAAAAGTGACTTATAACTGTAACGGATGAGAGGATGAGGAGGAAGAGGAGGAGGAGGAGGAGGATGAAGAGGAGCAGTCGATAAGTCTGAATAAAACGGATCCTCTGCCCCGTCTTCACCCCTCCTCCTCTTCCTCCTCTTCTTCTTCCTCCTCCTCCTCTTCTTCTTCTTCGTCCTCCTCCTCCTGGTTAAAAACTTCACACTCCGCTTTAATCACACTCACCGGCTCTGAGACCCGCTTTATCCGTCTATCACACAGCTTTTCAGCGACAATTAACTCCGACAATTCGGCGTGAAGAGGTAGAGAATCGTGGGGATACCCTGAGCTCGGCTCTGCCCTCCTCTCTTCTCTTCTCCGCTTCACTCCGCTCCGCCGCCTCGGCTGCCAAATAATGCGCCTTATACACACTCATACACACGCACACACACTCATACACACGCACACACACTCACTCGCACGCACGCACGCACGCACACACACACACACACACATTCACGCGCACGAACCGCGGCGTGATCCGCAGTACGCATGCGGGCTCGTGCACGTCAGGAGCAACCCCAGAACACACAAGAGCATTATCCCTGACCATGACCTATAACAGAGAGGGCAAAAGATCTGAACACACACACACACACTGTTACAGACCCACACACCCTGTTCTCTACACACACTCTGTCACATACACAGTGCTACACACCCTTCTCTCGACACAAACTCTGTCACACACTCACACACACACACACTCCATTCTCTCTACACAAACTCTGTCACACACTCACACACACACAC